>CM076663.1:17393289-17412152 GCA_038496675.1 Rachycentron canadum | reverse complement strand
CACCCACCCTCCCCGGCCCCTCTTCCCTCTTCCCTCCCTCCCCCGGCTGTTGTTGCGCCTCTGCTGCGGCGTCCAAGTTCAGGTGAGCCTGTGTTTCCGGGACAACAAGTCTCCATTCCGGGTGCCGACCGGGATGCTCGCCTCCCCACGTTGAATGGGATGTTATAAATGGGCCGCGCAGGATGTGAAGCTCCGCTAGAAGAAGCAGGAGGATGGCGAAACCAGGCTTGTCTGCGGCGGTGCTGCTGCTCCTGCTGGGCTTCCTCTCGGTGTCCTCCGTCAGCGCCGGTGAGTTTCACCACAGGTTGATGAGGGACCAGCACGAGTAAACAAGGTGGCGACGATGCACCTGCCGATCAGACACACGCTGCCGTGTGGACCACAGCTGTCTCATGTGCTGCATGTAGTTCATCATGGAGCAGAAGCTCCCTATTTTATTTTATTTTATTTTTAATTTTTTTTTTTTTGGGGGGGGGGGGGCACCTGACGTGACACATTGTTATGGATGTGTTTGCATGTGCTGGTATGTGCGTGTTTTCGCGTGCATCAGCCTCAACATTTGGATCAGCTGTGTAGAAACAATAAGCTTTGTAATGCCAAAAATGGCTGACACAGTTTAGTCTCCCACTGTATCAGGACTTAGGCTGATATCATGCTTCATGAGCCGAGTTTTTCTCCCTAGTTTGGAGCATATTTCTGTTTTGAAACGGGAAGGATCATCTTTGTTCTGCTCTGTGACTCGTTCAAGAAAGTTCTGGGTCTTTTGAAATACAGTGGGAAAATGTGCACTTCATTTAATGAAATAAAATTTTCTAAAGTCAACCAAAGACCAAAGTAAATGGACGAAACATTTGAAGATGCAACATTGGCCTGTGGTGGACATTTTTCCTTTTTACTATTTACTGACATTTTTTTTTTTTTTTTTTTTTTGGTGAATTGAGAAAATAATCTATAGATTAAGTGATAATGAAAATAATCTTTAGTTGCCTCAAAGCCTTAAAGGGCCCTGCCTTAAAACTTCAACTTCGGCATCCATCACTGTCCTGAAGAGATATTAAATGAGATTAAAAAAATGAGTTTTTCCATTTCAAAGCTCCGCACCCAGCATAGCTTTTAATCACCATATATCATGCATGTGGGATATAGTACCTCATCTATCTTTCATGATATTGCATATTTTTAACCTGCAGCGGCTCATATTTCAGAAGAATATTCATCTCCGACGCAGGATCTTAGGTTGTTACATGGGATCTGGATGATAAGCTCAGAGATGACAGATAGTCCTTTGAAAAGCCCAAATCTTGGTGATATGATCATGTGGGATTTATCTCAGCCTCCAGAGATATGGTATTGGCTTCCTGAGGCTGGAGATGAATGTAGTGTTAAAAGGGAGTTTTGTGATTCTGCAGCCAGCTTTTGCCGTCTTTTGGCAGCAAACAGCTTAAGAATGGATGGGAATTCCTCTCTGCTATTGTACTGTTTCTGTGTGTGCATGTGTTGTGTCCGTTTGTGTGTAAGTGCTGGAAGATAAACAGTGGGAAAACAGCTAGTCAAAGAGGGAGTGATAGTTATGTATCACACACGTACTTGAACAAACACCACACATCTACTCTGCATCAGCAAACACACACAGAGCCTTTGGGGGCCACTGAGAGTTTGTTGCCCACCAACAAAATAAAATAAAATTAATTTCGCCCGGCACCATGTTAACACTCCTGGTCTCTCTGCTGTGCACTGTGTGATTGTGTTCACATTGGGAGAACAGAGAGGAAAAGAGAGTCCGCGCTTCCTCCTGTAACACCATCATTTGACTCTCTGATCAAGTCTCAGGCTGGAGGTTCAATATTTGCAGAGATGTGAGACAATGTGACAATCTAATTTGCTGTAAGTGACAGACTGCAATCTCTGCTGGTAATCGGGCGGCTAAACAGAGGGAGAGGAAGAGCAGTGTACTGTAATCGTGTCACACAGACACCCACACACTTTGAAATGGAGTGGGGAAGGTTTGCAGCCGGAGCTAAGATTGTACAGAAGAGCAGGGTCAAAGCGCGACTTTGTAACTTTTGAGAGGACGTATCAGCGCTACTGCCCCCTCACAGATGAAACGGAGCATTGGTCAGAACTGGAGCGCTGCCTCGTTCAACTCAACAATCAGGCATTTTGCAGCCACAGCCTTGCTTGGTCTCGCATGAGCAGAAGCCTTTGGTGGCTATCGTTAAGCTAATGCGAGCGAACCTCAGATAGACACCTCTGTGTACCTTATAGGGTCGTCTCTATTTATATGAAATTCAGCACCATTCGAATGAAAGCAATAAAAATATCCACTGTGCAAATTCATAGCTTATAAGCACAGCAGGAATTGCTGGCATTCAAATAATGCATTGCAGCGATTGTTTGGCTTTGTTCGCACAAAATGGAAGAAACTATCAAGCTGTGCTGTGCGGCTAATGACACCAAATCTAGCGTAACGCCCAGAAGCATGTGATTTGAATTTGATAGTTCAGGTGGAAGAGTTGTGGACAAAGTCAAGGGCTGTCTCTGAAAATTGCATCTTAAAAAACTGACGTCACCGGTTAGCTTGTCAAGTGAAGCGGCAGAGGCACAAACCATAGCTCACGATCAGGCTATGACTTTTTCAACGATCGTTCACCAAAAAAAAAAAATGCTTAATTTACATTTTATTTCCCACGGTGCCCCTGCTGGAATACTAGTTGGGTTAGCGGAGAAACTAATTTGAATAAACTGAAATATATGTGCATATGTCCATTGGGAGTATAGCACAGAAGTGATAAATGCACCTTTCAATGCTAATTTTGTGTGTGTGTGTATATGTGTGTGTTTGTGTGTGTGTGTGTGTGTGTGCGTGTTTGTGCATGCGTGTCTTGTCAAGGTCTTCTGTGATCAGAGTTAGGTCTGTATTTCCCATGAGACTAACTTGTAAAAACGTCAGAGTCAGACCTTGACATTGTACACAAACACACACGTGTACACACTCACACACACACACACACACTCACACACACACACACACATACACACACACACACACACATTCAGATCCCTGCCAATGAGGTTTTTTTCTACTCTGTGCTCCCTTTACAGATGATGAGAGAAGAAACTTAAGCAAGGCCATAAATTAATCTATCATAGTTAATCTCCTGACAAACAAATGCATTGCATTCGGGGGTGTGAGATTTTTATCCCAAGCATTAACATTAATTGTCAGTATGGGCGAGGAAATACATCCTCATGAGTCATGCTTTAATGAGACGTGGGTGGGAGGCAGGAGTGAGAACAGAGAGAAAAAGGTAAAGATGGAAAAAATGCTTGTGAGTTTATATGTGTGTGTGTGTGCGCGCGCGCGTGTGTGCGTGTGTGCGTGTGTGTGTGTGTGTGTGTAAGAGAGAGAGAAACATCACAACGAAGACAGATGAGAAAGAGTGTCTTTTCGAGGGAAACACCAAGAGACCCCTGTGTGGTTAATTAGGCCTGGTATTAATGAAAAGAGGAAGATTAATTTGAGGGAGGACAAGGGAAGATCTTAGGGAAGAAAGGGCGAGAGAGGAAGTTCAAAGAGAGAGAGAGTGATGGAGAGGGTAAGCTGTGTGTTCAGCTCCACTCAGAAGCATCTATTGTGTGTATTACAAGGCTTAAAGACAAAATATTCATGACCCGTCTCTTCTTATTTGTTTCCTGTGGCCGTGCTGCATGTGCGTGTCAGACACCCTGCTGTCAGCTCCGCTCAATGTGACCATCAGAGAGCTTAAGGTCAACTCCGCCGTGGTCACATGGGAAATCTTGGAGGGGGACCCCGTCATCGGCTTCGCCATCTCTCAACAGGTACGTCCGTGTGTGTGTGTGTGTGTCGTGTCCTTCACACGAGTGTGTGCAGTTTGCACACAGTTCAGCTCATCAGTTCTCAAGCAGCGGGGAGCGAGATATGAGGCAAAGAAACCGCATGAGGTGAAAAGGACAGATGCCTGATGGAGTATCTAAAAACAACAGTTGTTGTAGTTTGGTGTGCTGATTGGCTCACCTTACCCACATGGTTAAAAGTTGCCGCAGCAGCAGTGGCGTGGCCAACAGCTCATGGAGGCAATTAAGGTACTTTAAAAACCTGAGCGCTTGGATGCTGTAATTCACATAAATATCTCACTCCCTCTCAGAGTCATTACTCAGTCTGACCTTAACACATTGTTTTAGATTCAGTGTGGCTCACTGTTCTTGAGAATGTGGTCTTTTTTATTTCCATAGTGAATAAATATCCATAAATCTGCTTGGAGGTCCTAAGAAAACAACAGTCTTCATTACTGCAGCTATGGCTAATAGCTAATATGACAAACTTAATGATACCAATTTGCTAAAGTGTGAATAAAGAAATACGGGCTGAAAAACAGGGCACAGTTCAATCCACTTAAATAATACATTTCCTGTTTACGTCCCCAAAAACATTATGGTAATTTGAGCCCTTTATTAGGAAACACTGTACACCTGCTGATTGATGCAACTATCCCATCGACCAGTCATACGGCAGCCGTGAAATAGAGACAGTAGAAAACCTATAAAATTAAAGTTGTTCTTTGGGTTGTGGAAGAGCAGGAGACAGGCAGCATAAAGGTGCCGCTAACAAATCTGCAGATATGATGTGATGCATCATGTGTTTCCCACATGTTGTGGAGTCAAAGAAGTGAGGCTGGTTTGAAAACAAAGGTATAATGTTTGTATGGTAGTAGGTATGGTTCCTAATAAAGTGCTTAGTGAGTGCATGAGTAAAGATAGTAGTGACAACATCCATTATATTAATGATTTGATATTCTTTGGTGTTATTAAAGCTCAGAAATTCTCAATAAAATGTGGCAGGGTGGTTGTAGGGGGGCTGGTGCTTTTTTGTACACAAATTTTTCTTTTGTTACCAAGTAGTTGTAGATACACTCTCAATTTAGTTTTAATAGGTTAAGAAATTCCTGGCTTTAATTGCCTGGTAAATAAAAACGCCCCTAAGGAGACTTGCTCTTGATCTAACAGGAACCAATTGACCTGAGCAAACAGTCTTAGCTGGATAATAATGTACATTTCAAGCAGAGCGTACATGGTCAGAGAAGCACTCTGTTTCAAGCTTAATTAGATTGCTGGGGAAAAAAAAACTCATGAGGTTTATTTCAGCAAACATTGACCAAGAGAGACATGTATGCATTTCCACCACATAAACCTGAACCACAGGGCAGGATTTTCACATGAGAGATCATCAGCAGGAAAATCACCAGAAATTTGCATTTGATAAAACATGGGCTCAGCACATTTCTGCTAACAAGAAGAAAGCTCTTTTGTTTTGCCTTTAGCTGAACCTGTGACTTTAGTTAAAGTGGTTTTTAATTGCAGATATTGTTGTTCTTTTTACTTTGTGCCAATTTTTATGTCATAGAAATTATAGAAGAAATAGAAAGTCGTTAGCGTTTCCCCCAGCATTTTGTTCTTGGCATGCTGGGAAAAAAAATCTAAACCCACTATAATCTATGGTTTAAAAATATCAGGGAGTGACCTGATATGTCAGTTTAACCCTGACCTATGATTCCTCTGCTGAGACGCTGCCAAAATACAAAGAATTTCCATGCAGGGATCAATAAAGTATCACGTTACACTGACCCCACTCTTCCCCTCGGCCTGTCTGTTCCCTCAATCGTCTGCAGAAGAAGGACGTACGCATGCTGAGGTTCATCCAGGAGGTGAACACCACCACGCGCTCCTGTGCACTGTGGGATCTGGATGAGGACACCGAGTACATCGTCCACGTTCAGAGCATTAGCATGGGAGGCAGCAGCCCCCCCAGTCCGCCCGTTCTCTTCAGGACGCCCAAAGAGTCAGAGAAGATGGCGTCCAAGAGTCCAGGTGAGGGAAGATAAATCATACCTAGGACTTTCATTTAAATCCTATTTTAATTTAATGTGAATTTCCTTGTGAAGGGTGAAAATCTAATGGAGTCTGGCTGTAAATTTCTTTATTTTACTTTGGAGCACAATTAGCTGCTAGTTTTCTCTCTTTGCTATCAATGGAAGCCTTCTCTGAACTGTCTAAATGCAAACCACTGTGATCAAGTCATGTTAATACTTTTCAAACAGACATGCAGTAAAAAAAAAAAAAAACAACAACAAAAAAAAAACATCAAAAGCTGAAAAAGAGAAATGTCACAAACACTCATAGGTAGATCATTAAAATTCATTATATGCAAGAGCACACAGAAGTAAGTATAAAAGCACACAAGCAAGTTTGTGCATGAACACAGGAGCACTCAGAGTCAACAGACATCTATTTTTCTTCTTGCTGAGACACACAAGCCTACGCGCACACATACATCTGCACACACAGGTAGGCGCATAGAGAGATTTTAAAAAGCTTTTGATCGGAAGCAGTAACACAGCAGAGTAATAATGTTATGTTTATTCCTTATCAGGACAAAGAAAAGGGTTATTTGATAGTTTAATACAACTAAAACACAACAAAAAAAACAAAGAGTTCCCATCTTTGTGAGGCCCACCTGCCATACAAGGTATTGTTCTCATTCTCAAATGCAGAGGATGCTGTTATCTGGAGCGGCTTGCAGTACTTCCAATTTTATCACGTCCGACCCAGTTACGGCGCCAAGAGCAGCTGTTTCAGAGGGACGCAGCAAACGCTAAACGCTCATCAGCAGCAAGTTGATAAGAGTGGAGAGTGGGGATATTAGGGAGCAGTGTATTCCCTGGAAGCAGCCTTGTCTGGGAGCTTGTTGGAGTCTGTATGAGGGGGGAGTATCAGAGCTGGATGTGCACTCTAAAAAAAGAAAAAAAAAGTAAATCTTAAAGTCACTTTTTGTCCTACAGCTGTCAAACTTTCCGTTCCCGCACAGCATAGTTTACAGCTTATTTCTGAGACAAAACGAGTCCTCGGCCTCAGACAGATGAGCAGGCTCCTCATTTCTGGCTGACTGTCAATTTTCCCGGAGGAATCGACAAAATTTTCGCTGCCAAATTTTAGCTACACACGCCACTAGGTTTTAGTTCTAATGCACCTCTCTTTTGCTACATTTACAACTGGCGTCCACAGAGAAACACTTCCTGATGGGGTCTGATTGGTCACGTCTGCCATAGCTGAAAGCGTTACTGAACGCGTCGTCTTTGCTGGCAGCTGTTTAGCTGCCAGGTTAAATTCTGCAATTTAATGATACAGCTGCCTTTGTTGCCCATGGTCATGTGATTGCATGGGTGGAGCTCATTTCCAATACGCAGCTAAAACACTTTTTTAACACACTCATTTTTGTTTTAAAATGCTGCATTAAAATGAAAATCCAATTATGTGGACATAGTTTTTATCCGTTGTAGCTAGCTAGCTACTTGTTTAATTTCTTGAGAGCACTGAAGATGGACACATTTGATTTACAAAAAAACTTTACTACAGAAAACATGAAGCTGCTTAGACTTGTAGTTGATGTTGAATATTTGTTGCTATAGTTGGTATTTTGTAGTGTGTGTGTAAGGTCATGTGACTCGGGTGTTAAGCAGCACAGTTTGTCTTGATGTTGAGGGGGCTGACTCGTTTTGTTTGCCTCGACTTTGATGGAAGTTCCCTGTGTGAAAATTGTGTGTGTGTGTGTGTGTGTGTGTATGTGTGTGTGTGTGTGTGTGTTTGTGGAAGAATTCATTAGGTGTCCTGATTAAATCTCTCAGCCATTACTGCCTTCCTCCCCTTCTAAGCGGGTATTAATCAGCCTGACACTGTTTAGTATCTGCGGGCGCAATGCAACACAACACCCATCCTGTCTGTGTTTCTGTCTGTCTGTTTGTCTGTTCATCTCTCTTCCCATCTATGACAAAAGTCCTGGCTGCAGTGACATTTTCATATATCCGTAACATCTTCAGATAAAAGTGTTGAGGCATAAGGTTTTATGTCGGTTATTACATTATACAGAGAGATGCAAAATCTGCACCTTTGTAAATCAATCCTTAACGGTGGTAAAGTCTTACAGAGCCTCCTGACTGTCGGAACTGTTTCAGCCTTTAATTCATCACTGACAGTCCACTGAGCGCCATGCAGCAACATCACATATAAACGAGAATGTACAAGGATCTGATCATTTGATTGCAACCTGATTAGAGCCGCTTTGATTATTGCAGTTCTCGTGCACAGTAAACACCGTAACAAGTGTACCTGACTTTTATTAAGAAATAGCTTGATAACCTTGGCAAACCTGATTTACAGAGCGGCTTCGCCTGGCAGATGCTCAAACCGCTCTCTTGTGTGAATGCAGCTTAGTATGTTTTTATTTCAGCATTGGGATCGATCTCATGGGTCAAAGGTCACAATGTGAACTGAAAGCAAAGTAGTGTGTTTGCTTGATGCTTTGTGTTCTTTCCATTATTGTATGTTGTCTTATGTTTCCTGTCATCTGCTGCAGATAACTTGACTGTCACACAACAGATTTCTGCACATCATGTGAAGATTGGAGTCAATAACATAAATGCACTAAGAGTGATATGCTGTTAAAGGCTCAATGGATTAGTTCATCAAAATACTTGCTGATCAACTGAAATATTCAGCCATTTTTATAATATTGTAATTGACATGTTCCACTGAAATATGAAATGTAAAAAATATTTTTAATTCCGGCTTCCGCAGTGTGAAATTTAATTAAAGAGTAAGGGAACATCTTTGTGGTACAGGCTTTAATCAGACATTCAAAGGCGTCACCTTGAATCCTGGGAAACTTTTTTTCTGTATCTTCTGTGATTACTTTTCATAATTTGTACTTAAAAATGGCAGCTAAACAAGCTCTTACTTATCCGTACAGTTGCAAAGGTAAATATTTACATAATCTGCCATCTTCATGAAGGGCCAGTGTGCAGCCTCCACACAGAGAGACGTTCAATGTCGTACACCAAGTCTGAGCTCTGGCTTTACAACAGAGACATGTAATCTGCTATTACCAATTTATTACAGTATAAGCTCCCCACTGTCAAGCTTGAGGCCTCAGCTTCAGCACAGAGGGATCACCATGGCAACAGGAGACCTGAGAGCAAGTTGGACCAGAAAAGCAGTATTGCCCCTGATTGATTCAGACTCTGACAACAAAACAGTGTCCTGAAGAGAGTGTCCTGAATAGAGCAGACTCAGGGAAAACTCATCCAACCCACCCTGAAGTTCACATCTACATGTAACTGATCATACTTCAAAGTAAGGCAGGAAATTTTAACCACTTTATCAAGCCACGTTATGTGTGTTTTATTGTACTTAGACAAGCGCGCCCCTCTTACTAGTGTTGACCAGTGCGTGGTCAACACTTCCTCTGAGAATACTAACGACACCTCAAAATGCAAGCACAGTTAAATCAGTGACAGTGATGTCTTTGTCCTGTGTTCAACACTTTAGGTGTTATACAGGGAAAGCAGCTGAGGCTGGAACAAGGAGACAGTTTGACCATGGGAATGGGAAATGGGGTTAGCATGAGGGCCTGCTGCTGGCAGTACAGAGTTGTAGTGGACTGTGTTCAAACCTTTAACCCTGTGATTGGTGTTATGGCACAGCTGCCAGAGTTCTGTCAGTGAGTGAGGGAGGGTAAGGATCCAGCTCTCTCCGTGTCTCTGTGGACCTCTGCTCTCACTTAACTTTAATTACACTGACCAGAGTGCAGAATTTACACCAGGCGGCCTCTCTGCTCTCCTGTCGCCTTGTTTGATTCTTTTATCTTCCCCTGCAGACTTTCAGAGTGATGGCAATTTCACATTTACTCTCTGGGACAATGAATCGCAGTGTCCTCTGTGGCACTTTGTTGACTCTGAGTGTCTGTGTGTGTCTGTTCTCTCTCTCTAGACGAGGTGACGATGGAGGAGTTTGGTCAGGCTGCCCAGCTGAGGGCTGGAGAACTCATCATCATTGTAGTGGTGCTCATCATGTGGGCAGGTAATACTCCTCTTCAGCATCGCACATTTATCACTGAAGATCTTACAGGAATCCACTTTCTTTGGGGCAAATAAGCTCTCAGACTGAAGTCCTTTTAAGGGACTCGCACACACACACTGGTAGTGGTGTCAGGTCTCTGTGATGACTTTTTTTTTTTTTTGCTCTGCAGTGCCTTTGAAATGATGTAAAGCTGGCCAGTGCGCATTTCAGGTGATGACATATCATATGCAGGTTTTCATTCTGTACACCCATCAACAGAAAACAACTATAGTCATGGAAAATAAACTGTATCAGGAGGCAGGGAGCTGTTATAGTAACTTGTCAGAGTTTGAGTTATTGTTGTTTTCTGTTGGAGAGTTGTTTTAATCAAAAAATACATTATGTCAGAGTTTGAGGCTGAACTTAAGCCTTTAGCTTAAGCTTTACCTTTATATTTTACCCTTTGAAATTTGTCCTGAACGCACATACTTGACTAAAAGATATGTAAAATATAATAAAATACATAAATATACATTCCTTATCCAAATCAAACTAAAACTGGTCTGATGCACTCATGGATGATAAATATATAGATAAATCAAATGTTGTGGGAATTTTTTTTAAGACCTAAATGAACAATTCTTTCAGGTTATACAAATAAGCTTGAATTGACTTGAAGATTTACATTTTATTTCATGTGAGCTTATGTGGTAGTTTTTAAATCCTTATTTAATCAGGACATCTCATTGAGATTAAGATCTCTTTTCCAAGCGAGACCTGAGAACAAAAGGAAACCACAAGAACACAGTACAAAACAAAGACAGCACAGTTACGTAACACAAGGAACTAAGAAACAAAGAACTGAAACAGTTACAAGACTCATTAAAAAACCATCAGGTGATAAAGTTTTAAAATCTCCAAAGGAAGTGTAAAACTCTAGTACCTGAAACCAGCATTAGTTAGACACGCACATAAGGGATATTGAAGGTTAAGTAGATACTGGAGCATGTAATGTGGATGCTATATTTAATTGAGAGGTAGTTTGGAACACTCAGCAGAAGAGCTTTATAAATGAATAACATGAAATGGCTGTGTCTTCTTGACTGTAGCGAGGTCCAACCGAGTACTTAAAACAAAGAAAAATGACAAGTATAATATTTTTCATTCGTGATAAAGTGCAGTATGGTTTGGTTTAACAATGTAGAACATCACCATTGTTGAGGACTGACATGAAGGTTGACTGCACAATAGTTTTATAGTGGGAAGAGGGCAGACTTCCTTTTTTTATATACAAGAAGTTTGGTTTAATTTTTGTTTTTGTTTTTTGAGTCAAATGTCTTGAAAGATAATCGACTGACTCAACAAGAATCAACAAGTGAATTTAACATTTTAATAGCAGGATTGTTAGAGTCACTGGTGGCGGTGGAGAAAACTGTGTACTAGTCTGTGAGTGGTAACTGAATCAAATGCCGACTGAAGACGAGTCAGGGTCTGGGCTGGGGTAGAGTCTGGAACATATAAAACAGTATCATCAGTGTAAAAACTCACTTTGAAGTATTGATTAGGAACAGTTATTTATGTGTAAAAAAAAACAGCAACAGAACAAGGATATGTCTCTAGGCATCTAATTTTTGATGGCAAAATAGCTTGACTGAAAACCATCAGCAACAACAGTCTGACTTCTCTCTGCAAGGAAAGAGTGAAACCAGTTAAGCGCGGCTTCATCTCGATCTATAGATCGTAGTTTGTACAGTAGGATTTTATGATCAGTGGTATTAAATGCTTTAGAGAGATCAATGAAGAGGGCAACACAAACTTTTCAATACAATGTTTACATATTTATATATGTCAAGTGAGGACCTTATTCCCTGAATATGTCATGAAGCACAAAATGCTAGAAAATCTTATTGGTATAATGTATAAGAACTGGCCAAGTGTCAAATTCATACAAATAGATGGCAGCCACAGTATATTACCTGATATTTTTAATAGAGTTTCCATTCCAATCTTAAGAAACAAGGAAATGCTCTTTGGTCACACCCACACCTAGTCTGCCCAGTCAGAGACAGAGAAGATATAGTGGTGGCAAAGGACGTGCAACGAGAGGTCAAGAAACATAAGGGAGAACAGCTGGAGCAGCAGCATCAATAGCTGAAGTGAGCATGGGTTGAAAATGTGGGTGGATTGTGTCTCGCTTGTGTTTCATGCACAATCTGGTAACTTGGATCATTTATAATAGAGACCGAGGGAAAAGTATGTGGGTTTCCCAAGAGAAACAAAATATAAGGGTGCCAGGATATTTCCTTGAAACACATGAGACTGCTCTGGAAGTGAGGGAGTGTTTCATCAGGTGTGAGTCACTTGTGTTTGCATTGACCTGACACTGATTAAATGTAATTAATTAGAGTAAGCTGGAATAGCTCAGTTTGTCAGTACAGTCAGAGCCTGGTTTGGTCCAAAAAACCACCCTAATAACACACAATCCCATGTAGATGTATAAAATTAGACAGATCTCCTTGGTGTAGTACACCTATGGGCAGGGCTCCTGGGTACAGTTTCAAATTTTATGGTGCTAATATTTCTACTTGTAAAGGATTTCTATTCTTACAACCGTTACAACCTTATTCTGCAACTAAAATTAACTGAAAATACTTCCAATAAGATTAAAGAATACAGTGTCTTTTTTCTCTGTTATGATGACATATTACACAACAAGTACACTGTACATGCAGTACAATAAAACGTAGCTATTTGGTAATCCTCCATAACCCCTCTAATAACCTAAAGTCACTTTTAACTTCCTATCTCTTATTCTAATTGGGTTCTAATAAGTGCACTGCATTGCATTTCACATGGCAAATCAACAACCCGGTGGAGGCCCACACCCTCACACATGCACAGACTCACTTTGTGACTTTAACCAAACTCCTGTCGTGGATTTCTTATTTAGACACAGTGTAAAATGAAATGACTACTTGTAGATCACAGAAGTCCAAACCAAGGGATAGCTGGTGCTGGTGCTGCCAACCAATTTAGAGTGTTTAAAACTTTTAAGCCTTTTAAAGGTCATGACTCACTATTTAAACTGTTTACATCTTAATGTCAAAATAAATTTAATACACTTTAGAGAAATATGACAGCTTCAACTTCTTACCAGAAAGTGCTGTTCAATCATAGAGGGAGAACTTATATCTAAACTTAGGTTAACAAGCACAAGTTTACATACAAGTTTAGTTTTGCAGTAATTGAATAATATATGGGTAACCACATTTCACATAATCAGAGTTAGGTCACCTTTTCATCACCACATACATTAAAGTACAAGAAAACACTTCCTATTTAACCCTCCTAGTTATTAGCTCTTTGTTGCCGATCTCAGCACTGTTTTTACAGATGCACACAGCTATAAATACTCCTGCCTAACCCACTTTAGCAAGTGTAATGAGATATAAATATGGCCCAAATACTGTATATGGGATATAGAGGAACAGTAAAAGGCTAGCTCTCCCTCACCAATTACCCATGAGAGGACACAGGGCTGAAAGAGAAAGATTCAAAGGGAGTTGGAGAGGGAGCAGCGGGGGAGAAAAGTGGAAAGCTGAGCAATTGTGACTCAAGAAAATAAAAAAAAAGAACAACATGGTTAGGAAAAAACTGAAAGTGAAGGAGGTGAATTGTGTTTTGCAGCTTTTAATTGGGCCTATGGGGCATGCTGGGGGAAATCACAGTGAGATATCCCATCAAGCCCTTTGGTATCGCAGTGATCAGATGAGCAGGGGCTGACATAAGCAGAACAGCCAAGACTGAAGCCCGATCATACCAGATTCAACTCTCCACATACTCCTCCACCGTCATGAATTATTCTCTTTCCCCTTTTTTTGTGCTTGTTCTCTATCTCTCTCCGCATCTGTCTCTCCTCTCTGCCATATTTTTCATCCTTTTCACTGAGGGCAGCTTTTACAGGGCTATCTAAACGTCGAGTTCATATCTACATCTGCACATCTCCCCACGTTCATGAATCCCTTTCTCTCAGTTGAAATCTGCCTGCTTTATTGACACATCAGAGGACAGATGCCCCAATCCAGTCTTTATCAGCAGAGCTGTGGTCAAACTATAAAATACCTTTTCTGTAAGTAGGTTTTTAAACCTACTTTTAAAAAAAAAAGTAGGACGCATAGTTACAGAGTACAAACATACACAGAAGAGACACAGATTCAAACAGTGAGCTTCTAGCTCCCATGCAGACTGTTAAGATGAATCCATCCATTTCAGTCCAGAGTTGGTGCTTGTTTAAGTGTCGGAGTCTCCCTGTGAGACACTTCGGTTGGAGATTGTGTGTTTCTATTGAGCCCAGCCCTGAGCACAGCACACTTTCAGTGGAAAGTGACAGGTCTCTTTACAGTATTTGTCACAGCAGAAAATTTGTGTGTTCACCTGGGTGTTGTGATTACACCACTGACAGAGCCAATAAGTACCTATGATTACCGCCAAGTCAATCAAGTGAACGCCAGTTTTAACCTTTCGCGTCATGATAGCTTTTAGCACAATTTTTAGCCCAGTCTAAAAGGGGCTATAGTCAATATGAAACATAAGAAAATCTACATTTGAAAACGGGATAAACAGAAGCAGGATAGAGCTAAGAGCTTTCTATGTAACGACCTTATATTACTAATCCTTAAAGGAATAGATCAGCATTTTTGGAAATACACTCAATTTCTTTAGTGCAGAGATTTAGATACCGCAGTCTTATTTGTCTGGTAAAAAATGAAGAAAAGTAATAACAGCACTTTTGAAGCATAATAAATAACATAGATATTGTTTGTATTATGTGTACGATGCTTCTGATCTCCTGTCCACTTGTTCTTCTTCAGCAGAACCAGGTTAGTTGCCCTTCCCATTTCCAGTTTTATGCTAAGCTAACTGGTCGTAGCAGTTTCATCAGCTGTTATGACCCAAACAAAACAATGACCATGTTGGTTTCTTTCTTTAGGGGTGATTGCCCTGTTTTGTCGTCAATATGACATCATTAAAGACAATGAGCCCAACAACAACAAGGACAAAGCCAAGAACTCCTCAGAGTGCAGTACCCCTGAGCACCCACAGGGGGGGCTACTGCGCACCAACGTCTAAGACCAGCCCTGCATCGCCTTCTGCAATAACCAACTCCTTGAACCTCAGGACAGGTGAGGAACAGAAAATCTTCATTTACCCATCCTATGTATCACCTCATACAAATGCTATAAAAATACTTTATTATGTACTTACCGCAACACCCGACCTCATCTGACACCCACATATTTAGCAGATATGTGGGTGTCATAAACTGAAACTAGTTTCAGCTGTGGGGGACATTTTTTCCAGTTGATAGTTTGCTGTCACAGCTCTGGTTTAGGAGAATTAAATAGTACAACTCAGAGACGCCGGTGAAAGTTCAGGACAGTTCACTCTGCAGGCCGAAGCAGGCAGACATACGGGCAGATTAACCAGGCAGAAGAAGCAAGCAGAAGGCAAGGACGGGCAGGTTGTCAAAAACAGACAAGAGAGGCTGGGAAGCTTCAGTGTGGAGAGCACAATAGACAATGTGACAGGATATGAGTGGAAGTTGGTCGGTATAAATACTAAAAGCTGATTCAGGAGTCAGGTGGCGGAAAAGTGGGAAAGCTGCAGGGCATGCATTTCACTTCAGCCTCTGCCTTTTAGCTTTATATGTCAAGACAATGTGGTGTGTGTGTAAAGCGTATAGTTAAAAACCTTTTACTGGCTTCTTCTATTAAAATGAGTCTGCTGGAAACGTTAATAAGTGAGCAAGAGAAAAAATGTTTTCAGGCAGAGCAGAGATGGAGATGCAGCTTGCCATCATAATCATAGATATTTGATCTAGGAAGAGTCCCTCAGTCCTGTTACTGTCATTTTACTCTCATCAAGCAGAGTACCTTTGTGTCTTGCAGACCCTGAGACCAACAGAAAGCCATTCTCAGACACCATCATACTGAAGAACACATTAACCATCACACAAAGAAGAACTCTTGAAATACAATGGACACAAATCAGAACTTGTAGAATTGCAGGCTGCAAACAGAAGAGGACAAAAACATTTTCACTTTTGTTGTGACCAAATCTGGACTGTAGCCTACTTTGTGCGGACAGGCCACAAAGACAAAATATAAAATGGCTGTCGGTCAAATCACCAGAGACTTTGTTTCTTCTCAACGGGAACTGCTCAACTCATACTTTCTAGTTACTCTCCATCTGTGGCATCAAATCCCAGGAGTGGATCTTCAAACATGAATGTCTGGGTGATCTTTTTTTCCCTCCACTTCAGGTTTGTATCACTGGTCAGAGATGGCAGGAATGTCATCTGCCTCACAGGAATAGCTGGTCCTTTGAGTCCAGGTAACATTCAGCACACAACAAAACAAGTTCTGTTTTAAATCAAGGATTTTCTCTTTTTCTATCTGTCCGTCTGTCATCACCTCCCTTCCGTCTTAACTACAACCCTCTGTGTAGCAGCTCATCCCTCTCCCCGTGTCGCTGTCTCTCTAATAAGCACATTGCCGTTGGGTGCTCCTCCTATTGTGATTGTTTGAGCCCTCACAATCCCAGTCCTGATTACAGTATCATTTTGATAGTAAGTCAGACATATTGTGCATTGTGTCTTGCCTCCTCCCTTTATCTCTCTGTCTGTCATCAGTTAAGCCATGCGTCTGTTTTTCTGTCTCTTCTCTGATCTGGAACCTTAAGGCCCTTGTCATTGTGGATAAAATATATATTTCTTTTTTTGTACCGCACGTCATATTACGCTGATATGAGTCGGGTGATGCTGTTTGAATACAGCCATTATTCAGACAAACAAGTGGTCCATATCGAAATTTTGAAACATTCAGGTTTGAAATCCAGAAGCTAACGTCAGTGTTGAAGTCTAAAAAGAAAGAACTGGCACGGCTGAAAAAAATGACAGATTTAGGTTTATTGTTCATCTGTCTGTGGCCTGCGGCAGGATGTGCTGCGAATAAGGATGGAGATATGCAGGGGCACTGTTCACAATGAAATGTATATACAGGGCAAAGTTTGGCTGTGTTTCCTCTCTGGTTTGGCTGAAGACCAGCAGAGATGCCAGGCTGTAGAGGCGCACAGCTGAATGGATCAGCTTTGCGCCTGAATCCTGTTTTGAAATGTAAACTATATTCACTCATATTCCCCTTTTGCACAGTCATTAACATGCACCCTATGCTCTCAGATCTTCACAAGATAGAGTGAAAATACATTATATCCAGATGTAAATGTGTTTAAGATTTGATCATCCAGATTGCCTGCATTATGTAGAACTTTCACAGACTGCTGATACCGGGAATTGTGACACCAACATGTTTGATATTATGAAATGTATTTTTTAAAAAAGAATATCTAGTTGTTCAGGAACAGTGCACAGCAGAGTATACAACTGGAATTTGATTAAATGTGGCATCTTTCCACCTTTAAAGCAGCCTGGCAGTCCAACAGTGTAATAAATGTAATGTCTAAATTTATAAGTAGATATTACGATCAAAAATAGCCCATTTGCTTTAATTTAAGTAAACCATCCACAGCAGGGTGATGGGTGTCCAAAGGTTAGCTATAATTCAACAGGCTGATCTTCAGATATTAGATTCTTGTCAAGAGTCATTTTAAATGTCCAAATATTTTTTGGCTACCACATTAGAAGTGTCAGCAGTTTTAATTTGCCTGTGTCTTTTTTCAAATACATAATGATTTGATTAAGCTATGGTTCTCTAGCTTTTTCTGTCATGTCCTCCCTCAGAAGCCCAGAAAGACTCCATTTTATTTTCAATTACCTATTATGAATGAAACTGTAAAACAATAAATAAAATAAGCCAAAATTAAAAATTAATGTAGTATTAATGTACCCACAGCCCTGTTCATCATTCCTCCCTCTAGATGGACACTCATTTATTCATTTGCTTAAAACTGCATTACCAAGATGTTTTTAGTAAATTACTCACTGAACAACTGGGCTTGATATGAGTGAGACAGACAGGCTAGAGAATTCAGAAAGTAGTGAAAGACAGGCTAGCACATTGTTGGTTTTGATCTTTTAATGGGATTTGTAGACAGATTTGTATACAGAATAAAAAATATGAAGTTATGGCAGTCTAGTTCTTAAAAGTAAAACTGAACTGAAGATCAGTCTGTGAGGAAATCATTATTATTTGCAGCCTTACTTCTGAAGTACACCCAAACATCCTACTGTGAAACTAAGAAATCATAGTATCCATATTTATAACCTCCTCACTTATTCAGTTACTGCTTCATCAAGGCTTTTATGTGAAGGAGCAAAGGACCATCAGAGTTATCCAGCTAAAGATAAAGCTTCATTATCTTCTTTGGGTCTTCCTGTTCAATTATGATGCGTTATCCACATAATTACAAATATATTGGACCCCAGCCTCTAGATACCATCGCTTGCCAGTTGAGTTCACCAAAAAGTCAGGAAAACGCTGCAGAGCTGAACTCAGCAGAGTTGCAGCCATATTAGAGATAATGAGTGAATGTCTGAATGCCTGGCTGGTTGAGACGACTGCTAATCAGCACCACACACACACACACACACACACACACACACACACACACACACACACATGCTGGATTTAAATACTGCTGTGCATATTTAAATGCCGTTCTGAGAGAGACAGCCATTACTTTCTCATCTCAATCATCAGTTCTGCGAGAACAGCCATCCCTAACCCTGCCATCCATTTTTCACCCTCTCCCTCCTTTATCAACCTCCCTCCTTCCTTCTCTATCTCCAGCCACCCTCATCCGCCGTCATTCTCCCATTTATGACTTTCCCCTCACTTTCTATTCCTCTGTCACAATGCTCTCTTTCTCATATGTCACGCCACCCTTCCTCGTTTTTTCTCCTTCGCCAGTCTTCTCCTCGCCCCCTCCCCCACACC
>CM076663.1:17358313-17371136 GCA_038496675.1 Rachycentron canadum | reverse complement strand
AGAGAGAGAGAGAGAGAGAGAGAGAGACAGAGAGAGAGAGACAGAGGGAGAGAGAGAGAGAGAGAGAGACAGAGGGAGAGAGAGAGAGACAGAGGGAGAGAGAGAGAGAGAGAGAGAGACAGAGAGAGACAGAGAGAGAGAGAGACAGCGATAGATCAGTGGAGTCTGTGAAGCTCGTTAACAAGCAGTTAATTGACTTAATTGTGTGTTAATTAGAGTTTTTTGTCAGAGGTTTGAAGTGAATGAATAAAGTACATTAAACCTTCTATAGACTCGTGTTTCTGAACTCACACTAATCCACATCAGTCTGATGAGTTGTCCTTCACCATCCTCTCCACAAGAGGGCGGCGTCACCGAGAGGTTGGTCCACATCTGGGTGAAGGGGTCCAGAGACTCTGGTCTGAGGGTTCAGGTCCACATCTTAGTGACTGAATTGAACCCTGTTTTTTTTTAAGTATTATAAACTGCTGCTGGTTCATGTTTCCCACTGAACCTGAAACCTGAGGAAACCAAGTCTGAAGAGTTTCGGACCTTCAACCTCTAAAATCCTCGGCCCCTCCTCTGGGGCCCTTCTGGTCTGTACTGGACTGGTCTTCAGACCAAAGAGTCCACCAGAGTCCACCAGAGTCTACCAGTCCACCTGGAGCTCCGGGTCGTGACGGAGGAATAGACGCCGGAAAACACGACTCCCACGGCGGGGGGGAGGGGGCGGGTCCTGGATTCCGGGGTCCCTAGGGTCCTCTTCCTGGGACCCCCGGCCTGTCTGCGACTAATGGGACCGCCTTCATTCATGAGGTCTCCATGGAAACGATGCGTCACGACACAGACGGAGACGCGGGTCCCTATAAAAAGGCGGCGGGAGCAGGGTCTCAGACTCAGAGACCCGCTCCGACCCGGACCCGCCCTGCCTGCTGCCCGGGACCCGCTGAGCCAAACCTGCTGATACTGCTCGAGACATGAGGCACGAGGCTGCGCGTCAGCTGATCACATGCAACAGGTGAGAACCGAACCGGATCAGGGTCAAATCAGTATCAGAGTCCTGGTCTGGAGTTAAAACCGGTTCAGAGACACAGAAAGAACATAATTGATCTGTGTGTGTGTGTGTGTGTGTGTGTGCAGTGATCCGGATCAGTCCAGCAGGACCCAGAGACCTGCTCCGTATCAGATCCACCTGACTGATGGTGAGTTCAATGTCCTAAATGTTGAAAATGAAAAATGTTCAGTTAAATAAGAAACAGAAAAGAAATCAATCATCATTAAATTTGTCAGTTAATGTCGAAATGAATCATTTAATTGAATCTAATTAAACTTCTACAATTTAAACAAAGTTTTATTTTTGACTCAGTTTGTTGATTTTTAGTTTCCTTCTTAAATCAAAGATCTGATGTCGTTTGATGTTAAATGAGCAGTGATGACGTCAGATCAGCTGCTTCAGACTCGTTAACATCATCATCTGCTGCATGACGACATCCGCCATCTTTGTGGTGACGTCACTGTCACATTACTGGATGCTCCTCAGCTTCTTATCTCCTCTCACCTCCTCAGCTCCTCAGCTTCTCTCACATCCTCAGCTCCTTTCCTCCTCTCACCTCCTCAGCTCCTTTCCTCCTCTGGCTCTTGTTGTCCTCAGACCTGGTTTTCTTGACCTTCCTCCTCTTCTCCTCAGGTTCTGGTCCTCGAGTCGTGCGGCGGATCTTCACCAACAGTCGTGAACGCTGGCGGCAGCAGAATGTTAACGGAGCATTCGCTGAGCTGCGGCAGCTCATCCCCACCCACCCGCCCGACAGGAAGCTCAGCAAGAATGAGATCCTGCGCCTCGCCCTCAGGTACATCAACTTCCTGGACCAACTGTTGACAGACCAGGACCTCAGGGCCGTCCCCCGGCGCCGAGCAGACAGCGTGGAGGTGGAGGACGGGCTTCAGGGGGCGCTGTCTCCAAACTCCAGCTATGAGAGTTCGGCGGGGGGAGATGACCTGATGGAGGAGCAGGACTGTGGACTTCTGGGCCACCTGGAGTACATTCACCTGGAGACCAGATACAGCTGATCAGACACACCAGGAAGAGTCAGAATGATCCACCATGTTGGCTCCAGGGGAGTCAAATCAGACTGGTGCTGGAAATACCCAGCATGCACTGTAAATCTAGTACTGGTGATTTTTATTTCACCAGAAGACAAGGCCTTTAAAACCCAGACCTGTGGTCCTTTAAAAACCTGTTCTGCCCTGAGCTGATGTCTGTGTGATATTCACATGTCTTTATTGGTAATTGATTAGATGTGATTGATTGTATGTCATGTTGTGGTCTCTGTGTTCGGTTAGAAACAGATGATGTGTTTCTGTTGTGTTGGTTCTGCACATGAGCAGAAGACTCAGTAACCAGACTTAGTTTCTTTAATGTTAAAGGAACTTTTGGTGATTTTAATTCAAACTTGTTCAGTTGTTCAAACGTGTTTGTGTCTGTGAGAAAACAGATGAATAAAAAGTGACTCTACATGAACTGAAGCTGCAGTGATTATTGACTGATTATTGATCAGATCAAACTGATCAAACCTGGGGTTTGAGTTTGGTCCAGTCCTGTGATCCTCTATCAGCATCTCAGCCAGACCAGACTAAACTGATCCAGATTTACTCATCAACATGTATTTATGTCATATGACCCTCACAGGACCCCGTACCACCAACACTGCACTGTGATCACTGATTCATCATCCTCCTCTTCCTCCTGTGTGAGAGTCAGCAGGCTGTTTTCCCACAGTTCAGTCTGTCAGGAACTCAGATATCACACCTGATGCTGATGGCAGGGTGATGAGGTCAGAAGGGGGCGTGGCCTGTCACTGTAATAAGCCATTGATGAGTGAGCGTGGAGCTGATAACTGATAAACATCTCAGCCAATCAGACGGCTCCAAGAGAGACAACAACAGAAACAGGTCCCAGAGGAGAGAGAGGGGGCGTGACTCAATTAGAGAGAGAGAGTGTGTGTGTGTGTGAGATGCTGTGTCGTCCTCAGTTCCCACCTCTGTCTCTTTCTCGTTAAGCAGCTCTGGTTTATCTGGTCTGAGTCGCAGTCACATTAGTGTGATCATGGTGATGAAGATGATGGTGATAAAGATGACTGTCATCTGTATAGGAGGGAGAGAGAGAGGAGAAGGAGAAAGAGGAGGGAGAGGAAGAGAAGGAGAGAGAGGTGGAAGAGGAAGAGGGAGAGAAGGAAGAGAGTGAGGTTCGTATCAATGTTCAGTTCTCTGTCCAGCTGAACCTGTGTGAGGCGTTTGTGTCTGCAGGAAATCTGACGCACTGACATTTTAACCTCAAAGACATGATCAGATAAAAGAGAGAAACAGAGAAAGAGACAGAGGTGGGAACTGAGGACGACACAGCATCTCACACACACACACACTCTCTCTCTCTAATTGAGTCACGCCCCCTCTCTCTCCTCTGGGACCTGTTTCTGTTGTTGTCTCTCTTGGAGCCGTCTGATTGGCTGAGATGTTTATCAGTTATCAGCTCCACGCTCACTCATCAATGGCTTATTACAGTGACAGGCCACGCCCCCTTCTGACCTCATCACCCTGCCATCAGCATCAGGTGTGATATCTGAGTTCCTGACAGACTGAACTGTGGGAAAACAGCCTGCTGACTCTCACACAGGAGGAAGAGGAGGATGAAGATGATTCATTAATGACACATGTTGATCAGTAAACCTGGCCACACCCCCTCTGTGATGTAATCCTGGACTGGGCTGAGGACCACAGGCCAGTGCATCAGTTCAGTCCGTGGCTAAAAATCTGGTCAGTCCTGGTCTGGCTGCACTCAGGTGGATCAGGTCCTGGTGGTTTTCACTAAGTGAGGACTGGACTCAGCTCTGAGACAGAGAGGAGGTTCTGGTCCAGAGGGTCCTGGGTCCCTGAGACCTGATCTGCTCCTGAACTTAGTCTGAGTCTGCTGGTCTCCTCAGGATGACATCAACAGACATCAACAGTTCAGTTGAAGTGACAACAGGTAGCTCTTTGTCCTCATCATCATGATGAAGCTGTGAAGACTCATCATTGGCTCCTTTAAGCTTCTCTTTCTGCCAAAGGTCAGAAATGTGGTGGGAAAATGAGGGCGGCGCCGCTTCTAGGTATCAGTTTCAGTTGTTACCTGGAGACAGAAAATGGCCTCGCTGTTGCCACAGAAACTGACGCAGAGGCTCAGACTGGAGGTCTTATAGTGGTTCTGCTAGTCCTGGTGTCCAGTCTGGGACTTGGTCGAATTTCCCGCCTGGATCCCTCTGAGACCAGATTGAGGTCAGACCAGATGTCATGGTTTAGACAGGAGCCATGTTGCAGCCAAACAAACAATCAACAGACACGGTGTGTGTCACACACACACACACACACAGATATACACACACACACACACACACACACAAAACGTTTATCAGTCTGAAACCTGAAAGTCAGATTTTTTCATGAAGAAAGATCCAGAGAGAAACTTTCTTTTTAAAACACAGAGAAAATGAGGTTTTTATTTACAGACACATTTAATCATCATCATCATCCCCAGAAGAAGAGAAGCTGCAGATTTAGACCAGAATCCACATTGCACACTGACTGGGTTCACCTGAGAGGGCTGCGTTTATCTGGACTCTCAAGACACTGACAGGTCCAGGTCCAGGTCCAGGTCCAGGTTCTGACTGGGAGACATTCAAGATCTCTGGGGTCTGGACCTGCAGGTCTCTGGTGCCAGTCTGTCAGAATCTGACTCAACCATACAACAGTGATACAAACCTCACACAGCAACAATAACAAAGTTAGCTCTGCCCACACAGGAAGTCAATCATTGTTGTCCTTTAACAGCTGATTTCAGCCCGACCAGTCTATCAGAGTTCTCTTAATGATGTCCAGGTCAGATCTGACAGCGTGGAGGGTCAGAGTCCTCATCCAATCAATCACTGTCTGATCAGCTGCTCTGGACTCAGGTCACAGTAGTTTAAAGCACAGAGTGAAAAACAAATGAAATTCTTAGAAAAAGACTGAAATAATGATAATAAACAGAGAATAATAATAACTATAAACAGAGTAGGGAAATTTGGCGTCAGAGAGCGGCCTGCGTCTCCATGACAACAGAACGACCTCATCACAGCGTGGAGCTTTGGCCTTTAACAAGAATAAGAAGATCTGGTCCAGTTTCCTTCTGCAGCTGTCAGTCAGACAGTCTCCCAATCCATAATCAATATCACCTGACAGCCTCCTCATCAATGTCCTCTCCCCCCGTCTGATCCAGGCCGGACTCATCTGCACACAGACACAGATCAGATCAATACAATGATCGGTCACATCAGACGCCGGATCATTGATCACGTTGACTGATTTTCCTTAATCGCGCTCAGTGTTTACCAAGAGAAGCTGCTGCTGCGTTCAGGGACGCTATGATACATGAAGACTTTAAACCAAACTCCATTCAAAAATCTACAGATTTTCTGCAGCTGTGAATTTGAATTTCATGTTTTCTGTAAATGCATCACAGACACAAACGGTGACTTAAAAAAAAACAGCTGAGTGACATCACTACAGATGTTGACAGGATTCGTCTCAGAGGGGAAACGATTTCTATTCAAATCATCGTTAATGACGTTTTTCAGATTCTCTGAATCTGTCCAACGCCTGAAAACACTATTTATTGATAATTTATGGATAAAACAACAGAGTAAAAATAATTATCAGACTCAATCAGAATGTCTGAATGTTGTTATCTCCGCTGGTGTTGGCCTGAGAACACAGTGTCATCCTAGGTCAGTGTTGTTGTGTGTTGACCTCTGACCTGCGGAGGCTCCGAGCTTCATACAGCGTGTCGTCCTCGTCACTGTCAACCGCCTCCATCTCCACGGAGTCGTCGTAGTTGGACAGCAGGCCGTACTTCTTCCTGTGGGTGGGCTTCTTCAGCCTGATCATCAACACAACCGTTATCCACCGACACAGACACAGTTCACCTCCAGCCATCACTCACTCCATCCTTGCTCTGCTCTCCCGCAGCTGTAATATGACTACAGGGCAGCTTCAGGCACATGAGTCTTATTTCATGGCTGCTGTTGACACTTAATGTCACTGCATAGGTCTGAGGCAACTACTACACAACGAGGAGTGAAGCATTCTGACTGGTGGATGAGATTCATGCTAAATTGAGGAGGGGCCACTAAATTTTAGAGAAGAGCATAAATCACCTTTTCATAACAAATATACATCTGACGGTTAAGAGAAACCTTTAAATTGATAAATTGATAAATTCAGTTTTGCATTAATTAAATTATTATGACATTGTACTTTTGCATTAATCTATTAGCTAAAAACTTCAGTAGCTCTGAACTTCCTCATTCAGACTGCTAAAAAGTAATGCTACCTTTATATCAGCCTACAGTCTGCCAAACCAGTGTGTGTGGACGGTGAACCAAACTCCATTCAAACATCCAGTCATTTAAAGCTTCCAACTTCTCAACAGTATTACAAACACTGTCAAAGGAGTCATGTGCTTTTGTTGCTGGAGGAGCTGCTCTTCAGTTCAGCTTGTCTCTGATCTCAGAGTACATGAATATTTTCACACTTGAATCATTTGAAAGAAGAACCGTTGATGAATCAGATACGTGCTGAGATGAAGAGTGGTCAGTAAAAGTTCACACAATGTCATTATTCACCTCTTCCAGCATCTATACCTCTGCTGATACTGGTCTAAGTATTAAATTGCTATATTTATGAATGAAGTTTTGTGTGACGTCAATGAAACTTAAATTATTCTTAGATTAATCTCATAATCTATCAGATATACAGATATAATTCATCAATTTTGTACCCTCCCTTAATTCGTGCTGTGCCAAAAAGTAATATTTACTTGATATGCGCTTATATCTTGCCAAACCACTTGATGTGGACAGACAGTGAACCGAGCTCCATTAAAAAAATCCAGTGTTTTAAAGCTTCCCCGCTTCTCAGTAGTTGTACATACTTTGTAAAATCCAGAAACGTGTTTCTGTAAAGTTGGAGGGATCACTCTTTAGTTCAGCACCTAATTGGTCTGAGATTACACGACACATTTTCACACGTTGGACAAAGCGTGTGTGTCTCATTAAAGTAGTTAGAGCCGTTCTCACCGCACGGCTCGGATGAGGAAGTAGAGGACTCCGATCATGGTGATGCCGATGAGGACGTACAGGGCCCTCTGGATCATCGAGCTGTCCACGTTGAGTCCTCCGCTGCTCTTCCCGCCGCTGCGTGTGGAGTTCCCCCCGCTGGAGCTGTTCACGGCGGCTCTGGGCGCCGCGGTGCTGCCGGTGGCGGCTTTGGTCTCATCCTGCGCCACGGACACTAACACCCAACAGATCGGTACAAGAACCACCGAGAGAAGTCTACACAAAGTCATTTTACCTCCTCAAACTGTCGACACCAAAGAAAAGACGACAACACGGGCGGACGGGCCGGGGTTTTTAACCGTTACCGGACAGGAACCGGGCTTTTCCTGATACGGGTCGCGTTAGCTCAACTCTGCCTCCGGTTTTATTGACTTAAAGTAAACCTCGAATCGGAAGTTCACATCCACACTGCTGACGTTAGGGAGGCACATGGAGCTCGAGGCCCGCAGTTTGACTCGTAGGTCTAATCACAGTGGATCTGACACCTGCAAGGTTTTACCGAGGGTGAAGGACTCAGAGGACCTGACAATTATATGAATCACTATTGACACAAATACACGAGTTCTTCTCAGATCAGATTCACACAGAACTGAAGAGAATAATTTAGATTAACAAAATAAAACACAAGTCACATTTTAAAAAGTATGTAGATCAGCTGAGAGGCAGAGAAACATTAAAATAGTGTGTTTTTGAATGTAGTTTGGTTAGTGTCTGTCACAGGGGCTCAGCAGGATGTGAGATTGTTTGGCACAGCTTGGATTGGGGATTTTAAAACAATAAAACAACAACAAACAAAACAATAAACTATATATTTATATAGTCATATATATGTCATGCTGATATGTTGGTAACAGTGATGAATATGAACATATGTATATGATATGAACATGCCTTACCAGACTTAATTCATAAATTCAACAATTTAAAAGTATATAAGCGGCAAGATGTCTCACATTCTAGGAGCCTCTCAGCATGCCAAAATAAACTATTATATTGACAGTTTTAATTAAGATAATTGACATCACATCAAACTTCATTCATAAATCCAGTAGTTTAATGTTTCAACTCTCATCAACAGCAGTAGGTTACACAGCTGTAAAATGTGAGTCATGCACTTTTGTAGTAAGTTTTAGGAACCTATTGAATATTTCATTCAACAGGAATCATTTCCATGAGAGATAATAAATCAAATCGCAGAAGATTTTATCTCTGCACCACTACATCAAGTTTAGACCTTTGTGTTTCCCAGAAAACAAACCTCTGTGGGACTGTGGTCTAAATCGGAGTCATAAGTAGGGACGCTGCACCACTTCCTGCAGGATGGGATCAGAGTCTTGTCCCAGTCCTGGTGGTACTGTTTTGTCCTGGTGGTCTAAGTCCGAGCACTGATCCTGGTTGTGTCCAGCAGCTCTTTACCTGCTTGAAGCTTTTTAACTGATGAGCTTACACATCTGAACAGGTGACCCCCCCCCCCTCTTCGTTGCTGATTCATATGTTCAAATTAAAGCCCAGTTTTTCATGCAGACATCACAAAGGGTCACTTGACACCCTGGTTTAGATCTGATCTCACCTGTCAGGTAGAGTAGAGCGTCTGTCCACAGGGGGCGCTGTGACCCCAGTCTGGGAGGGGACGGGCCCTTTACTATTTTATCAGTAAAATTAGTCAGATATTTACTGTTTTACGAAACGATTATTTATTATTTATCATCTTTTTTAAATGATATTTGATCCTTTTTTATCAAAGATATCTGATACATTATACAATTTATGTCTATATTTTACTAGAAAAATGTCATTTTTTATATACAACTAATAATTGTAATATGTATTATTATAATGCCTCCTGCCTCTGAGCAGACATTTCTATCGAAGTCTAGATCATCTCAACAAGACTTTCTCTAACCATGTTGACACGTGACAATAACTCACCGACGTCACGTGACCGTAGACTCTATTACAGGTGATACCTGTTGACTCTTGTTGACACTGCAGCTGGTTGTTACGGTGTTGATTTGGTTGCTATGTGGTTGCTAGGTTACCTCATTAAAGTACTAGTTATCTGAGTTAATAAATAAAGTACCGACACTCACAGGCCTCGTGGTCTTCGTGACATCAGAGGCCACAGACCCTCAGACCGGAAGCATCAGACCTGTTTCAGACAATTAAAATAAAATAAAATAAAACAAACAATCGGGTCAAACGTTGAACTCATGAACACGAACACGTGACTTTAATGTGAAAACCCTCAGAAACTCCTGAGCTGGCCTCCACGCATGCGCGTCACTGTTACCTGCGTGACTCTCGGGGGGTCGCGGGTTTGATTCCCGCTGGATCAAAGTCTCCAGATGTCACGCTAATGTACATCAATGTATTTAGGTTATTTCTGTATTTAGGTTGCCGACAGAGGCCTCAATGATTGACAGGCCGACCGGCCAATGAGCGCGCGGCTCAGCTCCAGTGCAGAGCTGCGATTGGGCGGTCGCGGCAGAGGGGCGGGGCTGTGAGATTACAGCAGCAGCTCTCTCCGCAGATCCAGGGACATCTGGAGCAGCCCTGCCCGGGAATCCAACCACCAACCGAGCGACATCCCGCGCCGAGCCATCCCAGGTGTCTGATCTCCACCGTTTCTACCGGTGAAAACACGGAGACACGACTAAAACCCGGGAGGACGGTGATGGACTGAGCTGATCCCACATCGGAGGGTTTGAGGCCGCCGAGGAAGCTGCGACACATCTGGCTCAGTCTGGATCACGGGACCGAGTCACCGGGACCGAGCCGGTTCTTCTTCTGCAGTTTTCCTGTTTTGATCCGTTTCTCTGATAAACGGTCCCGAGTTCGCGGCAGCAGGCGGATCCTCCTCCCGCTGGTCTGGATTAAAGCCCATCAGGATCATGAATCATCCCCCTCCGCTCCTCTAATCTGGGTTTTACCGAGCTGGATTTAAATCTGGGATCTGATCTGGATTACTCTCCTCCTGGTTCTGATCGGGTCAGATCTGACCCGGTCTGAACCGGTCCCGGTGCTGCTGTGATATAGGACTCGGTCCGGGTTTTGTCTGGTCCTGATTTGGGCGAGATCTGCAGTCGTCATGCCGACGTCCCGGCCTGGTTCTGAGCCAGTGGAGTTCTGGGTGGAGGGGTCGAGGCGGGACGGGACGGTGGAGGAGTTCTACACCCTGAGCTCCGAACTGGGCAGGTCTGGACCACTTTATCAGGGGCCACGGGGGGAACCGAGGGGTTCACCTGCACCCTGGGGTCCATGTGATCCTCCAGGTCCAGGATTATTGTTGTTGCAGCTGTTGTTCATCATCTGATGTGTCAACAATCAGTAAAAACACTTTAATTAACACTGATGACGTGAAGTATAGCTGTTAGAAACGGTTATTACACCTTTATTACACTCATCAATCAGATTCATACACTGACAGGTGTTGGTGGGTGTGGTCTTTGTGGCAGCAGTGATGTCACACTGTGCTGAGGTGTCAGTGATGATGTCACAGTGAGGACAGCAGGTAGCCTGTCCAGGTGTTGTCAGGTTCTCCTCCACCTGTCCACTGTGTAGTTTCTATGTAAACGGAAACAACAACAACAACAACAACAACAACAACACCACGAACAGCTCAGTACAAACAGTGACATGATGTCAGGATCTGAAATGTGAGCCACCAGCCCTGTTACCAGGTGACCTGTTACCATGGAGACCAGCTTGTACTCTGTGTGTGTGTGTGTGTGTGGTTGCTTTTCAGATGGATCTGTTTCCTCCATCTGTCCAACCCTCAACACACACACACACACACACACACATACACACACATTTACACACACACATACACACACACACACTTATACATACACACACACACTCACACAAACACACACACACTTACACATACACATACACACTTACACATACACATACACACACATACACACATACACATTTACACACACACATACACACACACACTTACACATACACATACACACACATACACATTTACACACACACATACACATACACACTTACACATACACACTTACACATACACACTTACACATGCACATACACACACACACACACTTACACATACACATACACACACAAATTTACACACACATACACACACACACACTTACACAGACACACACACACACACTTACACATACACACAGACACATACACACACACACTTACACATACACACACACACACACACACTTACACATACACATACACACACACACACACACACACACACACTGTGTGTATTTCTTTAAATCTGGTCCCAGGTGTTTTAATTCTAAATGACCCTTATGGTTGTGAACCAATCAGAAGCTTCTATTTCTTCTTCAGCTCATGTTTCTTGTGCTTGTGAATGAGGTCAGTTCAGGTTTAACTCTGTGGTTGTTGTTTTGTGTTTCCTGCAGAGGAGCAACATCCATTGTGTATCGCTGCGAAGAGAAACAGACTCAGAAACCCTTCGCTGTCAAAGTCCTCAAGAAAACGGTCAGTCATCCGCCATTAGACAGAGACCTGAGGTCAGAGGTCGCTTCACCACTGTGTCTTTAGTCCCGGTTCAGAGGGAGTCTGACGACGGGCTGGACTGTCTCCGTCAAAGGCTCCTTCAGATGTGTCCTTTGTCATCAAACACGCAGCTGGTGACACAGCATGAACATGTGGCCACGCCTTCAATGATGCAGCCCCTGAACTGGGACACAGCTTCTGATCTAAGCTAAGCTAAGCTAAGATAGGCTAGGCTAGCTCCTCCCTGTGAACTCACAGCTGTTCCTTCTGTCATCTGATTTTGTTTTTTAGATCGACAAGAAAATTGTTCGTACAGAAATCGGCGTGCTGCTGCGTCTGTCCCACCCAAACATTGTAAGTGCCCACGTTTCTCACAACAGTTGAGTTAAATAAATTCTGTCTGTCGACCCAGGATCAGCTGATCACCTTCTTCTTCTGTTGTGGTTCAGATCCAGCTGAAGGAGATCTTTGAGACGGACACTGACATCGCTTTGGTGCTGGAGCTGGTGACTGGAGGAGAGCTGTTTGACAGGTACACACACAGGCCTTGGATCGGCCCGTCGCTCAGTGGACCAGGCGTCCTCTCAGAGCTCCTGCCCTCTGCCCGCAGTCATTTCCTGGAATCTAGTGACACCATGAGATTTCCAGGCAGAAGCTCCAGGAATTCCAGGCACCCAGAGTGAAACTTTCTCTCTGCTCGTTTTGCAAACGCACAACGTGGTGACGAGGTTTAAGAGCCAGGCTAGCAGTTTCCCCCTGCTGCCAGTCTTTATGCTAAGCTAAGCTAACCCTGTCCTCTGTATCTGTGATAGAAAGTACATTAACTTCAATAAGTGCTTCAGGTGCATTTACTTAATTTAACACCATGTAGCTGCTCAAAGATCCCGTGAACAGGCCACTTCCTCCTCTCACCTGAAACCGACAGCCTCACACCCAGTTCTTATTTAGGTCCCTGAGAACGAACAGAGACAACGACAAGGACGGAGAACCATCGACATTAGCACCCCCCCACGTCAGAAGCTAACATCTGTTGGAACTAAACTTTACAGGTTTCAAACAGTAACAGTTTGTACGTTAACAGTTTGTACGTTAACAGTTCGTACGTTAACAGTTTGAACAGTAACAGTTTAAACGTT
>CM076663.1:17317628-17357813 GCA_038496675.1 Rachycentron canadum | reverse complement strand
AACTGATCACTCCAGGGTGAAAACACTCAATTGCAATAATTAAATGCAATTCTGCAGTAATGCTTTGTTTCTGGTAGCGAAAAGCTTGAATGCATTAGAGTAAATTGACTGAAATAAATTTTGCTGGAAATTGTGTACCATACCATTTAATTCCCCCATAGCACTGAATATTTTTTTTTTCCAAAACAGAATAAGGACATGAAAGTGGGAGCCAGAAATGTCAGTGCCTGGTGAAGGTATTGTGGGATCAGCTGGATACGTCAATAATGTTATCGGCTATTAAATAATATTTGCCCATGGCTGCAAGAAAAGTAAAGTCAGATTATTCAGTGGTCAATTATTTTTTTCTGTTAACTGTACACGAAATATTAAATGTGTGAAAGTATGTATAACATATGTTGTTAATTAATCTTCACATCCTAGCTGGAAATTATTGTCTTCCCCAAAGCTTCTAGCCACTTATGAAGCCATGAATTGTGGCAGCTTCGACTGCTTTGTTTTGTAGTGGAATGAATAGGGATTCTCCATTGGAGACATTTCCCATGACCTTCTTTCTAGTTGCATTGCTTCGATTTCTAGCTCCGTGCCATTTACCTGAACACATTCTCTACTTGTTTCTGAAAAATTGCCATCAGTCTGAAGTCAGACCTTTGTACCTATTGTTCTCGGGTCTCTGTTTCCTGTCTCTCTCTCTGTTTTCTACAAAACCATTACTTTCAAAACAGCAAATATTATGATTCCTTTGACACAACACAATTATTTATTCTGGCTTGAAGCTTCCCTTGACATCCCTAACAACTGTTAAAAATTCATAAAAGCCCTGCAGCCAAATAACCACTTTTCAAGGTAAAACGGCTGCCACATTGAAATAGGCTAAAATAACAACAATAGATGATTTTTTCTTAAATTACACCACATTGAAAGATAATTTTGCTTTCTGTAACTGTGACTTTTTCTAGCATTGGCCATCATTCCAATCAACATTATTAACTTACTAACCAAACTGATTATTGTGGGTATATGTTATGACAACATCCCTGAAAAGTCCAGTGGACCTCTAATGCAGCCTGAACCAGACGAGCAGCAAACTTTGTAGTCTTCAGACCCAACCAACACTGACTCAAGTGACATTGCTTGAGGCAACTCATCAGACTTCACTCAGCTCCCTCAGGAGCCACAAAAACCTTTGTACAACTTTTTTCACACATGCAGTAGCACTCCCAAAGACCTGGCGAAGAATGGTTGCATTTCCCTTAAGTAATTTGTGTTGTGGCATATTTCCGTTCAACATTTCACTCTGCCACAAAAATGGAGTGATGTCATACATCACTCTAATCACAGTGATAACAAAAACTACAATTTGTAGTCTGGTATAGTCATAATGTACGGAAAAATGTGAGATTATAAAGACTAGAAAAATAGCTTCTCCATTTCAAACAGATCACATGAATCTGTTGGCTGAGCATGCATTTCTGCTCATTTAAAGTTGAACTGAGGTAAACTCTGATCAGCAAGCTTGACAGAGCTGGCTAGGGATTTGGTGTAGGGTTGGGTCAAGGGAAGAAGCCATTAAGTTTTGGGGCAGATCTTGATCATATACTCTCACTTTGAATTCCATGAAGACTGGTGTAAGTAGTCAGAGCGGCCCCTGCAGCTTCTGTGTGGCCAATGTCTCCCTCACGTCTGCCTCCCCAGCAAACTGCATTTGGTTTGGTCCCATGTGGGGTCAGACAGGCAGAGCCACACAGTGAGTTTGGCCCACAGCTAGTCCAGTTTTACAAAATGAACAGTAAGCAGAACACATCAGGAACTAGTCTGAGTTCATTTTAGCAGGATTTTGTTGCATAGCTTTGTTTTCCGTTGTTGTTTCAGCAAAAGTTCTTATATGCTAATTAAAGTACTCAAAGTCTGTGTGATCAGCTCATATTTGCATAATTTTATCACCGAAAGATTCAACAAAGAGAGAAAAAAAAACAAAAAGAAAATGTCACTGTTGTATTTACTGTGTTTACTGTCTAGTCTTAATTCTCTCAAAAGCTGCTAACTTATACAGGAAGAAAGTGACAAAAAGAACCACTGTTTATTTCATTTGTAGTCCTCCTCTGTTTACTACAGGATTCTTGTAAAGTGTGACACATGATGATCCAGATGCATTTTGATGGGCTACTCCAAGTTAAACTTTTATCAGTTCATCAGTCGATTTTTATTCCCACTAGTTTCCCGGTATATGTTGTTTGATGTTGACTAACATTAAGGAAATACCTGATGACCTGAATGTCATTCCCTCCCTTATTATCATAGAAAACTTTATTGATAAAGTATTGATGACAATGCAGTGCATGCTTCAAAATCCTTAAATATGACAATACAATGTGACAATAATAAGACACAAAAATGTCTTGTGAGCATCTCTCACAACTCATTTTATCCCAAACCATAATCTTTTTATAAACCTAACCAAGTATATTCTGTGTCTAAAGCAAACTGTGACTAGGTTGGAGCACTTGTTTGATGAGTTCACAAGTGAATGTGGCAAAGATATAATATTTGTAGGGCTACAGGTAATCTGACTCTACCTTTAGCAAGCATGAATAGTATATTTAAGCAGTGGCTATTTGGGGTCAGGTGAGGATTACATGATGATGATGATGGAAACAGTTATGAACTACTAAGTGGATGGAGAAGCTGTAGCAGGAACTGAAACAGAACTGGCAGGTCTAAAAAATAGGCAGAAATATTCCAAACAACCATGACGGTTCATAGACCAACTTCACAGCTAAACTTTGGCCTGCCATACTTTTTCTCCAAATAAGATCTCCTGTTCGCAAATCCTATCACTTTAGTGAGAAAAATGTTATTCTAACAGAGAGAAATGATGGTCTTAGCCAATAGTAAAATACATTTTGATGATCAAAACAATTGTGAATACAAGTTAGATTTCAAATTCACAAAATGGCGAGGACTGTATGTAGCAGCCAGTCACTAAAATGCCCAATTTGTATTTCTTTCCGTTTTCGCCTCTTACAACTAATTGTGCCTTCATCTCCTGCGCACAGCAATTAAATAAGGAAGAGGCTGAGGGTTGAAGATAATGGAAATTTATTCCACCCAGTAAATTGAGAATTACAAGAAAGTGCGCTGTGCTCAGACGTGATGAAATAAAAATGGACATCGGCATTTTGGAAGTGAGTGCACAATCACTTGGAGGTTTGGATCCTACGCTCTAGTGATCTATTGCTAATGCCCTTGATCAAACTGTCAACTTGGCCTTCTGCTTTAACCTGTTTGAACAGCAGAAGACACAGAGCAAACCTTTTGTCCGTCCTCTGCAACGGCACATTGCTTTGATTTGTTATTTTCCTTAAATCTTGGAGAAAGTTGAAAAAGGCACAGATGCGCATGTATACTGTAGCAACACATATACAGATGTGAGGCTCACTCGTATACACATGGCTTTGTCTCACTGAATGCACACAGATGTGTGAATGCCGATGCATTTGGCACATGGTAACGGGAAAAATTGTGTCCAGTTGGACACTGAATTTAACTGGCTCACAGCCGTGCACATACTGTAACTCTTTCAAAGTAACTCTGTGACTAACGCACATAAACACAAGCTGAAAATAACTCACACTCAAGTACACAGACATATAGACACGCACGTCAGCTAATTTCTCAGGGAATGACGACCGTGGAGGGTGTCACAGATGTCAGCAGTGACTGTCACGCCCCAGGGGATTCTGGGAAATGAGAGCGATGAATGAAAAAAAATTGGGGGAGTCTGCCTTTTTGTAGAGGGAGAGAGTGAGCGAGAGATGTGAGTACAAGTTAAAGTGTAGAGAAGGTTGAGATGAAGGCGAGGGAGGAACAATCAATTCTCTGACATCTCTAAATGTGCACTTGATGATGCATACCTAAACAGGCCTGAAATGGTCTGCAGGGAGAAGTGAGGGGATTGAAGGAGGTGAATTAGAAAAAGGGGATGGACGGAGGTGGGGGTTGATATCGGGAAAGTGAGAGACGAGATTAATGAAGAGAAATTGGGAAGGAAGGAGCTAAAGAAGGGACTAAATTGGAGACACTGTTACATCTGTCCATTTGGGCCTTAAACAGCAATTGGTCCTGTGAGGACTCCGCTCTAAGCGAAGCGGTCAGCCTTGCAGGTCGTTCTTGGGTCCACAGAGAATGAGGGGAGTGAAAGAGAGAGCTGGGAGGAGAGGAGGTGAATACTGATGAGGAAGAGGTGAAGGAGCGGCCAGAGATTGTCCACGGGACCTGTAAGCTCTCACCATCACTGCAGTGCATTTACCACAAAGCCTCAAAAAGCTTTTGGTCACTCTGCATAAAGAGCAAGATAAGAAATTTTGTCTCAACCTATTATTCTTAAAAATATCCTCACGACATTTTAAACTTTTAATAGAGAAAAGGGGGAAGTAACGATAACTATTCATCATCAAGTTGATATAAAAATGCTCACTAACATAATGTGGTAATATACAGCAACCAGAGATTAAGACAGCAATAATGCACTGAAATACTGATGATAATGATATGTAGATCTACTGATTGTGGACACTATTTAAAATAAGTTTGATTGACTTAGTGGGTCCTTTCCATTAGGAAATAAGTGCATTGTGATTTTCCCACACATTATTCCTATCTAGGGAAAATAAAAACCTAATATAGTACAGTTACATCTTAGAAAAATCTCCTCTGACAGTGAACTTACTAAGTATGATGTAGATCTACTCTTAAGATCTTGAGAGGGGTAAATCCTTTTCAAATATGCACTTTACTTGATGACAGTCTCATGTCTAAATCAGGCCTTAAGTCACTTTATAAGGTCAGGCCTGGTAACATTTGTATCATGTTTCCAACAATGCTCAAGTCACATCTGAATGCCAACACTTTAATACAAAGATGGTGAAAGAATGCGTGGTTAAATAAACAGAAAACTTGAAAGTGCTTCTTGTAACACTGTAATAAATTTGTAATTTAAATATAATTTCTTCAGCATAGAAAAACACTTTCATAAACCTTGGAAATAAATGAGCTGAAATTACACTATGGAGACAATTAAGCCATGATTAGGCTTTGATATTTTACAGATTTTTGAATAAAACATAAAACACAATTATATCTTTTTCACACTGGCAATGGTTATCCTGGGCAGTGATAAAGTGCTTTTTGGTCGGTCCCTTAGAATAAATTTTAACACTGTTCGCACATGTGAATAAACCAGCACAAACTGTTCAGACCTTCATTAATGCGTATCAGTGTGTGGTCAGCTCCAAGCACCTCAGTTCATATGTCATTAAAATGTTTCTCCATATGCTTTTCAAACTGATATATGCATTTTTATAAATGCTGACATCAGCCCACGTATAATAAAGACTGTGCAGTTAGAAAATCAACGTTGCTCATCGCAGCTGAGCAACCTTAAACAGGTTTTAGAGGAAACAACATGTGACATTATTTAAATTGATGTATTGTTAAAATGTGATCCATTTGTGCTATGTATAAATATCTAACTGCTGCTGCCAAGGTGCTGGAGCCTATATGCACAACACACAAGTGTCTGTTCATGATATTTCACATAGTGCACACAGCATGTATTTGCTATAAACCAAGACAGGATTCATCAAAATCATGATGAGATAAAATTTAGAGATAGTGGTGAGTTTTAGTTTGATAGAGGAATGTTATTAAAGTCAGGGCCAGTATACGGCAAGGTCAGCAGTGGAGAGGAGCAGCAAATTAGAACAATGGCAAACACTAATGTTAGGAAGTTGCACTTGTAGAGCAAGGACATTTCTAACTGTAACTGTATTTCTAACTCTTCATTGGAGACCAGATAGTTGTTAAGGTCTTAGATTTCTTTCTTAACCTCCCCTAGTCAGTTCAAACACATGCTGCAGCTAAAGTTTGTGTGAACAGACAGAACTTTATTTTACATTCTTATCAATGTCTCAAGGTCTCTGCTATACTTGCAAACAATGGAATGGCACAAAGTCTTTGATTGGACTTTTCCATTCAGTGTAAACATCACACTGCTGCTTCAACAAAGAGCTGAATCAGGGTAATTGTCACTGGAAAGGCTTTATCTGCTACAAAGACTGATGGCCTTGAACTTCACTCCCAAAAAAGTAGAGGAAAGTGGCAGGGGACTTTTTCCCAGAATAGGCTGGGGCCTCTACTGCAGCCTATTGAAAACATCCCATTCTCTCTAATATCCCTGCACCAAAGAGTGGTGCAATACTATACAGTATTGCCCATATTCATGGATTTCCTCCTGTTCTGTGTGCTGGTATAGCTCTATCCTTATCAGTCATAACATATATATATAGCGCTATAATATTTGGTGACAGACTAACCAAGGATTCAAGACAGTAGCTGATTATTTGTGCCTGACCTGACATTAGGTCAGGACACCACAGATGCATGGTTGCTTGCATGTACATTCTGCTTGGAGGACGTGGATCATTATCTTCTTATTCTGTGCATGTATTCTACAAATCAAATACAACTCAGAGGCTGCAAAGTGTGCTGTGTTTATTCTTTTTAAGTTCCTTCAGATATATTTAAACTATGTAAAAAGTTGATTGGTAGTTTGTTTAATATATTTTTTCCATGTAAAAAATGAAAGAAAAAAAAAGGTGGGGCACATCTGTGCTTATTCCTCATTGTGAAAATCTTTGATCAGGCGTTGTGCCCACCCAAAACTGCTGCTCCAGGTTAAAAGAACAGAGAGGGTCAGTTTGGTTAGAGGAAGAAACATCAGAGAGACTCAGCCACATATTTGAGCCTCAGTCAGACCCAGACTCAGATGAAGAGTTGCTGTGACCAAAATTGGTGACTAGCAGACATATCAGAACAGTTAGCGTAGTTAGCATCTTTTTATTCATTTATGTTGCTTGTAACTTGCAGTAGCTGGCACAATGTTAGTTGTTGTGCAAAAGTTGTTCTTTGCATGGCGTACCAACAAGGTTTTGATTGGAGCGATTCCATTGGCCATATGACTTGAGCCCCTGACTGTCTGAATCCATTTCAGTGAGACTGTCGTTGGTTTACTGCAGTTCCAAGGTGGAAATGCGCAATCATGGCATTGCTGCTTATTTCACTCATGATGTGTCTTATTATTGTATTATTAGTTTTAAATATATATGGACACTGGGATTTAAGATGAGGTGAAGGTAATGGTTCCCCTCACACAGTTTATCTTCTTGTTTATTTTTCATCTAATTGTCTAGTTGTTACCTTTGTAGTATGGTGAGGTGGACTGATACAACAAATTGATAGGTCCATGGACATCTACACCAGAGCCTCATGTACACGCCCCGATAGTGAAAGTTACATCACATGGATTTGAGCAGAAACTTGCATACTGCATGTGGAAAGTCTAAAACTGGTTTAAACTTTGGTAGCTTTCAGATCAGGTTTTCTTTTGGTTGAAAGAATAAATTAATACATGCTCAATTAGGATAGGTTTTCAACAGGTCTGATTTAGATCAGGTCAAAACCTTCCCTTTTATTTCTTCTTCGCAGGCCTGTAGTCACACTCAGAAGAAATTCTTTTTAACTTTTTCATGCCCTGCACTGCAGTGAGAAAGTATGATGAAGGGCCTTAACTCCTTTTCCTCTGGCTGTCTGGGTGGAAAGGAAAGCTGTGACTCTGTCTTCGCTGCAGAAAGGCTGCACTCTGCGTCTGGGCTCCTGCCGGGGACTCTGAAATATTCATGGTATAAATATTGCAAGGCTCTGCGTCTAATAAAAGCACTGGTCTTTATTAACGAGGTGACTGAGGGATCCATTGATCAAGCTTTCTGTTTTATGTCACAAAGATTTTCTCCTCCACACTGCTTTCTTTGTCTCACGTTCCCACATTTTGTATGGCTCTCTCATTCACCCCGGGTGACTCTCTCTTTAATGCACACATTTAGCGGCTCTCATACAAACTTCCTGTCTAAAGACTGACATACTGTTTTGCAAGTCGCATGTTTATTAGTCGATGACCCTCTCTGTTTGTCTCTCCGTTGGTCTTTTCATGTTTCTCTCGCTGCCTGTGCAGCAGCACTGGTCTGGTTTTACCAGCAGCCCAATTAGCCCTTCTGTCTGTGAGAGCGCTCGCACTTTTTGATTCAGTTAAATGTTCGACGTGTTGGTCTAAATGAGGAGCCCTTAACATCAGAGTTCAGTGACAGAGAGAGAGAGAGAGAGAGCGAGACACACCAGATGAGGATGAGTTTGCCGCTGATGGCTGTATATTCATTTTACTGCTGTAATGGTGAGTCAAAAGGAAGTTGATCTGTGACCTCCACTTGGTGAATATCATAGACAGTTCCTGCTTTACAAAGTGCAGTATTGAATCACTCCAGTTGCGCTACCTGGTGCATGCTTTATATTTTAGCTTTTGAATAACTTAAATGCTTCATCAAAAATTGATGCGCTACATAGTGCTTTTATTTATTTGACAGTGGGTTTTTGCATTGTGTGATGCTTCCTTATTATATCATTCAGCAATGTTTGCCAAGGCTTCAGTTATTCAGGCATACTGCAAAACATTACGGCAAAATGACTCTAATACCTATTAGTGTATTTGTTAACATTAATAGGGGTCTGATAAAGCTCATTTTTATAAGGCAGGTGAGGACAATTTGATGTTTTCAGTTATTGCTGCCTGAATTTTTCAGTCATAAACTGGAATTTACCGCAGTGCTGTTGCATCATAAGCTATCACAAGGTAGTAGGAGGTGAAATAAATTATTAATGCATAGAAAAAAACACAGATTTGAAATACTGGAAGTACAAATTTTTTATTTTGCTATTAGGTAGTGAAGCTATTGTAATACACTGTAGTTTTTACCAACTTTGTATACATAAAAAATATTTTATTGAAACAATGCATACAAGCAGAAAGGTAGTGGTTATCACTGCCTGTGAATAAAAGACGCATGTTTTATGTATGTTTTTTTTTCCAGTTGCTTCACATTTTAATACTAGCGATAAAGCATGTGCAAGAGTGGGCTAGATCAGGGACCACTGTACCAAAAAACAAAAAAAAACAAAAAACAATTTGTCTATAAAGAAGAACGAATGCTTTTGATTCTATAGATTTTTCTAATTGTACTGTCTTTACTTTTTTCTAAGTAGCATTAAGTAATTAGGTATTAATTAAATCTGAAAGACTGTGGGCTACATGTTGACCCAAAAAATTTGAAGCTTTCCATCTATAACAATCTCTCTGAGATACACAGGTGATGAGGAAGGAAGTGCCAACAAATGAACTATGTTGCCAGATGCGTGTGGGAGAGCAGTATGCCTTTCTAAGGATCAGAGGTTGTTGTTATAATCTTGCATAGATGAAAAAATGGTGTTAAGTAGAATATCGACAGATGCTGTGTCAAGGTCTCCTATGATACACTGCAGAGTATAAAATGAGCAACTGTAGTGCCTTGTGTCGGTCAGGCCACCACTGGGTTGATATCATATCATTTAGTCTGATCCTGGCATTAGCAACTTATGATGAAAAAACAGAGATCAGTAAATAACCAAACCATTTAAAATCAAATCAATTTGACAGACTAACAGGAGAGTAAGAATTTCCATCACAACTTCACCTACATCCAAGGTGTGCAGAGAAGTAGAGGTCAAAACCCCAGCAAAATTCACATTATTTATGATAATGCTTGAGTGACTTAAATGTCACATCTGAAAGTCATCCAAGACCATGATACAATGAGCACACACACACAAACACACTCCACTACCTCACTTCCTCTCTGTCTTCCTCTTCCGTCCTTCCCCTCTCCCTCCCATCCTGTCCCATCACCACCTTCCCAACAGATTGCGTGTCTCAGATGTTTTGTCGTCCCACAGAAGTCTGTCAGTGACAAATTACTCTCATCAAGAAGAATCCGCTGAGTATTTATTATGAGCTTCCTCCCAGTTCCAAGGCTCTGTTGTTCATGTTGTGGCAGCTGAGAAGGGCACGGAAGTTGAGGGAGGCTTTGGGTCATTTCACCAATATTCATACAAATATATGTATTGATTCATGTTCACAAACAATTTATATGTCAATATTATGGTGGTATGTTGGCAATGCAACCCTTTTAGAACAGTGTTATTTGCTGTGTTCAGTCCATCAGTCTCAGGTAACCCTAAATGTTGAGACAACTGGAAGACAGGTGTTCATACCAGCTCAGGTGCTCCATATTGCAGTAATTACACATGCAGAAACAAACTGGCTGTCTTGGTTTGGGGTTAGTCCTTGGTGTCTGCTTGCTGAGTTAGATAGCATAAACTAAGATTATAGTGAGAGAGCTGTCTTTGATGCTAAATAAATTTTCAAGATTTGGTTAGGAAATTCCAATTAGAGTTTTAGAAAAGTAGTTGAGCATTTAAGAAATACATGTGAATGTTATGGAAGTGAAAAGACAGCAGGAGGTGTAATCAGAAATGTCAAGAATTTTAAAATGATTGGTAATATGGTTTTCTTTCATCAGTTGCTCCAAACATAGAATATGACTCCAGGATTCCACGAGTATAAAAGTCATAATTCACCATTGGAAGAGGATTAATACAGGTACACAGGTACACCACTGGATGCGGGCCTTTCATCAGCACCAACACTGCCAAATACAAAGGGGTTGAGAAACAGCAGAGCACATCTCTTCACCTGTGAAGCATCTGGGAGGCAGCGTCATGATTGTAGGATGCATGGCTGCCTCTGGACCTGGCTCAGTGGTTCCTACTGATGTTACCGATAATGGCAGCCAAATGAACTCTGAGGCATACAGACAGATCTCGTCTGTGCTGTCACATATAATTAAGGAGTCCATTGTGAAGAATAGGTGGGAAATGCGGGCCATGCCAATTCCATAAATCAAGTACCCATTCAGCTAGTGTCTGTCTCTATGGAGCTTTAGTCCACAAATAATTACAAGAAATAATTGTGTCACAGTAAAATGACATTAGGAGAGAAATTCAGTTTAATCAATAACAGATTGTGTGAACCTTCTTATAATCTAAGATATCAAAATGTTAATTTACACTATACTTTCTGAACTATGTTCTTGATAAATGTTGTTTCTGTGCATACAGTCAAACAACTTTTGGCGAGCACACTTGCTTGATCTCTTTGTGTTGTGTTGTCATCGATTAGTGTGCTCTAGCACTACTGGCCATTTTCCCGATGGTGTGTATTTCCCAGGGGAACCATCTTTGGTTAGACTAAGTAGCTCTGACTCATTTTCATGAGACTTTGAATCATGGCAGGCAGGTGGCTCAGCTTCTCCCATTTACTTAAGTGCATGACTAGTCTATTCTGATAAAGTAATGTAATGGAGAACTAAGATGTTCACCAAGTATTTAACTTTGGTCCTTTTTCAGACATGGAGGAGTGCTGTACTCAGCTCATGTCAAAACCTTTCTCACATGTTCTCACTTGTTAATTTTACTGATTCTCATCTCTTTTTGCAGCATTAACAGGCAGTGCAACGCATGGTCACACCATAGTGTCATTCACTTATCCACATAACGTAGGTGGGACTGGAGCTCAGCTGACACACAGTGTACTTCACCCTTTTTTCCATTGCACAACATTTCATCCAGTGTAAAGCTATTATAAAATAAAGCTGTCTGAGCTAACTTGTGACTGGTCAGTTAGCAATCTTGTTAGCTTCATAAGTTTAACATCAAAATATATATCTGTATCATTGACTCCTGTCTCATAACTGTCTACAAAGTGATGCTCTGTCATGGAAAAAAGTTACGTTCCCTACATTTGGCCTTGTCAGCTCACCATCTCAGCACTGTCAGTACAGTTTGCTCTTGGTCAAGGGAGCAAATTCAGCTACCTCATGAACTATTTAGGTAACTGAAATGACCTGATTTCACGTTTGATAAATTGAAAATGTTTCACAAAGGTTTGATTTGAATGTAGTAATAATGTGCATGTAGAGTCTATGATAAGAGCAATGTGACAAGAAGTTGTTATGCAGAACACTGCACAGATCTCAATGGACTCCTGCTGAGAAACTCCCATCTCCAAAAGAATATTCAAGTGGGCTCTGCAGAAAACTACTGCACCCTCATTAGGAGCTCATTCTTTCTGAACCAGTATGTTGTAAAATATGCACTGGTTTGAGCATTAAAATCTGTTTTCCATGATAGAAAAAATGAACTAAACTTGACTCAGGCACACTGCAGGTGCAGATGCTCCATAAGTATGTACAGTATAGAGACATATATATATATATANCAATTTACAGAAAAACCATGCAGTTCTTTTTCCTTTGCAATAACAACAGAATTCATTCATATACCAATATTACATTTTGTCTAAGAAGCTTCAATATTAAATATGAAGCATGATAAATGTATGTATTTACCTCCTGGTCACGATTAAAACTTAACACATCTCTGAAATTTTCAGCAAGCAGAAAATGGAGTGGTTTAACGATATTTCAGCCACAGATGGCAGGAAATGGAAAGGTCTGTTAAGGAAGAGGCGCTGAAAACAGTCAGGAAATAACTGAATGAAACAGATGACACCAGTAAGGACCACGACTTATCACTGTTGCTTCTTCAAATTCAGCTAAACTCTAAAGACTCCACCTGTACAGGTCAAACAGAAGCAAAATGGTCTGAAATGAAATAGACATATATATATATATATATATATATATATATATATAATTCTATTTCATTTCAGACCATTTTGCTTCTGTTTGACCTGTACAGGTGGAGTCTTTAGAGTTTAGCTGAATTTGAAGAAGCAACAGTGATAAGTCGTGGTCCTTACTGGTGTCATCTGTTTCATTCAGTTATTTCCTGACTGTTTTCAGCGCCTCTTCCTTAACAGACCTTTCCATTTCCTGCCATCTGTGGCTGAAATATCGTTAAACCACTCCATTTTCTGCTTGCTGAAAATTTCAGAGATGTGTTAAGTTTTAATCGTGACCAGGAGGTAAATACATACATTTATCATGCTTCATATTTAATATTGAAGCTTCTTAGACAAAATGTAATATTGGTATATGAATGAATTCTGTTGTTATTGCAAAGGAAAAAGAACTGCATGGTTTTTCTGTAAATTGCCCTCTTTTTAACATACGCAGTGATTACCACAACAAATGACATTGTTATAGGAAGAAGGTTTGCACACTGGATGTGCATTACCTAAAATGTTTATTCCATGCTTTTTATCAAGCACTTCATTCTAGATGAGCACTCCGTCAGGTGATTAAACCCATGACTGGGTGAAGACATCCTCATAATAATGACCAGGATGAAGAACAACAAGTCATTCATATTATCCAGCAGCTACAAGCTTTCTCACAGTACACCATCAATTATAAAATAAATTTACAAATGATTAATATTTTAACCTTTTGAAAAGCAACTGTAGGAGGGCAAAGTCAAGACCCCACTCCATAACACACCATCCTTTTTCATAGAGGGTTTTTTAATTTGCCTTTCTGGGATTTTGTGTCCACATACTGCATCCTGATGAAAATATATATCCAAAAAGTTAGACTAACATTAGTCAGACATAACTGAGCTCATCAAGCTGTAATAGCCAACCTGTTAGCATACAGCAGACACAGCGCTATGTGACCATCTGCTCCAGGTCCTGCCTCTTTCACCCAGGTATTAAACTGGAAGTATTAACATTTGGATCTACTCTAAATGTCTATTTAGAAATGTATAATCAAAATGCGCATTTATATTATTTAGCCTTATTCTCTAATTTACAAAGTTTTAATAAGCATTTGATTTGTGCCTCTAAATAATAATTCAATATGATATCAATTATCAATATTCAGCCGAATGGATCCTTGGATATCAATGACAGTAACATCATTATTACCCACTCACCTTTGCTACGTCACTCATATATATTCATTCATATATATTCATCACTTCATGGCATTTCTTCTACTTGTTTACAGTAGTTCTTAAAATATACCAGTTTTCTAAGGTGACATACACCTTTGCTGTGTTTTATTTGAATTGTTGATGTCCATAAGGAGATATATTTGTGGTTTTAAGAACCAAAAACCATCTCAGTGTAGTTTTACATCTCTTCTCTCACGCTTCTCTCTGGTGCTCTATTAATATTCAATCAGTTACAGTCAATTACAAGCCAATTACAAATGTACAGTCCTGACAGATGAATACAGGTAGGATACCAAAATTGGTTAATGAGTTACTAATCTTATGAACCCGTACAACAGCTGGCCAAAACAAAACAGTCAGGTCAAACGTTGTAAAATAACAAAACACACAAAACCAGGTTTTCAGATTAGAAATAACACATCATTTCATGGTTCACCATTGAGCAGAACTTGGTCACATTGTTTAGCTGTATCATTAAATCAAAGATGCCTATATTTTTCTACACAATCAATACAATATATCTCTGTTGAATGAGCGCTTTGATACTTTTACAGCTTTATTTTTATCTTTTTTTTTTTTTTTTACATGAAAATCTCAATTTGTATGACCTTTAATTTTCCAACTTAAACAGCATTAAACTTTACATCATGGCTATTTAACATCCGTCGTTTGTGACAGCCAGTTTTGGTGTTTTCTTTCATAATTTACAGTATATTCGTTATATTATTTGGAATTTTAAATGTTTTATTATGTAGTGTTGATGGGGTGAGACACTGAGAGCGGGAGACTGACAGGCGCGCAGGGAGAGAGAGAACAATATGGCATTTTGAAGGCCCATCGTGTTTCCCGAATCCTTGATAAAGTGCGAGGCTTGGTGTTTCGATACGGCCGTTAATTAGCTCTCTCTCCCTTGTGGGGTCTGCCTGATTGAGCGACTAATGGTTTGCTTTAAACTGCTGAATGAACAAATGTGTGTGTGCGTGTATCAAATGAAAGTGCGCATGTGTTTTAAAGTGCTTTGTTTGGTTTTTTTTGTATGGCTTATTTCCTAAACCGTGCGTGTATGTGCTGATAGAAGCGTCTGTCTGTGACTGTCTGTACTCTGCCTGTGTCAGCATTTCTAGACACTTGACTAAGGTTGTTTCTATGAGGTTATAATAGCAGGGGATGCTGCAGTGCACCTTGAGTGGAATAATCCTGTGTTTTCATTTAATTGCTTGGAATTGGATTAGTTGTGAATTTTCTGTGGTGGGGGTTGGGGCTGGCCTCGCCATCCCACTCATGAACACACATCCACATCGATGGCCTTTTGCATTAGGCCTATGAATTGTACCAGTGGTAATGCTAACACAGCTGTTTTTGGGTGCAGGTCCATATTTATTGCATTTGCACTTATTGTGATCCATCTTTGATCAGCCTTAAAGAATGGTCAGCATGTATTTGTATTACTCTACTGTATTGGTGCCAACATCTATCAAAACACAACTCAGTGCTTTTGTACAATTCACAGGTTTTCATTGTGAAATCATCTGGAGCGTGTCAGGTATCCTCCTGATGCTCTGAGCAACTTCAAAGATGTCAAGACTTATTAACTTTAATCAAGTCCCCAAACATTATTCCCTCTGAATAATCAAATAATGCTTACAGTCATCTCAAAAGTATGATTAAAGGGATTTCTCTTATCATGTTAATTACCAGATTATGGGTTTTCTTATACTACAGTAATAGGGATTATTGTGTGCATGTAGACATCTGTCATCATCTGTGACTGATCACTATCACCTTAATTCCTCTATAGAGTTATAGAGAAAAATGTAAAGCAATTCTTGTGGCTCCTGAGAGGGACATGTCAGTGGGTTAGTGTACATTAGATTACCTTACATTACAATCTTATTTGGTATTTGAAATTGATTCAAAGCAATTTCCACTTGAAGGACAACAGTAAAGCTTTATTGCATTGAGACCGTGGTTTAAGTTGGAGAGAGAGGGAGAAACCCCTGCTCTGAGACCTTGTGGTAGCTTGTCCCACAATTGGGGAACCACAGAGAGAACAGTCTGGACTGCAATTGCCTTGTGTGCAGGGATAGCAATGCCAGATGACATTCCTTAGAGGAAATGCAGTGGCCAAGAAGGAGCATAATAAGCCTGCAAGCCTTCAAGTAGATGGTTAAAGACCTAGAGGTCAATTTGATGGCAAGCATTAGCGACCTGAATTTGATTCAGGTGGCCATGGTAGTCGGTCGATGAGCAGTGGAGTGACATGTGTCCTTTTCGTGACATGGAAGAGCAGACAGACTGACGCATTGTAAAGGGAGGTCCACCAGACATGCATTGAAGTGGTCAATGCAGGAGATAACCATGGCCTGGACCAAGAGTTGGGTGGCATACTGAGTCAGGTAATGCCTGATTTTCAGATCTTGTATGACCTTGGTTGGGGTAAGAGATGTGATCAGAAGTGATTATTAAATCATAATGGAGAGACTGAGCTGTCTTTATCACTTTAGTTCAGTGTGAAAAGTCATTCATTCTTACTGGATAATGTTATTCTTATGCTTCGCTCAAATGGTTTTCAAGTGAAATTTTCTCCCAGGATAAATTGTACTAATTTAAGTGATCCCTTAACTTTTCATCTATCACTATCATCAGGTCCATTTTATTTATGAATTGCAAGACTTACAAAATTCCCATCAACTCTCATTGTCCATCTCAATAGTTTAACAGGTAAATATCATAGGCCTCATGTTTTCTTATACATCTATTCAGCTCAAAATATACACAAGTTATAGCTGTCCCAATCTTCAATGGTGACAATGATGAACAATGATTTCAATCTCTTTAAAAAATATTTCACATCACAAAGAGATATCTGGCTTTTCAACAGACAGGGTTCTGTAGATTTACATCTTAACTCCTGCTTTCAAGGGGGATGACAGATGTGATTGGACATTATTGAAGCTCACTCTGACTCCACATACTGTATTCGTCCTTTTCTCCACATTGCTGTACCAGGAATGAGCTAGTCTGTCTCTGCTCTCCAAAAATTAGTTGGTCACACTCCAATGCACTAGCAATTGCTCTCATGCTGAATTTGAGAAAACTAGATGCCTCGGAGTCTCTCGCTACATTGGCTTTTGTGACAGGACGCTCCTCTCCAGCTCTTTCGGGCACAAAGAGCTCCTCTGTAATAGGAAGACTACGCACTTAACTTCTCTCCATCTCTCTTTCTTGCTGTCTCTTTACCTGCCGCACATTCTGCCTCTCTCTCTCTCTCTCCCAAAGTCCCTCACTTAGCCTTTTTGTTCTCTCTTAGCCTGTCTCTCTTTATGCCGTCTCTTTTAGTTTTGTTCCCACTGAAACCACCACTATGTCTTTGTCTCTCACTGTATCTCTCTTTCTACCTTCATACATTTCTCCTTCCTTTCCTCTGCCTCATCACATAAGTGTTGACACAGGGAGGCTTTGCTGGAGTTGACGCCACGCAGGCAGACCTGGGCATTTGGTTTCTGTCCTGTGGGCTTTTCTGTCTGTCACGTTCCATCTATTTTTCTGTCTCTTTCTGTCTGGTATTTTTTTATTCCCCCTTTTATTATATGAACTGGAGACAGACGTTTGGTCCCTATCGCCCTGCTCTCTCCTCAAGTATACCAACATCGTTGTCTGTCTCCATCGCCTTGTGTCTTATTCACCTTCCCAGCATCATCTCTCCATGAAACGCACAATTGTTCTCTCTTTACCTCTGGGTAAAGAGATCTGGAAATAATTGAATGAAACATCTGTTTCATTCAATTATTTCCTGACTGTTTCAGCGCCTCTTCCTTAATAGACCTTTCCATTTCCTGCCATCTGTGGCCTCACTTGCTCTTACTTTGTTCATCCTCTATTTTTTTTATATTTCATAGTAGTTTCATTTTCTAAGTCTGGCTGTTGATAGTGGAAACTGTGAATAAGTTTGTTAGTTGTATGTGAAGTCATACCTGATTTTTTTTTTTTTTTCTAACTTCCACTAGTTTTGTTTGTCCTCTGTGACAAAAAATTTAATATCCAATGGTTTTGGACCGTTGGTAAGAAAATAATCTACAAATTAAAGGAGAGTGGAATATTTGCACTTAAATGAGAAGATCAATACTGCTCAATACCACATACACATATACACATCTGTTATCTGATGCTATAACCAGCATACATTGGCATAGCTTAGCATAAAGCCTGGAAGCATATGTCCCAAATGTCAAACTGTTCTTTTTATCAAACAATGAACAAAAAAATATCTACAATATTCTATTCTTAAGTGACTTCATATGAGTAATCTCAGTTTGGGCTTGAAGACTCATACTCATAACCACAGCTGGTCCAGTGAACTCTTTTTCACTCAGATTGTCATGCATTTTTTTAAGATACCACAACTTGTGGTGGAGCAGCAAAAGGACTTCTACAGAGAGCTGCTGCTGTGGCCAAGTACCTTAATTTGAACAGCGATTAAGCTGATAGTGATAAGCCACACATGGTGACAGACGTGTGCATGAGAAAGTGAACAGTTACGGGAACTCAAGACTAGTAAAGAGTTTTCTCTTGGCAGATTTGAGAGAAAAAACAAAGTTCTACATCCTGTAGAACTTTTCAGTATTTGGAAAATCAATCATGGAGGAGTAAGATCATAACTGAGGGTGTCTCTTGGGAAAATGGTGAGAACTGGGAGATGTCAGAAACAAAAGTAAAAGAAATAGTAGGTAAGAAATTGGGCCTGAAATTGAAGAGTATTGAAATGGAATGGGCTAATAGAGTGGGGAGGTTTGATGAAAGCGGGCCGAGACAGATTGTAGACAGTAAAAGTCCTGTGCTACACAGACAAGAAGATGATCACAGGCCAAGAAACTTAAAGGAACACAGATTTACACCAGTGAAAACTACTCTGACCTTATCAAGTAGAAAAAGAAGGAGCTTATACCTGAGCTGCATGCTGCCTAGAAAATGGGTGATTTTGCAGTGCTGAGTTTTGGCAAGCTGGTCATCAAACCCAGAAAAAGTGCCTGATCTATGCACGTCCGATTTTATGACCAAGGAAGCTCTAATTTCGAATAATGACACTGAGCCCTTTAAATCTCCCTAACAAAGGCTTGGTAATTGCACATATGCACATCTATAGCATTTGGAACAAGATACACGACTTGAATAATCTGGTGCTTGTTAATTCCATTCATATATTAGCAAATCTGAGACTCATCTAGATTCATTTATTCAGAACTTATCTTCCTTTTAAACTACAATCTGAATGGTGGAGAGGCATTTGTGGGTTTGAGTTTATCTATCCAACCTGAAAGTTTTACTGAACACACTGTGGTTGCTTGCAGTAAAAAGCAAAAGCCAATGCTATATATCAATAATCCAAATTGTGTCAATTATTCCTTGACAAATTCATTTTCAAGAATATTATAGACAAATGATTGATAATTGATCACAATAAAACTTTAGAATATGTCTACCACAAACTTTTTTAAAATAACTTTTTTTATCAGTAACATGAGCAGATCAGTAAAGATACAATAGATGACAAACATTGTATGTTCCAATTTAGCTGTGTTGAGGTTTGAGATGTTAAGACATTGTTTAATATTCTTCCTGAATATAGCTGCATAGGCACAGATGGTCTTGACAGTAACGTGCCAAGCATCATGTTGGTTGTAATTCGGGTCCCTTAAGTCACATATTACATTGATGTCTGCTAAGTAGAGTGTAACAGAGACTGTGGAAAGAGCAGAAAAGATCATTCCATTGCTTAAGGATAATATGTTACATTTCAGAGAGCCTAATAGTAGTCATATACTGTAGGTATTCTTCCTGTGCACAGCAAGGTGATGGGGAGAGTCTTTCATGTTCAGGCCCAAGACTACAATTATATCCTGATTTCCAATTATTACAACAAATTCTCAAAGATCAAATTGTTGACAGAGGGTCATTTACAACAAGCACTCCTTGCGGTAGTTAGTGTATCTAATGTCTCAAACAACTCCTGGAAACAACTTTAAGGAAGTTGTTTGGGACCACTCCTGCTTTTAGTTTATAATTAACGACAGTGAAAGATGCGAGACGAACAATTTACACTGGTGAGTCACCTGTGTACTATGCAGCAACTACATACCAATGATGAAATCAAGTTTTGTATATAATTGGGTTAAAACAATTAATAAAATTGGTTAATGAGTTACTAATCTTATGAACCCATACAACAGTTGGCCAAAACAAAACAGTCAGGTCATCTGCATGTCAGACAAACCTTTTAAAATAACAAAACACACAAAAAAGACTTTCAGATTAGAAATAACAAGTTGCACCTGTTGCACACAGCCATTGAACAAACCTTGGTCACGTTCACGTTTAGCTGTACCATTAAATCAAAGATGCCAGTAGTGACACACATAACCATAACACCAGATTGTTTGGTAACAGTCATATTGTGTTAGTCAGACTCAGACAGATTTACAGAGCCATAACAAATTGGAATAATTTACCTCTCACTATCCGTCTAATGAAAAACATAATATCCAGAGGCATTTGGATAAATATTTGTGTTTTGCTTCATAATAGTTAGTTTCATAATTTTATAATTTTTCATTCTTTTTAAATATCATCTATACTAGAGGCAAGCATGGAGAGATGGAGAGACTGAGGGAAATTTAGAACAAAGCAACCTTTTACCCTATTGGGACTGTAAGATATGCTTTGTCCATTTTTATCACATTTAACTCACAATTTCTTAGTTTCCCATTAATGTTTTGTTTTAACCATGATAGACATTGTGTTCAAAAAGCAAACATTGACACATTTATGGTGAATGATGGTGGTAAATGTAGATGGGATGTGGCAAAAGGTGTATGGTACATACTCATTTACACACATAATAGTCATAAGACAATATAAGAATAATATTAGTATAGATTTGTACAGTATTATTGTAGCATCTTATACTCAGTGTTGTCTGTTATTCCTTCCTCATTTCCTTCTGTAAAGTCGGTGGCTCTCTTTCCCCTGGAGAAGGCAGTGCAGAGCTGGCCATTAGCAAATACTGGTAGTGGGAGGGAGATGGCAACTCACTCATTTTCTTGTACTTCAGAATAGTTACGTGACTACCCTGGAGATTTGGTATGGCGTGCAAATAAATATCTATTCCAATAAAAACAGTAGTAAAGCAGACCTACAGTAAAGCATCTTGCTTAGCTGTCAGTCTTAGACAGTGAGTCTTCAGGAGCCTACTCCTTCCTTCTTCCCAGCACAAAAATGCTATATTCATGGCCTCCATCATGTTCGAAGATGCGCTTGGTAGGTGCTGATAGAACTGTCACCCATCCCAATGAAAATGTCCTTGGTGTGTGTTTTTGTGCATGCATGTGCAGTACACTGAAAAATCCAGGTTTGGGGATTTGAAAATATGGTCACCCTTGGTAACGACTGAACTTCACCAACCACCACTGACTCAGCTATGCAGATGCATCACACTGCACAGCCACACAGAGCAACCTCAGAAGACTGCACTCCACTTTGAGTGTAATTTTACTGCAGCTTGAAGTTGTAAAACTGAACGCACAAAAAGTAACACCACAGCTACAATCTGGACTTTTTTGCAAGAAATCATTTTTTACAGTGTTTTTATGATGTAAATAAGTCAGTAACACGCATAAGGGAGTCGCAGACATATCTATGAAATAACTTGACTCATGTTATGGACTAACAGTCAGGATATTGCGACCTCTGCAGCTTCCATTTTGAATCATATTTTTTAACCTGACTCTCCTAAGTCATTGCCTCTGTGGTGTAATACTAAATTTCTGTAATGCCTCTTTGAATTTGATGTACTGCCTTATTTTTTATTCTGTGTATAATTGAAGGTTTCATTTTGAAACAATGCAACCATATCCAAAGGCAAAGAATTACAGTGCATGCTTGAAATTTGTGTTTGTGATTAATTATGAGGAATTCATCCAGCTGTTAAAACCACAGGTATGGATGCCTGGCAATATAAACAAGCTTAGTAAGATAGCTCTTATAGTAACACTATGCCATTTACCTTGTATTTGTGCCATAAAATGCTCCAGTATCATCTCCAGTATCATTATTTATGACATGCTGTGATCATGATGCACTGATCATACACTCAAGTCAAGTGTTACACTCTGGGACTTTTATTTACCTGCTATCCTTCTGGAAATCCAATTATTTGTTTTCCTTTTGCACTATCAATCATTTTGTGAGAGCGGCTGTCACATTTTTTCCTCAAATGCTGGATATCTTATTTGGAATGAAACCCATCAACCCATCCTCTTCTTGTTTGTTTTCTCTGCCTCCTTTTCCTCTCTGTCCACTTGGGGCCCTGGGGCCGGTCTATTGGCCTGTCAGACAGCCAGGATCCGACGTGTCTGTCAGGGCTGAGTTAGCCTGCCAATCAGTCAGTCACTCAGTCAGTCACTCAGTCAGTCTTCCCTTCAGTCTCAACTCTGCAGAGGTAAACATTAGCGGGGGAGGATGGGGGGGTTACATGGAAAAACATTTCCCTTTTAGCCACCGCTCACAAATGAGTGTATTAGTATTCCACACAGCGAGGCACTTTCCAGCGCTCTCTAATCGTTCGGCATTGTGCAGCTTCCAACCAATGCAAAAAATCAATGACATCATAGCCACATAATTGCATGTTACCAGCAGAGGCACGAGACTCCAGCGCCTTTGTGAATGCTTGTGTGTAAGAGAATGTGGGTATACTCCTGCATATGTGCATTTGTGTTCAAATACTTGCACCACCAGCATATGTTCATTATGTGTGTAAAACAGTGGAGATCATAGGATTCATCCCCCAAGCTACTTGAGTGATACTTGCAGCCTGCATGCATGGGTCTCTGGTGAATATGAGTGTGCTGCTGAATGACTGTAGAGGAAGCAGAGAATGGAGAACATTCTCACGCGCTTGGTCTCCTGGGTTTCTTAATATCTGCGGGCGAGCACTGCACCATCTGCACTGCTCAACACAGAGGAGGAGGAGGAGGACAGGGGGAGGAGAGAGAGAACACTATCATAGAGAGATAGGAGCATTAGCTGCAATGCTGAGCAGTGACCTGCCACTTTGTTTCCAATTTCAAATTCAAATGCAGAACTCATTCTTGGGGAACCCCCCACCCCCCATCCCCCCTTTGTCTCTCTCTTTCTTCTCTCTCTTCATGGCTTCCCTCCTTCGCTCCCTCTCGCCTTTCCATCTCATCCCATCCTGCTCTCAATTCTCTTTTTCAATTTCGAAACGCTTTGAAGGCAACGCCAGCCGCCAGTACCCCCCCCCCCCGAAACTGAACCCTGGGACTCCTTACCTTTTTTTCTCCTCTATATATTTCTCCTTACTGTGTCATCAATCCTCCACCTCTCTCTCCCTCCCCCCACCTGGCCCTGCCTATCTAGCTCCATTTCTTTTTCTACTGCCTGTATTGTTCTTGCTTGAAAAACTGGTTTCTGGACAGGGGTGAAGTAAATCTTTTGTGACCTGTTATTCCCTGCTGGGCCTCTCCCTCTCTCACTCTCCCTTTGACTCTTTTAGTTAAGCCCTCTCTGCCGACAAAGGCACCAGGCTGTAACACGATACAGATGGAATATAGCATAAACAGAAAAGCTGCCCCTAAAAGAGAATGGACCTCCAATCCCCATCCTCCCCCATCTCTCTGTTCTTGCCTTACTGCTCCCTCTCTTCATCCTTTCTTCTTGAACAAGTAGGTTTTTGTTTCAGCTGCTTTGTTGTTTCCCCTAGGTTGAGTCAGTGACGGGAGAGACAGTAATGTGTGTGTGTGTGTGTGTTGTGTGCAAGATGCAAGGTCTACTTGTCCTTGTACAGCATGTCTCACAAACTTTCTTGGTTGTTCATGCTGTGTGTTGGTCTAATTATCTCTCAGACACATCATGTATTTGATATTTTACAATTCAGCCCATCACACACTTTCATCAACAGCTCCTCTATGAAGACCAACCAATGAATGATATTTTAATGCATGAAATATTTTCCATTGCTTTGAAAAAAATGCTTTTAGAATTTACTGCTCAGAAACTAAGAAATAGCCAGGGTATACCATAGCAAGGTCGTCATAATATTATAGATAGAATAATTATTCAATTTATGTGAATAGAGCATCCACAGCTAATTTCTTTTTAGCTTTTTTGTGTTCAAAAGTTTAAGCTGCAAGAGCAGGGCAAAATGGCTGGACAATGTCAAGGAAAAGAATATAAGTCATGGTGGCATTTAACACAGAGGAAGACCACAAGCTGCTGTCTGAGATAAGACCCACCACAGTAGGTCTTATCTCATCTGAGTAACCATGTCATAAATTTAGGCGAAACAGGTAGAGTATGCTTTTTTATTATTTTTATTTTTTTTTTGTCTGTAAAGAAGCATGTGGCGGTATGATCACTCAGATACGTGCAGGTTATAAAACCCCATTGTCGCATAACTGTCTTACTAATGACTTCTATGCAAAACACCACTTCTATCTGCTTTAATCTGCAAATTACTGGGGATGGGATAGGTTCCTCACTACTGGTCACCTTCAAGAAACCTAATGTTTTATGCCCAGCACAAGGGAATACATAAAAAAAAAAAAAAAAAAAAAAAACACATTCCACATTCCAGTCATGCTAGGGGACTTTAGCGTTAGCAAGCTAACCTGTTCATGTTAACAATGCTAACATGCTTGTAATGATGATTTAATAGGTATAATATATGGTGATATATTTATATATATTTACATATATTTAAATCCCTTAACTGGGGCTGTTTAAGTTTTTTTTTTTTATTATTATTATAAAACAGATCTATTAATCTATTATGCACACAGCCGTCAAGATTTCCATACCTATGTGATGTTAGAAAAAAAAAAGAGAGAGCAGATAAAACTAAACTGTAAGAGAGATAGAATTTAGTACTTAACACCACAAATACTGCATATCTTCTGATTAATAAGCAAAACTTAAAATAAAACACAAGAAAAAATTTCAAATGTGGTATGTTTCAGTGTAATGAGCATTTTCAGTAAGATGTGGGACTAGTATTCCAACACTAAGACACTACCTATCAACCACTACAGATGCCATAATGATAGACTTTACCAACTGTCTCTCTGGCACGATAGCTAACTAATAGCATATCGACAGTCAGAAAGAGCTATGAGCGTCAAAGCCTGTAATGTTTGCCAAGGACTCATAGGCTAGCAACAGCCATGACAACAACACAATGATTGATTGATTGATTGATTGATTGATTGATTGATTGATTGATTGACACACATTACCAATCAGTGCTGAATTATGATCCATAGTGCATTGTTTATGGTTTTTATAATGGGTTGAGTAATAATAAGGGGACAGAACACCATAAATGTCTATGTTTAAAAAGTGATTAATGTCTAGAATTTATTTATTTTAATTGTGGTGAAAACCAGGACAGTTGGGTAGTGAAAGATGAAAACATTTTTGTGTTGCTAATATTTGTAGAGACTTGGAACACCACCAAGTTAAGAAAGTACAGACAAATATTGACTATATTGACACTAGATGGAAATGAAGGCAATAATCACAATTCTTATTGCTATTCCTCCTGAAGAGAAAGTAAACTGTACTAAAGTTGTTGCTTGACTGAGTGAACAGCCGACGCAGCCACCCATAGTATCGTGTTGTTAGCTTAGCTAAAAAACACAACAGCACATGTCTCTGGTAAAACTACAAGGTTGCCACAGAGAGCATGACTGGAACTACTGTTTGCATGACTGTTTTACAGCTTTTGAAAATTGATTTTGCATGCGGTCTCAAGTCCTAGGAAGTTATGCTTCTATATGTGTGGTGGACAACGCAGTGTCAACCTGATGCCTTACACACATTTGTTATACTAATCAGACACTCAAAGGCCACTGCCCTTAATGAAGCTATTAAATTAAATTGTGAAGTAGAGAGCACAAATTGATCTTCAGTTTATTTAAAACAATAAATTCAGCAGGACTTTATGACCATGAGACAGTGATAGGCTCCAAACTAACCCTTTGAACGCCTTCCAAGAGTCTCTATTTGGGTTCAGGGTAAAGGGAATGGACCTTGTCAGTGAACACTGATACTCCCATTCACAAAGACACCGATGTCAGCAATCGACTGGAAAGGGTCAGTCTAGGTCGGCTGGACTGGGTCTGCAACCCCACTCTGGAGTTTCAAAACAAGGATTAAAACGTAATTTAATGATGCTCCCATTTTAACATAACTTAACTGAAACTTTAAAGAGACACATTGAGAGTGAGACAGAGATAGAGAGTGTGAGCACAAGAGAGAAACAGAAAGGTCACATGTGTGGGCAAGTAAGCCATAACAAGCAAGCGTAGGAGAGAGGTGAATCTGAAACTTTATTTGGTAATTATGAAATAAAATTCTGTGGGATTCTTTAGTTTTGCAGAGCTCTTCAGTCTTCCCTGGTAATGACAAAAACAACAACCCTAGAACATCAATGTAACATTAATAACTTAAATGCAATCACTTGACAGGATCATTATAGATGTAGATGTACTTATGCACTTTCAACACTTGAAAAGGACCAGGGTCATTGAAGTTGCAATAGCCCCCTTTCCACTGGTCAAAAAACCTTCTAAGACCCATTAACATCTTGCAATGGAAAGGCTACAATCAGCATTCACACCTGGGTGAAATGACTTTGCAGCAGATATGGGTGTTTATCGGCATTTATGCAAACACAACCCCCTGATGGAACACACTAATTTTATTCCTTCTCCTGTTGTAACATAGCACACAGACCTGTCATCTGCCCAGCAAGGTGCTGTTAAACCATCATCATGGCTAGACTGACAGAGTGACCCGTAGCCACAAAGTAAGTTTTAAAAACACACAATCACCAAACTCAGTGTCTCACACAGAGGCTCCGACACGAATGATGATGCGTAACAATGTGTTTTTTCAGTTTGCATGGTGGATAGCAGGTCACTCTTTCTCCACTGCATCTGTATGTGTGTATGTGTGTGATTGTACATGTACTGTACATGTACATGACAGAGAAGAAGTGCATGAGCTGACATCATTGCTCACAGTTCTCTGTGTCAGTCTGAACAAACCTGACTGGCAGTGGAAAAGGGGTCAATCAGCTTTTATTAGGTTTACCTGTTTAAAAAAAACTTTGTATACTCACTCATTTTGGTGGAAAAGAGGTATATGATACTAAAGTACACATTGGCCAGAAAGACAAAAAATGAGACTAAATTTCAACATAAGTGAATCAACTTCCTTTTGTCTCTTAGTGTTCCCATATCAGCTTCATTAAAGCTACCAGCAGTATAGAGCTGCGCTTGAGGCTTTTGCCTCTGTAACCAAGGCAAATGACAGTGATAAGTATTTCAATATTTTGCTCAAGTAAAAGTAGCAATCTTACAGAGTAAAAAACATGTTAGATTTTACTTTAGCTAAAGTACTCATTAGACAGCAGGATGTCACCACATGCTACAGTATCACAAACTACATTATGCAATTACTGTAACATTACTATTTATGATGTAGCTAAGGTGGACATGATTTTAACCAAATGTCATTTTTATGTATGTTTTTATGTATGGGATTTCAACAATCAACAGTATATTATTTTAGGAACTCTAAGTTTTGTATGTAAGATTTGAATCTGAAACATAAGTGGTGAGCAAAGCTGTCAGATAAATGTAGTAAAGCTAAATTCTAAGTTTATATATTTAACACATCTAATACTGCAGTAAATACTCACTTTCTGGACCACTGGACTAATGATATATTACAACATTGTTGGCTATGCACAGTCCAAACAGTGGTAAGCTTTATTAACACAGCCCTCTTGTTCCCATTTGTGTTGTTTGCTTCAAGCAGTAAATCTCTAGTTGAAAGTTGTAAATCAAGCTGCAGGTTCATATCGCTTTGTTCCCTGCTGTGTGTCCTGTGTATTTCCTGTTGTGTAACCTGTGCTGTGTGCTGTGTATCTCCTGTTTTGTGCGGGTGCTGTGATTTGTGGGCCTTGTCCATCCTGTGTTGTACGATGTGTAACTTTTGAAGCATTCTATATTACCCATTTAGCTTCTACCTACATTTAGGGTTTGTCTAATGGCCAGTCTAATTCACGGTGGTTGTGTGTATCCCCCTCACTGGTTATGTCCAGTCCATTCTCTAGCCAGTCAGTAGATCTGACCAGCAGGGTGAAAGCCTATGTGCTTGGGTAATTGTGTTTATGTATAAGCTATCCAGCTGAATTACAGTGGCCAGGGCCCAGTGTCTACCCTGCTCTCATCACTACAGCTACTGGGGCTCAACAAAGTTGGCAGCAGATCAGATATATTCTCATAAGGCTGATGCTTTGTTGAGACTCATTTTTTTAGCAAAGAAGTTAAGCTGCAGCAGAGGGAGAGAAGGTGGAAGAAGAGGTTGGTTGAATGATTAGATCATGATCAGGTGGGTGTTATGTCTTCTTGTGTTGCTGCTCAGACTTGACAGATAGAGAAGGCAGGGAGGTGGCAGACAGACAGATTGGATACAAGGCCAAGCAGATACACAAGCAGACAGACAAACAGAAAGTCAGCAAGGAAGACAGATAGGCTGTAGACAGGGAAAACAAAAAGACAGAAGATGAAGAGCAGTGAGAGAAAGATGAACCAGGACCAACAAAGTGGCAGAGTCAGAAGAAAAATGACAGCCAGGGAGACAGAGATTTTGAAAACCAGACACAGTATTAGGTGAGAGGGTAGGTGGTAGACAGACTGACAGACAAAAGAAGCTAATCTAATGCTCTCCCTTCCAGTGGGCCTTCTGTGTGAATGTGCTGATATAAGGCTTAGCTGAAGGAGGATTTTCTTCCTTTAGTTTGGTTTTTTTGCTAAGTAGCATTGAGATACAATCAGCCACTGTACAGGCCGTCTGTGCGTACATATGGAATTCCATTAACCTTTCTGTCTCTGTTGGTTAAATGTCAGCATGGTGCATGAAACTGAATTGGTCATTGATTCAGAAGCAGGGCGATTCCCCCACCCAGTTGTAGACAACTACCGTGCAGCTGGACTGAATCTGTATATTACTGTTTGGAAACAAAGCAGTATATCTATGGAGAGAGCTGTGACAGCAGGGCTCACCCAGCTTTTCAAAAGGAAAATTCCCACTTTTTTTAATTTCCAATCCATATGAAACAGAATATTTGTAATTGCAGTAGTAGTGTCCAATTTTGTTTACAATGACATTTTAAGTCTAAGTATACCAATAAATCTATGTCTGTATATATGGATATCTGTATAATTATATATTGCGATTTGAATAATTCCTTTTCTTCAGTAATAAACAAGATGATAAGCCTTTTCTGGCAGCTGTTCTTTTGTTTGTAAAAATCCCTCCCTGAAAATCATGGTGGACTTCACATTTTGTTATTTGCTATGCTCTTTTCATGACAAACCAAACCTGTGTTGTCTACTAGAGTTGACAGGTAATTTCCAGTGCTTTATTTATTTTTGCTCATGACAGACTGGTGGCATGACAATTTGATTTCTAAACTGTAATTGAGGACTGCCTTCTAAAATGGAATATACAAGAACTTGAAATGGCTTTTTACTGTACACAACAAACAGTTTAATAGACAAAAATGAAAACATGTTATGCTTCTTGTGTTCATGTAGGAAGGTAGAAAGATGACCACTAAAAAACTTCATCATGTTCATACTAATAAAAATCTGTGGGTGGACATACACCTATGCAAATTCTAGTTGGACTGATCAATATTTTATATATTAATGAAGGATTATAGGCTATGTGTTCTCTTAAAAGGATCAACTGTAGTGATCAACCCACAGTCAATTATCACTTAAGCATTTTAACCACTATTTCTCTTTTTTTCTATTTCTTTTTTTCTTTTTGGCCTTTAACTTTGATGTTTTTATTGATTCCCACTGGACCTTTTTTCCAGAACCAGAAAGCTGCCATTTCCTGTAAAAAAGCTGAGATAAAGCTACTGTATGTTATACCTACCCACCAATGGACAGATTATCGACTAGAAAATGGATAGTTGCGAAGTGGGCAGTTAAAGATTCAGAATTTTCCTCCTGGCACCAAAATAAGGCTAAAAGCAAAGTGAACATATACAATTTCAAATGCACACTAATGTTGCTCCAAACAGGCATCAATTTGCCAACAGAACTCCCGTAACAACTTTATCAGGTAAAAATATGTTTGTGATGACATTCAAAATAAGTATAAAAAAATACTGAATTTTAATGGTTTCAATTTTCGTGCCACCATGTTTTTGCACTTCACTTTGCCAACTTTTTTGTTTAGCAGTAGCACCTCAATAATGGTTGCACAGAAGTGTTAACACAAGTAATGAGATTCAGATGGTGTTTAAAACACTGAGGGATCATAAATGAATTTTAACCTAGTTGTGAATACAGTACCCATTAATCAAAATATGATGTAAGGGGTCAAACACTTATATTTTTCAGTTTGAAATGGTACAAGTCAATTTCAAACTTTGAGACATTTGCCTGTCCTGCTGAATATGTGCACCGTACAGTCCTGCCAGATGCATAAACAAATCCTGACCTTTGTGCTCATTTCAGGAAGTTCAGTATTAATGGCAAAGAGGGCGCAAAGGCAGCGTGGGGGAGCCTCAGGAATATCTAGGAGTTCAGATGCTAAAACAATGAGGAGTGGTAACAATCGTGCAGCTCAGGAGGTCAGTGGATCGATGTGCAGGGATTACATGGTGCGATGTGGGAGTCGATAGGTCAAGATACACACTTGCTAATGAAGCTGAATTATGACTCATTCATCTGGCTCCAGGCCACGTACACAGCTATCTGTTAATCCAAACTACCTTTTTTATTTCCACTTTCCATGTTCATTCTTCTCTTTCTTTCTTTTTCAACAGTTTTCTTGTGTACTCTTCTCCCACAGTCGATTGTTTTTTTCTTCTTTCTTTTTCTTTTCTTTCTTTCTTGCTCTACAGCTTTAATTCTTACTCACTTGCATCAGAATCAGAGCTGCCCACTATCATGCACTCCCACTCCCTTGTCTTTGTTTTTACCAGCCTCTTTCCTTTCTCTTGTACTCTCTCTCAGTGCTCTCAAGTTGCTTGCAACCAAATCTCAGGGTTCTCCATTTCTTTCCTGCTAATGCCCTAATACCTCCCTCCTACACACACACATATATTCCAGTCTTAGCGTCCAATTTGTGCACAGTCCAGAATTTTCCAAAAATAAAGCCTGGTCATCTCAGTGTCATTGATCCCTATTGAGGACCTTTGGGGAAGAAAAACTCACTCCTAAGGGGAACACTTGTAGATTGTTTTTACCTTGCCTTATGTTTCTCAATGAGGGGAAAGTGCAGTCATGTGTATTCCAGAGCTGTAACAGTAGAAATAACGTGACGGAGGTTGACACTGTTTGACTTTGTCTTCAAAGAGGATTGGCGAGAGATGCAGTAATCTGTGTAATACTAGGCCAAATCGCAGCTTTTAGCAGTGCCTCCATAACCACTCTGTCACCAGGCACTTTCTGCACTAAAACACTCCATGCAATCAGCAAACAGTGAGTTTTTCTTGATCTTAACCTTCCCTTTGACTTTGCACTCAGCTGCATTATCACGGTCTCCTTATATAAACACCTGTCAAGATGGTGACAGAGTGGCTGAAATGTGCCTTCTCTTATTGGTGAGACCCGTGTGTGTCAGTGCATTAGCTTCTGTCTCTCTGTTGTCTGTATGTTAGACTGTGTATTTCAAGTTTCATGTCACAAATTGTATGTGTATAACCCCTGGAGTTTGCCTTATATGTACATTATATGTGTGAATACACACAGTGAAGAGGATAAGATGACTAAAAACAGTGAGAGTGATGTAATTTCCAGCTGATGCTTAAGCTTTGTTAAGACCATTAAAAGTAAACAAAACTACAATACGACATACTTCAAACATTCATCCTACATGTAGCATGGATGTGTGTTGATTTTTTTTCACGACGCAGCAGAAGAAACAGAAGCATTTTAAAGGATAATCATAAAGAGATTGGTGACAAATGAGCAGAACATGCTCCCAGTGTTAGTCCCTATCTACTTTTAAGATGAGAATTAAAACTGAAACTTTCCTCTTTGGTAAAGCTTATCATTAGGGCCGGCTCAGGTGAGCCCTGAACAATCCGAGACTGCACGGGGAACTCCTGTGACGCACTTCTTTCTTGTCTGTCCTTTTCTCTTTCTCTCTCTCTCTCTCTCTCTCTCTCTCTCACTCCCAAGTTCTGCCACCACCTCTCAACAGTCACCATCATCATCATTATCATCATTATCATTTTTCATTTTCCTCTTCTTCTAATTCTAATTTGTGTTGCTGCTGTAGCCAATAATAACACCATGACATCTATAAGAAGCACTATTATTATTACCAGTATAATAATCCATTTGACAGTACCTGAATGCAGCATTCAGTTGTTTCTGATTTCTCTCTCTCCCTCTTCTTCCTATCTCCCACATTTCTCATCTCTCAACCCTACCAGTTGAGTCCACCCATCCTCACTCCTGTTCTGTTTCTGGTTTCTTTCAGGTTAAAGTGCTTGCTTATCATAAATTGAATTGAATTGCTATGAAGGCGATGGGCCTATGAGCTTTCAGAATAGCTTTACAGTTCCTTGACACTGATTCTGTAACTGTATTGGAGAGATGAACACCATTCATCTAAAAAGCATTCCTGGTTCTGGGTTTTAATGGCGGTGATGGAAAGAGCTTTTTCCTCCACCTTCCTTTTATTTTATAGTCATCTATATATCAGGCCTCCATATGGCAGAGAGACTAGAAGAATGAGAAAACCACAAATTAAATGAATGGAGCAATGTAACCAGCTACCTCACATTGATTTTAGCAGTCTGATTCACTGGATGCTAACATTAACCTCCCATTGGTCCACACAACCTCTTCCCTTCCCTCATTATTTCATGCATTGCAACTTCCTAATTCCTTATCTCTTGGGGCAATAATTTGTATCATGCAAACTGTATGTAAATTACTAAATATTTTTTTTCTTGGTATCACAAACCACGTGAAAGTACTTTCTCTTTTATTGATTAACAACTTGAATAATTGGTCTAATAACATTTAGAAGTTCCAGACAAGGCACATGATTGGATTCACTTATCCACCAGGAAGTCAGTTGCCTTGGCCAGCAGAAAACAGCTCTAGTGTGCATGAGCCCAAATACATGGAACTGCAATGGAGCCTGTGGGAAAAGGATGCACAGTTTCTGAATTATGTGCCAAGTGAGCAATTTTCATACATTGGAGTAAGATACCCAGCTCTCCTTACATCCATGGTCTCTGTCAGATCTTTTTAATGTCACTATAAATGTACAGTTGGCATGTAGCAGCTGAATTGCAAAATTTGTTTACCAGTTGACATTCGGCTTGTATTCTAGCCAAATAAGTCAGCTAGCACACAATCTAACCTAAAGAAATGCAAACAGGCCCATTAATAAAGGAGCTGAAAAGAATATGTCTCTCTTGACAAAAGGTCAAATGACTCATATAAGAGAGATATAACCAGTAATGATGAAGCCGAACAGAATTATCTTGCAACTTTCCCTCCCCAGGATTTTCAGTATTTTTTACTGTGTAGTTTTACAGCCCAAACCTTTACTGTTTGAAAATTGTGACCACTTTCATCAAACCTATTTTCAGCAGTTTCTAGTGAGAAATCTTAAATCAACCCTCCCTGCCCAGCACCAAACAGTTGGCATACAAAGTTAGCAACCAGTAGATGAACTTAGTGGAGCCTTTAGCAGTGACAGATATATATGTATGAACTTGAATGAACTTATCAGGTGGACACAAACAGAACTCTGAATGGGTGTTGCTCTGTGAGGGATGTATAAATGTAAACTGCTAATATGTTCCCTGAGTTTATAACTCATTCCACTGCCTCTGAGGCCAAAATTCAACAAATATTACATCATAATTATTGTATGTCCACATTTTTCCAAAAACTTGTGACTTTGCCTCTCACCATCTCTCTCACTTGCCTCTGTGCAGGGTTTCCAATCTGCTGTAAATCACAATGGCTGAATAAAGTGAATTCAGGAAGTTCACCTGAAGACCTTGAGATGTTCATCCTTTAGAAGCTTAATGCATGACGCAGTGGTGTGAAACCAGAATAAGTCCTGCAGGCTTTTATGATTCCCACTTATCCCACGGTTCAACACCTCACTTTCCTTTTACACTTGCAAAGTTAATGTGCTGTAGATAAAATGAATAGATCCCTTATGCTCAACTAGAGAAGGGACAGAGTTCCAGTTTCCAAAAACCTGTTGTAACTGATGTAGTCCTGTAATAGGGTCATAGAATCAATTTACATTTACTTAATATTTCCTTTCTCTAAACTTGTTGATGTGTAAATTTCTTACAGAGTTATTTTGTTAATTCTATTTTTGTCATGTGGCCTTTGATAATTTGGCAATGATGTCACTTCCAGTAGATTCACTCCTCAATTGACAGCAGGCAATACTGAGCAGAGGTGAGACAATATCAGAGCTCCCATCAGAAAAGAGACGGCATGAATTTGAAAACGCAGTTATGTGAATTCCCTCTATCTTCCACTGATATTATTGTGTTTTACATACTTCAAGAGGCTTCAAGAGAATAAACCCCCCTGCAGCAGTGGTCTTCATCTCATTCCTCATCATCCCCAAACTCAACACAGAGTTTAGAGGTGTTTTGGGACAGACCTTCGACTCATATAATAGTCAAGAAAGAGAGAAAGACATAGCTGGTACAAAATCACTTTAATCACAAAATGAAACTGAATACAAATATTTACCATCACTTACACCAAGGTGACACCCAAAATTAGTTTGCCCATAAGTGATTTTTTTTAGGTTATCTCTTTTTTGTAACCCTGACTTGTACTTCAAATCCAGATTGTCTGCTCTTTTGACTATACCTATATCCATCTGCAGCAAGACAAATTCCTTGAGAAAAAACAACAAAAACCCCAGGTTCTTTCAATCAATTCCTGCCTCTACTATGTTTGTATCTGTTTGGTTTTGAGCCTAACCAACCTCGGCCATCCTCTCAGGCCTGTGGGACTGATGGGGGACAGAGCACAATAGAGCTCTGACTTGATTTCCTATTACCCGTGCTGGAGGAACTCTTTTGTCTGTGGATGGGTGCTATAATGGAGTGTAATGAGAGAATTGAGGTGTTTGCGGAGGAGTAGTGCAGTGCAACAAGAGGGCCAATTTCTTCTCGCTAAATTTGTTTGTGTTTCCCCCCGAACCCATTTCCTCTTTTTGTCAGCTCCTAATAGTGTCAACATATCAAGAGTTAGCCAGAGAATGTGTGTTGGTGTTTGTGTGTATGCAACAAATGTAGTTAGAGTGCAAGTTTGTGTGAAAAAGAGGGTGTACATGCAAATGTGTGTAGTGTGTCACTTGAATTATTGTGGTCTCTTTGGTCGCTATCGGTTTTTGAGATCTAACCACATTTTTTCATCTCTTCCTCTTTTCCCAGCCATCTCTTTTCTTGCCCTTCTCTCTTTTTCTGTCTCTTTTTCTCTCTCTCCATGCTCTTAATGTCTCTCCCTCCCTCTCTCTCACTCACTCTCCCTGTCTCTCGTTCTCTCTCTTTCCCTGCTGACTGCTCCCGAGGGGCTGTCTGGGCGTATCTTTACTGCTTTCCTCGCCCCAATCTGATGCAATTTTCTCTTTATCAACATTTGATTTCCACTGAGTGAGTTGTCTTTTGCGCAGAGAGCAACAAGAGAGGCAGGGGCCGGGGAGGGGGGTTATCTAACTTTTCTCTCCCCTCTCTCCAACCTTCAATTGCATTTTATCTCCCTCTACCTCTCTCTTTCCCTCTTATTCATGCCCCCTGTCCCTCTATCAACAATGCTCCCTCCAAATGTAACCCCTGTTTCTTACCAGATATGACCATCAGCTTGTATCACTGTCCCACAGTGGCAGCCAATTGACCATTTACTAGACACTGCCACCTCAGTTACTGTTGTTATGCTTGTCAGCTTCTGCACATATGCACTTTACTGTGTTAACGACAGCAGATTTACAACCAGGAATTCATAGTCATTTTTGGAAGAGCAGGTCATTGATTCAGAAGTAGACCGGTGCATCTTCTCATTTCTAAGAAGCGAGTCGATAGCAGATTTTATCAGCTGTAGCTAGCTAGTTAATTGAACTGACATTTGCTTCATGAACTCCATGAGTCTCTGGCTGACTTTCAAAAGTTTCTAGCTGACATGTTTTAAAGTGGGAAACTTGTGAAAGGAGCTTTAAAATATGCACTTCATGACTACATGCATGAGCTCTAGCTAGCTAGCTAATTAAGCAAACATTAGCTTCATGAGTGGGCCGGAAATATTATCTCATACTTTTTAATGTTTTGAGTAATTTAACATTATGAATCTAACATGTCATTTTAGTGTGTCCCACATCTAATACAGTGTCACTGTACACTGTATGTGAGATAATGCTAAAAGACTGGGGCTAAAGCCACCCACTCCATAAAAGAAAGTTAACATTGCAATAGCCTGTGTGGAGAAAACATTGAAATAAATATTGTTACTACATTGCAGTGCAGAACAAGTTTGTCCAATGTCATATATGATCTTATATAATGTAGCATGATGGTATATTATTCATCTATCGTGGTGCTGTTTGGTTGCTTAGCTTCAATGTTTGGATATATGAGACAAGTGATAGATTGTCATTGGTTCATGTGCAACATTTGGTATTCTTATTTGTTGCCACAATCAACAAGGTGACATTGATGTTTCAAAAATAAAAACATTTTCTAATTTCACAGTAACACCTTGGTTAGAGTTGAGGAAATGGCTTGGGTTAAACTAACTACCTAGTCAAAGACAGAAAAAAACATTTTGGGTTAGCTTGAAATGACTAAAAAGACTTATTAAGGTTAGCTGACCTTTTTCCTCAGGGAGCGAAAAACAGGAAACAAACATTGGTCACTTTTAGGCATTATCTGAAAGAACAGATCTCAGTACTCACCTTCTGCACACTATCGACAGTCTCCTTGGCCTCTAAGTAAATGCTGGGTTACTTTACTGCTGTGGGTAGAGAGGTCGCTAGCCAGGCATGATAACATTGGCAACTTTTGAGCAATAAAGCACAATGTTGAATTAAAGCATGCACACCACCGCGGCATGTGGACAAAGTCTGACAGGTCTGTTGGGCCTCGTTATTGTTACTAAGCTGTGATTGAACAATCGATATTCAGGGGAGGGGTTTAGTGAACAGTCAATTTTGATTGTCTGCTAATTTTTTTCCATCTACTTTTGTTCATCAAGGTCTATTTGCCATCCTTGATTGGATTGAATACGCTGAAATCCACCCCCACACAAACCACCCACACATTCACAAAGGCTGCAGAGCATTGGCCCTCTTTGGCCTCATTCTCCAAAAAAATATAAAATAAAATATCCCTCTCTCATTTTGCTCCCACGCCTTAAGACATCCATTGTGACAAATTCATAATTCAAAGTCGTTTTAATGATGTGATTAAAAAGTCATTTTGAGCTTCTTTGTAACCCCCCAATTCGCCCCACCACCACCACCACCACCCTTATGCTCACATGCACACACACACAGGCACATGCACATGCACACGCACACATTACAACACATTATTTTTTCCTCTATTCTCCCTCTACTTTCTGTCTGCAGAGTTAGAGTTTCTAATTTGCTCTTAATGAAGGCTAACTCTTAATGAGCCCCCAGCCACCTCCCCCTCTCCTCCTGGTTTTTGTTTCTCTCCTGAGCAGCTTTGATCTTTTGGGGTGCACTTGAAAATTTGTTGCCCTGTGTTTGGAGGCAGATGCATTGCAGCTTGTTGCATAACAAAGTCCTTTGGGAGAGTGGCTAATGGAGGCTGCATTTCAAGGTGGCTGCAGTTTGGAGCTTATTGTTAGGGCTGGGTGTCATTTAGATTTGATTGACTGCAATTCTTTTGTTCCACTTCCACTTCCAGGGACGTCAAGGTTCCATTACAATATGAAAATCAAATTCAAAATTATATTGACATTTGCAAATTTGCAAGTTCTTAAAGTCCTCCACCATCACTAGTGTATTATTACTAGTACGCTAGCAAGGATTAGATGTGAACATTGCTACCACATGGGTGTGTTAAACATGAAGCTACAATGAGCAACTACATTAGACTGTACATTTTCTGCATAACAGTAGTTTTTATTTGAATATATTCAGTCAGCATTTGTAGTACACCATAGTACGGAAACAGCACTGGCCAAAGTTAGAACTGATCTTATTATTGCATTGGACAAAAGATTTCTCTTTGTACTCATCTTGATAAATCTTCGTGCTGCATTTGATAACATCAACCACCACAGCCTATGACAGAGACACTTTAATTGCCTCATATCTTACTTCCAGAGAGCAGGCTTACTTGTCCTTCAAGAGTAGAATGGGAGGTAGAGCCAAGTTGCATAAATGAAGGGTGGAGGGTGGATCTGACCTGCTCTGTACTGTGTATCCTGATTGGGATAGTCTGTCAACCACATGGTAGCCACGCCCTAATGCATACCCTGCTTCATCGTCTATTTTCCTCTAAATGGGACTATGATTTATAAAATTGACATTGTTTTATATTGAAGAAGACTTTAAACTAGTGATTGAGACCATAAACTAATTAGGAAAAGAAGAGAAGTAGGGCCATTTTCCCATAGACTTTATACAAATATTATTTTTGCAGCCGGTGGAGTCACCCTCGATGGCCTTTAAATAGAATGCAGGTTGAAACACATTAGCATTTGCTTTACTTTTCAACCTCTGTGTATAAGTCTATTTTTATATACAATACAGTCAATGAGCAAAGTTTACTATCTCCTCGGGCTCCCCGTGTTTAGAAGCAGTATCCTATTTGGGTCGGAGGGGCGAATGCATATTTCAGAGCAGGTTTAAAGCTTGAGCTATGTTGTTAATAGATGTTAATAACTCTGCATCTACTTTCTCCTATAGTTCTGTCTTCTTTCTGTCTTGTCTTGTATTTCTTCCTCCAGAGGTGTAGGGTCTGGATCTGTAACTGCAAGCTCCCTACTGCCTTGTTCAAATAGCTTAACACTCACTGATTTTATAAAGTTGTTTTATTATTATTATTATTATTATTATTAGTTCAATATAAATGTTCTCCCTATGTCAAATGTTCTCCTTCTGCCTGTAGTCATGATTTGATGCCAGAGCTTTGTTTCTCTTATTTAATTTTAATCAAAGTCTGGTTCCAATTATCAGCGTGAGAAAAAAAAAAAACACAATACTCAATGTTGAAAGTAAATATTAGCTTTCTTTTTAGCAGATACCAGTATAAATATCCCCTGTCTTCACATGCACAAGATACATGTTTGTTCTTACACACTTATTTTTGATTTAGTTGGACCTCCTGGCATGATCTTATTCTAAAGCGTCATGACTGAGGACATCAAAAACATTGTATTCTTATATCACGCTGCAGGAAATGCTTTGTATTGTTAGGCAGCATTCCCCCCTGCATTATTTTTTTTTTCTCTTTTTATTTTATTTTTTATAATTTTTTTAGCTGTGATTACATTTCACTAAGTTATTTCTGTCTTTTGTAAATGTTCGCCATGCTTTTCAATGCCCCAGTCTGTCCCATTACAAACATTACTCAGATTAATTGCCATGTGGACAGAAGAGCAGCAGCTTCAAACTCCCCCTGGAAAACTACAAGAATTTTTCTCCACAGTTTTCATTTATTTGGAAACAAATCCAGTTTAGAACCTGTTCTTATAGTGCACCACCTTATGAGACATATGATTCAGGACCACACAGCCTAGTATTATGTGTATGTGTATGTGTGTGTGTGTGTGTGTGTGTATGTGTGTGTGTGTCTTTGTGTGCACGCCTTTAAATAAACTCTCTAACAGCAACAAAATATTTCACAGTTGAAAATGTCATGACGGTGTCGGATTAAATATCACAATACAGTGAACAAAAACCAATAAAACCTGAAACTGCCTATATATCACTGCTGACCAGAGCTCTGCTGTCTGTGGTTGTAGTGTGTGTCTGTGTGTGTGTGCTGGTTAAGGTCAGGCCCAAGGGCTGGACAAGCTGACAAACTGGATAACAGGGCAAATTTTTTAGGTTGAGAAATTTCCCTTCAGCCTCATGACTGTCGCTCAGAAAGACTGTGTGTGTGTGTGTGTGTGTGTGTGTGTGTGTGTGTGTGTGTGTGTGTGTGTGTGT
>CM076663.1:17273790-17317128 GCA_038496675.1 Rachycentron canadum | reverse complement strand
ACACACACACACACACACACACACACACACACACACACACACACACAAAGACTAATCATACCCCCACACGCACTCCCCATCCATCTGCCTGAGGTGTGTTGCAGCAGCAGTAGCCATGCAACAGATCTATCAATCCTTCTCCTAACATCACAGCATGTGTGCCTGCCTGCCTGTCTGCCTGTTCTGGCTGTTCTCCTCCACCACGCAGGCCTTTCAATGAGCCTCTCTATCTTCCCAGCGCTGACTCACTCCCTCGCTCCCTACCTTACTCTATGACACACACACACACACACACCCACTTTCAGGCTTTCCAGGCACACACACACACTCACGCACACACCCATATTCTTACAAGGGTGCACAACAGATGCACATAAACTGTGCTTGCTGATAAATACACGCACACACAAACGCACACGCTTTGGATGTAGCCCAGTTCAGAGAGAAATGGGAACAGGAAGTTGTGAAAGGGCTTTAGGGCTGTCAAGCACTGTGGGTGAGTGGAGGCATTCAGCTCTTCATCTCTTGCTCTCCCTCTCTCTCTTTCACTTTCACTCTCTCTGTCTCTCTCTCTCACTTGCTCTCATGCTCCTCCACACTCTTGCACTGTTTCTCCTTCCCCTCTTTGTCTCTGTTTTTCTCTCGCTCTCATGCTCTGTCCATCTCTATATCTGTCTGTTCGTTTCCACATTTACTGTAGAAATGCAGCAGAGATTTGGGGTTTGCATCACAGATGGAGTGGGGGATTGAGCATGGCAGAGGGAGAAAGAAAAGGAATAGATTGTGAGAACCCAAAACCGCTCATTTGCCATCTATGCCCACAAGGGCCTCTTAAAAGGCAGCGGCGGCATTTGAAATAAAGCAGGGCTGACCGAATGGAGACATTTTATTTTTCCTGCCAGTGCCCGGAGGCAGAGGAAATGACCTCAGCCCTTTAAAGGACCTCCGTTTCCTCCTCCGCCGCTGGGAGATAAGGCTGTGCCGAGATTCACCGGCCTGACTGGCGCTCTGCCGCGACGGCCCACCGCACTGAATTGTGGGTGATAGATGAGATGAGATAGTCTCCCGTGGCTGTGTGTTTGGCAGTTTGTTGTTGCTCATTTCTTTGCCCAGTAACTTGCCATCCATTTTGTATGAGGATGCTAAAAACTCACAAGGGCATTACATAAACTTGCATCTTGAAAAAATTACTGTCGCCTTTACTGTATTAAGTGGGTGACTTGATGTAACACGCTAACATTTCTGTTGTGTCCCGACCGATTTAAATCATGCTGGAAGTATTCAAACATTTAATTATAAACTTTTAAGTAGCATATATGTCTGACTGAATACCCAACCTTACAGTCATGCTTGTATTGTGGACACACCTAATTCCTTTCCTTTTGAATTCTGAATCAATTTTTCCTTGCATGGCTACAAATACAGCCTCAGTACTGTGTAAGCCTGTCAGAAACTTGACCATTACAATCTGAAGCATCCCTTGCCTTTACCACAGGATCAGCGTAATGGAGAAATATAGGCAATGTTACATTCTAACCAAACAGATTTATTGCTGCATCAGTGCCTGAGTGGAGTGTTGCATGACTCCGAGCATAAGTGCTATTGATGAATGAGGTGACGCTCTCCAAAAAGGCCTGTTTTTCATTGTCATGTGCATGTGTATCTGTGTATTTGGGGCTGGATGGGAAGGAGGGGACGTGGGGGGAGAGTGCTTTTTGCATCCGTTATTGGTTTCTCATTAGAAGGCCGAGATATAAACATTTGTCTATGTTGTACACGGTGCCGGTGCAATTAAGGATTCTCTTTGCCGCCCCCTCTGCCCTTTGAAAGTGAATTATGTGCAGATGAGAATCTCGACTGAAGTGCGGCCAACAGCGGACCTTTTCCAAATGCCTCTGTTCCCTCAAAGCCATTCCAGAAAGAGGCAAGATCGGCTGAAGGAGGGAGGGAGAGAAAGTGTGTGCTTACTGCTTTCATTGTGTATTAATGATTCTAATTAGCAATAGCTGAGGGATAATCACATTGATTTGGACAGATTCAGCATCCAGAACTTCACTGGATAACACCACAGCCTTTGTTAGCACCCCACCCCAATCACATACAAACACAAAATACTCACGTCACATCACTCCATGTTTTCTGATTTTTTTCTCCCCTGGCCGCTTTACCCCCTCACTATACATTCCAGTAAGTTCCAAGTTGGCAGTTCACCAAGCAGGCGTATGATTGGCCAAGCTTGTTGTAAATAGAAGCAGCCAGGGCATCAGCGCCGCATTCCTTGAGCTCTGACCTTTTGTACCACCCCCACTTCCTGTGCTGTTTTTGCATACATCGCTTGTACATTGCTTGTATATAAATGTTTGTGTGTGTGTGTGTGTGTGTGTGTGTGTGTGTGTGTAGAGCAGGTTGTGGTGAAGTGACATCCAAGAGCCACAGAATTGCTGCTTAAAATAGACAAAGGTTTCCAAAGACTATTTTAAAACCTAAATCCACTGCAAATTTGGAAAACTTTTATTTGTTAATTTCAAAAATATTGTTCTTCACTGCCTGCCTTCTGGATCTAAACAAGGACAGAAAAACCTGTAATACATTTTAATGAAACACAAACAAGCTATTGGCAATCTCTGTTGCAGATTTTTGTGACTATCATGGTTTTCCTCTCTAGTCCATTTTACAACACACACCCCTGGGCTCCCTTTCTTGTCTTGTTTGTTGACAAATGCCTCAGAGGGCACTGGTGGAAGGTGAGGGGGTGTACCTCCAGTCATATCTTATCCCAGACCTCACTCGTTGATGGCAGGGGAAACCACAATGAGAGATTCGGCCTTCCACTGACCTGACAAGGCCCTGGCCCCTTGAATATCCCCTGACTAATGATCATACCCTTGATTAGTTAAGGAAGGCATAAATCATAACTGCAGAGAAGAGGGAGGCTAGCTGGAGGCAGCCAGGCCGTTCCTCATGAATGACTAACAGATGCAAGTCAAAAAGAAAATGGTCTGCCTAGTTGTTCAGAGCAATGGGACACTTTGTCTTTGTCCAGATTCCACTGTTTGTCTTTACCTGGAGATTTTCTCCATGCTCACAGGGCGCTTGATTTTCATTGATCTGGCTTTATTCAAATATTTAGCTTGTTCCTCTCATCTCACTGGTGGTGCTTTCAGGCCTGGTACATGACGTGATAAGATTCCTTATTGCAAACTTCCACCCAAATGGGGATAAAATGCTTGCACATAAAATGGCATGCAGCATGAATATTAGTTATTAATCTCCAGGTGTAGCTGGATTGAAGGGAGGACAGGTGTTTGATGATATTCCATAGGTGACGTGAAAGAGAAATTTGACAGAAAGACTGCACCTGCTCTTTGTGTAAAAATGTGCTTGAAGTGCATGTGGCATTTTCACATCAACAGGTACCGTAATGAGCAGCCATTCAAGGGTGTTTGACATTCTAATCTGGGTGTGCATGAAAGTGTGTGCATGTGTGTCAGTGCGTGCTAGTGTGGGTACACTTCAGTTGCTATCTATATACATCATAACATGTGCGATTGTGCCACGTGCGTGTAAGCTGGCATTTACTTGTTTGTATTTGCTCGCACACTCGTTAGTGGTACTACCGTGTGTGTGTGTGTGTGTGTGTGTGGCGAAGGGGGGGTTCTGTATAGCCACTATTTTTTTTTTTTTTTCTTTTTGCCACAGGTCTCATTTTAACAACCTCTTGACAAGTAATTAACACCCTTCAGGTCTCAAACCTTTCTCAAGTGCTCTTCACATGTTGCACCAAACACATGGGGGTTTTGCTGTGAAGCAAGCAAGCTGAGGTGAGCTTGCTTGCTTAACAGCAGTGATGCCAGGAGGTGAGCAGTGATGCCATTCAAAGGGCTGAAAGATCTGATGTCTGCACACTTCCAAGCTCTTTCACTCCATGTTCTGCCACTTTAAATCACTGAATGGCTCCAATGAGTAGATATTCTTTAAAGGTGTGAACACTTTGTTTTTGAATGCTTCTTGAAGTCTATGAGGATATTTTTTTATATCCAGAGAATTAAGAGGCGATGGCTGGAAGCTAGTTCCTCTGAAACCAGACTCCATTTGTCTTGATACCAGTTTTTAGCAGCACAGTGTAAGATGATAACATAACATATTTTAAAAAGTGTCTCGGCTGTCGAGCTGAATTCTGAGCTGAAATGCAGAAGAAGCCATATGGCGCAGTGCTATAGCTAATGAGTGTGAATAGACATGAATTAATTAAGGAACAAAAGAGAGTGTAAAAAGGAAGAAAAACGAGGAATAGAAAAAGTTGAAAGAAATGCTGAGATATAGAGGAAATGAACCCATGTGTTAAAAATATTTCAATATTGACCTGTTAAAATATTAATCTCACATAATTCTGTATTTCATAATACTCCTACTTTTATCAAAATAGCTTAATTATGATCATGTCTACACTGTGATTTGGCAGAATTTGTAGGATTAGTTTCTGAAGAAATACAACAAAATATGTTGCAAGCATCAGACTTGGATGAATGTTTAACAGTTTCCAAACCCTAACATGCATCCAATCTTTTTGCTACTATATATGTCCATTCTGTAGGTGCATTGTTATATCAAATTCATCTATAATACTTACACAAATATTGAATGAGGGAAGCATTTTTTTTAACCTCCTGCTCAGTTTGTCTTCAGCACAATGAGCTGCCAGTGGGCCCCCTTGGCCCTAAGCCCTGGCACTCTGCCCTCTGCAGATCCTGACTGCAGCTCTCTGACAAGGACACTCCTACACCTGCAAGAGAAGATGACAGTAAACACAATAGAGCCAGTAGGCTGGCTGCTTCAGCCTAAGACGAATGCCTTAGCTATAAATCCATGTTGCAGGGTTGATAAGTTAATTGCCTGTACCGCTATCTCCTCTCCAGTGTCTAATATAAAACAGCCAGCTGTGAGAGTTATTTTACAACAAATGGGTATTGTCTCTAAGCTCAAGGCAGGCAAGATTGTGACACTGGACAAGTAAATGAGGGATCTTTATTTTGAGTTTCAAGAACTGCAATGTGTGTCTGGGTGCATAATAGTAATTTCATGGTGCAGGTATTTGCTAATTTTACTTCATCTGTCTTTAAGTTAATATGTACAGATACACTATGTGGATTTACAGCTGATTTGTGTTTGCAGATGGAAACAATTATTTATTTTTCAGGTTGTCAGATATAGATGAGGCAGTCATATTATTGGGGAAGTGTTGCCTTATGACCTCTCACTTCTCTGTGATGCTCTGATGGCAGTGATGTGGTCAGTGTGATGTGCTGACCCCAAAGCTAACATCGCAATACAAAACATAAAAACAAAACAAAATAAAAAACATTACAGATGTTTCTCTGTGGGACTGAAAGATAGATTTATGATCCTCCCCTGTTTACTCACGTACGCATGCACACACAGAAACAAGGAAGTTGGAGGTCATACGCACTCATTCAACAGACACACAAGCACAGAGATACACATTCATGCACACACACCACCACATGGTTTAGCGGAGGGTAGCCACAAAATTTATCATCAGTCAGCTGCTGGTGGTGCCAGATAAATGGAGGAGGACAGAGGAATGCAGGCCCAGTGAGGATGCTCTCTCTCTGGGTTTGGAGTGTGACCAAGGCGGTCTTGGCTTGGCCGCAGTTAGTCATGGGTCCATCTTGCTATTTAAAACCCCCGTGCCTCTCCCTCAGTGTTTGCACAGCTCACCACAGCCTCCCAAAACCATCACCCACCCACCCTGCTGGGCAGAAGCCTGGTTAAATTCCCAAATGAGCCATAGACATCTATAAATGTCCAAGCAATAAAATTTTTCAATGGCTTCTTTTCATTCATTCTGTATGTAGTCCCCACCCCAGAATTCTTTCTGTGTGGACATGTCACATAAACACGACTGCAATGGCTTCATTGAGACTAGCTATGTCATAACTCATAACATTTTTTAGTATCTATTTTATGGGATTTATCACATTATCAGTGAATCTAATACATTTTAGAAAATAGATAAAAGTTTCTCATCGAAATTTTCCAACTTTGTTAAAAGCTTTACCATAAAAACCCCACAATTCTAGCCAATTTACAGTAATGTAAAAAGGAGAAAAACCTCACTAGTGCTAAAACAATTCATTGATTGATTTACAGAAAATTAACCATCCAGTTTTATTAATGAAGCAATCTATATATATTATAATATTTTAGTCATCAAAGAAAAATGTCTAATATTTGATGGATCAAATTTTGCAAATGTTTCAACAAATGCATTAATTGACTGATCATTTGTGTACTCATGCTGTTGTATGTGGGGTAGGTTCATACTCGCATAAAAGGTCCCATGCAGGCATTTGTAAACACCTTCTGTATATAAGGGATATAAACTGCACCTGTGTATATAGGCAGGTCAAAATGATGCACATACCACCTGATGGAACGAGATGCGGCACTGTGCAGGTACCATGAATCATAAGAATCATATTACAGGAATTGCTATGCATATTTGTCCATGGAGTGGCCCATCTATCTCCTCCATTAACCATAATTACTTTTATACATGCAAAGTAGGAATTATTAACATACGTGTAACCACAATGATTAATCACCCATGTGCAATGGCAGCTTCAGAATTCCTCTTGATGACTCACAAGGACATAAACAATTACACTGTTTGCCCTGTACACCATTGTAATGCTCCGTGACTTGTCGCTGATTCATTATTCATACTTAGGGCATTATTATTCCATTGTACGCGGTGCAAAATGGGATCATTAGCGCTGAATATGAGAATGTGAAAAATGAAAATATTGGGGAAAATGGTGGTGGATATAGTGGGTAGGAAACCCCAAACAATCCCGACTATTAGCAGATAAAGAATGGTAATTTCCCCAGAAGTAATTAGGATTAGCATAATTTGATGGTGAATGCATGAATGATGCATGGATGATTGATATGTCGATACACGCACAGTAATGAGTCCCTTATCTCCACTTTTCACTGAAGACTTTTGTGTGAAGCGTAGCCCGAGGGGGCACCTACTGTAGTTCTAGACCTCCACAGGGGGACTATGTTAGGCAGCACCCTGCCTCGTACACACACATTTATACAGGCACTGTGACTGGGTCTACAGTAGAGTGGAAGGGATGGTAGCATACTATAGCATCATCCTGTAGTAACTGATTGAAGATGGTCCTTTTATCTTGACAGGCTCCCTGTTAGAGCCAGACCAGGAAATATGATATGGCAGCTCATGTTCTCTCAGAGAGACAGACAGTCTGTGTGTCTGTGTGTTGTACAGTGTGTGCCTGTGTGTGCTTGTGTGTGTAAAATTCCCAATGTCCTTATGTGGATATATGTGTGCTTCAGCAACTCTGCGCGTGTGCAAATTAGTGTGCAGCTGCACAGCATTATCAGCAGCCACGCATGTAGCCAGTCACTTTGAGCTGCTTTTAAGTGACAGCTATCGATTGGATGTTTGTGTTGTTGCAGAGGCTTCAAAGCAACACCCTGCCCTCTGCATCCCACTTGAGAAAGTAAATCTAGAGTACCCATATTGAATACAGTAGCAGTACAGCATGTACTTGGCCTCAGAAACTAATTCTTCAAGCAACATCTGTGTGCGTGTGTGCATCTGTGTGTGTTATCTAAGTGTGTTGAATGCAGTGTCTTAAATTGACTGTAACATTGTTCCTTAACTCCTTGACCCTGCTGTTTCCTCACATCTTAATCGACTTTTTTTTTTGCTCAGTGACTCAACGAGAATCAGTGTAGCATACAGTAAATAAATCGGCAAACATACACTCATACATACACACATTAGTAAGAATACAAAACTAGTTTTCTCACTTATACCTGTGATGGTACTTAGCCATGCTGACATTTTTTGTTTATTCAGCCAAATAAAAATATATTTGTTACACAGTACACATTAAGATTTCTGCCTCCAACACAATGGAGGTGAATAGAGTTTTAATTGTGCAGCTCTCAGAATTGAACAAGTACAATGTGGACATTTTATACCAGTGGCTATGATGGAAATTCAAATGGAAATCCATTTCCACTAAGATATTCCATATACAGTAGATCCTTGTTGTTCTTGTTGTTTTTCTGGATGTGTGCGTTTATTTGGTCAAAAACTTTAATCAAAGAGAAGGAGAAATCAAATTTTTTATTTTTCTTTGCTGACAGTGCTCCATTCAATGGTGTCAGAGGAGGAAGTCAAAAACTGTGTTTGCAGGCACTAAAAAAAGTTCATCACCTCAATTCACAAAGTCACAAAAACACTTAACCAGCTGGTGGGCAACATTATTACCCATTTCTTAGTCCCATAAGCGATTTGAGCACTCCCTGTAGTTGATCTGTGACACCGTACGTTACTCTGCATCAAGACTGAAATCACAGAAGGCTGAAGTTAGAGGACGACCTGTTTCTGAGTTCTGGCAGTCTGGTTACCATCACCACAGCTAAACCATGATAGAAAGACAGTTAACAGCTAGTTTCGCCCCCATCCTTTCTGAAGTATGATGCAGGACAAACACAGCTCTGAGTTCGTATCATCTTTCAATAACTCAATGGGGGCTGAACAAAAGTAATATCTAGAGAAGGACACTGTGTGTGTGAGTGTCCGATTTCCAAGTGCAATACAAACTTAACAGCACGGGTGTTCAGTGACTGCATAGGACAGTGATGTGTCCCAGTCAGTTGTATAATGAGTTTGACATTGCGTCTCCTAGCAATTTCGGTCAGCTGCTACATCAGGTGTCCAAAAATGTTGTTTCCCTTAGAGTATGTATTAAAAGTATGTATTAAAAAAAACCCATATGTACAATACTTGCTGTATAGTACACTGATAGTTTAGATTTCCCTCTACAAAGACAAAGCAAAAAAACAAAGTGCGCTTTAGTGAGTTCTCAATCTTAATACTTTCATAATTATGCAATAATAAATAATTCTTATAAATCTTAATTTAATGTATAAACCTATATATTACTCCTTCAATGGTCAGGCTGAGCCAAAGACCCACTTAATTTTCATATTCTAATTCTACAAACTATTTCTTGCAACTGTTGATGCAGTAGAGCTCACAAATACACACACTAATACAAAGATGCCGACTTTTCCGTAACCTCAACCACTACTGTGCCTTGACTTGAGATGCCTCCACTGTGTCTCTCAATTATTATTCACTTTTCCAAAAAAACAACCCTTTAACAGCTTTACCCCATGGCTACAGATCAAACATTCCACAATACAGTATCATTATGCATATATCAGCTGCAGCAATTGCACAGGGGATGAGAAAACTGGATCTGTTAGTGGAGGCAGCTTGCTGAGTGTTGATTCAGTTTTCAGCGCATTCAGCTGACCCCAAATAACCCCCTTCCTTTTGTATACGCCCTTACTCTCACTGTCTTTCCCTCCACCCTCCCCTCCTCTTCTTCCTTCATTCTTCATTCAGAGCCATCTGAATATAGGTCAGCATTCTCCAAAATCCTCATCCTGTTGAAAGTTTGATAAGTGCACTCCAGGTGGTAGTGGGTGAATATTAAATTTGTAATTGGGAGTCCCAAGTATCCGCCATCAGAATATTCCGTTTATTAAAGAGGATCAGCCACTGCTCAGTACCAGTCTTGACGATTCTCCTAATGTGGTGTTAATATGGAATCTGTTTTAATGGTCAGTTCACCCAAATTAGTGGTGGTGTGAATAGTTTTGCCCTTACTTACTTACTCCAGATTTGGAGATATCTATCTTTTTGATTTGTTTTGTCTTCATCCCAGCACAATGTGGAATGTTTTTTGTGGTGCACTGAAAAATTACATTTAAAAGACATCATGCGTTTCCAAAAACAATATTCCTGCTACTCTGGATATCCCATTGTGAATAATGTTCATTGAAATGTATTTTTACCAGAAGAATGCAGACATGTGACAAGTTAAAGGGAAAACCCTGAATATAAAATGACTGGAAAAACATTGCAATGTCTGCAGATGCTTCCATACAAGGCACGAGGTGTCACTGAACAGTTTAATGAGTAAAAATATGATGCGAATCACATGCTATAGCCTTCACAGTCACCAGATCGCAGCCTAACTGAAAACGATACTGTCTTCCCGAGAAGAAAGACGGCATCAGTCATTTTTAGGTCAAGTGACCCAAACTGACATGTTTGTGTTCACATGACAAAACTCTCTATAAAGCATAGCAGTGATAAGAAAAGTAAAGTTAGTATAAAGTGACAAAGGCTGCATAGAAAGGAGATCAGGGTGGACCATAACCACGTCTGTACTATTCTCAGCATAGTGACGAAGGTCCCCTAACCTTAATGTAGGCCAACACCTACATTTTATGTTGGTATTTTGTTATACATCCATCCACCATGCATTTTTTAGTTGCTTTGGGTACCACAAATGAAAGTAAATAGCCAATAGTGTACTGTATTTGTGTGGTGGTAAAGGTGCAACAACATTGTTTACAGTCTCAGTCAAGACGAGTTTGTGACGATGTACTTATCTAATCCAAACTAATATTAATCCACTAATGTTAAAACACTCTGACGACGGTAGAAAAATTATGTTCTGACCATGGAGCTGCTCAATCTTACAACGGCCGACCACAATTTCTGACATGCCAGAAATCCACCTGACTTTCTGAGAGCCACATTGTTTATCGTGTTGTGATGAACCCCGAACTGAACGTGAAACGACAACCAATGGTGCGTAAAAACATGATTTAAAAATTGGGACCAATTCTAGGGTCAATATCATGGGAATACATGGAAACATAAATGTCGCTGCTTATGGAAACACTGCTCCCTTGCACCAAAAGAAATATTTCATGGTCTAGCTTCTCTGAGTGTCGCTGGTTTTTGAATCTGCACATTTCACTCTGGCTCTTCATATTTCCACAATTAAAGACCCCCACCCCTCCCAACCCTGCTCTAACAGCTGGCCATTAATCAGTACTCGCGCTCGATTTCTCTTCCGCCACTGGTTATGATTTTCACATTACTCCACACTCCTTCACCGCCATCCGGCAGGAAAATGACCCAAGCCCCCTCTCCCTCACCACCACCACCACACAGACACACACCTGAAACGTCTAAGAAAGTGAGAGGTGTGTTGAATGTAAAAAGCACACAGGCAAGGTGCTAAAGTAAGGTGTGTGTGTGTGTATATGTGTGTACTAATATGTGTGATTATATGATCGCTTCTATCATGATGGGGTAGCCAGCGAGTCCCCCCACACAAACACACACACACACACCTCACACCTCACACCCATTATCCTTTTCTAATTACACTTTCCTTCTGAAACAGTGGATCAGAGGGCACCATTGACTGCTTTTAATCCGACACCAAATTTTAATTAACACAGACGTGACCCCCGTCTCCGATACATCCCGGAGAACGTCGGGATCACAATAACTCATAAATCACAGCCACAAATTTCATTCTCTCCAGTTTCCTCCGCTGATGAATTTCCAGATGGGGGCATGTGGCTGTTAATGTCAGAAAAAATATGAGCAAAAGCGAGAGAGAGATAGAGAGTGTGTGTTAGCGACAGAGACGGACAGAGGAGGACAGGAAGAAGATGCACAGAAAAATTGTTCGAAATATAAGTGTGTGTTTATGTGTATAAAAGAAAGATTGAGCGGGGGGAAAAAGAGAGAGAGAAATGGCAGTAACTCTGGTACGCTGTCAACCTTTGAGAGATTTGTTACCGGGGAGAGGATTATGGAGGCTGTGAAATGGGGTTGTGTTAATATGCCGGTTGTTGAGGAACACGATGTGGGCCAGCCGGCTTCACAGTCTTCGAAAAATCAAAAGCCTGAACAAGTGAAAACTGGAAATGATGATGTTCTGAAGAATTAGTTTGTATGAGTGTGTACATGTGTATATTTCTTTAATCATGGATTTTTAATCATGGACTTTTCATAAATTACCATTACATGAATTATTCTACTTGTTGAAGTAATGCATATGAGTTGTCATTAAACTACGAATCAGATTTTCTCTTTGACTGAATTGCAGCAGCGATGGGTTTCACTCTTGATTTGTACGCTACTCAGTGCTTGTGTGGTTTTGTTTGTGTGTTTACATATGCATACGTGTGTGTGTGTGTGTGTGTGTGTGCGCTTGCGTGCGTGCATGTGTGTGTGCATGTGTGTCTGTGCGTGCGTGCGTGTGTATGTGTGGAGGTGGAGGTGGGCAGGGTGCCGGGGTTTGTTATTACTGAATCGCTCATCCATGCTGCTAATTAAGATGCATAGCATCCCCCTATGAGCGTCAGTGTCACTAATTATCAAACAATGTAGTGCTCACTAGATATGAGAACTGGCAGTCTGTGTAGTCATGTTACCAACCTATTACTGCTACAATTACCAAGTGCCTGTCATTCTCCTTGTTAGTCATCTGCCTTAATTTTTTCTTTTCTAATGTTTGTCTTTTTTCTTTTTCTCTCTCCCCCTCTCTTCCTCTCTTCTCTGCCCTCCTCTCTCCAGGCTATGGCTTTGTGGATTTTGACAGCCCAGCTGCAGCACAGAAGGCCGTGTCGTCTCTCAAAGCCACTGGGGTGCAGGCCCAAATGGCCAAGGTAAGGAGTGTTTAAAAACAAGTTAGCGTCGCCACTTCCTCTTACATTATCATTAGCGCTTTGCTGCAGATTCACTTACCCCCAGGGATTTAACATTGTACACTTAACACTCTTAATAGATGCTGATGGATCTGAAAGCTCCTACATCCAAACAGTTTTTGTCCATAAACACATTTTTAGTCAGAGTAATTTTCCATGTTGCTTTGTCTTTTAATGGCAAATTTGTTTGCGTTTACATAAGAGCCTTTAATGTGGGCTTTTAATTGCATTTGTGTATCATCATATGACAAATTTGGATGAGAATGTGGTGCATGTAGGTCTGTTTTACCTTACTGATGCTCCCCGACAGGACGAAACTGTTGTCTCACACAAACAAGTGTTAAAACTTCTAATTTGCTAGTACATTCGCCAGTCCCTTGTTTCCAGTGGTTATGTGGACATTATTATGTGTGTGTGTGTGTGTGTGTGTGTGTGTGTGTGTGTGTGTGTGTGTGGGGTTCATCATTCCATGACAAACTAACTTGGTTGCTGGTGTGTGAGCTGTCTGTGTTTTGACTGAGGTTTGACCAGCCACTTGCCCTGTGTTGTGCAGCAATATTAGCCTGTTAAAGTGGAAGCAGATGGAAGCTGTTTCAGTAGTACAGAGAGGGCCCCAGTGAATTGCACAATGGAGCCAGGTTGACAGATAGAGATACACATGGAAAGGTGTTGTTTAGAGGAAAAAAGAAACTGGTAGGCTATTTACTTAATTTACCATTCAACCTTAGACTGTTGTATTATATATTAAGATTATGAATGTTAATTGATACATATTTGGCTGCCTGTCAGCTTTAGCAGATTGTCAGTTGGCTAACTGGCTCATTAGTTATACCCAAAAACAACTGTGGTGCCAGAACACCAGTGATATTGCTTGGTGTACTGTATGTTGACCCTCGTTCAAGGTAAGTTGTGATCATACTGTCCTCGTCTCAGTTTTCTCAGTTTTTCATTTCCATGCTGACTGTGCAGAGAATCATCATAGACCTAAGCACAGCAGGGCCCTCTCTCTGGACATCTGTGATAGACGAGCCCACGTGGCTAAACCAGGTTATTTTTGTTCCAGCCGAAGATTTGCAGGTGTCAGAATATCTAAATAGGTGAACAAAATGTCAGTAGCATTAAGGCAATGAATATGGTGATGACTGTGAGGGTACATTATGAGTGATTTTCTCAGATGAGATGGCCTGCATTTGATCTGATGCCGAATTCCCCCCCTTGAAGCCAAAGAAGCCATGATGAGACGGAGAATGGCCATGGCGCGGGTGAAGATGACAGAATTGATGATAACGATGAATGTGGCAATTATTTTGATCAAATGGGATGAGATCTGACAGGAGGAGATGATATTCTGTGCGGTGCTCAGGTGTGCCATTTCTCAAATGCACCATTTGGCCGTTTCCTCTCCCCCACCAGTGTCCTCTTTCCAATATTTATAAGAGGGCAGACTCTCAGAATACAGATAAGAAGCTGTGCTCTTTGCCCATCTGATTTTAAGACCACTCTTTGCATTGCTCCCCTTTTCTCAGTCAATATTTTCACGAGAGAGCTCTTGTGTCCCAAAACAAAAGAGCTGACCTTTTTAAGAATGTGTGTGTCTGCATGTTACTGTGTGTGTGTGTGTGTGTGTGTGTGTGTGTGCGTGCGTGCGTGCGTGCGTGAGTATGTGCGTACATTCACAAAATCATTTTCTATTAGCATTCATGTACAATAGTTTATTTTTGAATTTTCCCTTGTTCTGCTCACAGAAATGGAAAGGCCAGCGTTCTGTGCTGCAGCTCTGTGCTTTTATCACACTTGTGAGAGACATTAAGGGGTAGTTTGCTTTTATAGACTCCCTCTGCATCTCTCTAATGTCTCTTTACCTGGTATCACTACCATCACTCTATCGGCTCCTCCTCCTCCACCTCATCTCCTCATCTTTCTTTCTAATCCCCCTCTCTTTTGCTTAATGCTATTTTCTCTTGCCATCCTTTTTTCCCCTCAGTGCACACAAACACTCACACATTCATAAACACATTTGTATTCACATCCACCTTGTGTTGCACTGCCAAACATCCAATGAGTGCAATTTATTCCCATCAATAATTAACAGCAGGCTGTCTCTGTGTCTGCCTACCTGCCAAGGTGTCTCTGACACCCTCTGCTCTGTCGTGGCGGAACAACGTTCCCCTGGCGGAGCTGGGTGAAAAACCCAGGTGAGTTTTGAGGAAGGTGTAAATCACAAAGACGATTCCTAACGCCACAGACGACTTCTGCAATAAGAGCGTTCAGCCTCATTCTCCCACTCTCTCTGCTCCATTTTGTCACATATATCTCTCCACAACAAAGTAATAAACGAATAGCAAACCGGAGCCAGAGGCTTTGAGCTCATTAAATAAAACCGTCACAGTAATCAAGTTTTGCCTTTTTTCTTGCCTTGACGCCATTTAAAATGCTTTTATTAAGGTGCCTTATTTTAAACACAGCTGCAAAGGAGGCAAGAAGAGCGAAACAGAGCGAAAAGGGAAGCGTCACTTGATTTCCTCTTCTTCCTCCATTGTAACAGCCTGCTGTCTCTCTTCTCTTACTCCCCTTGGAATTTGAAATACCAAGGCAGCAGAGATGAAACATTGCCTTCCTTTTGTCTTGCCCTCCCCTGGGGATGGTGACAGCGAGAGGGAGGAGAGGAGCCATAATTAAGACACCTAAAGGACACTTCCCCCCTGCGCCTCCCTTCCTGTCACTCACCTCTACACAAGTCACACATAAGAGCACTTAGCATAGGTGTGGAGCATTTGTGTGTATTTGTGTGCATATCTATATGCCTGTGTGCAAATTTATGTGTGAACAATGTGTATCTTTGTGTGCCTGTGCTTGTGTTTATTGTATGGTTATGTGGTTGGTTATTTCTGTACATACACATTTTAGTTGTGCACGTACACAAAACCAGATACATATTTCTTTTTGTATATTTACACAAAGTAAAATGCATGAGATATTTCTTAGAAAGTAATAACATCCAGGAAGTAGGCAGTTCTGTGGACAGAAACCAGAGAACATTAACCTGACTGGCGGGAGCTCACAGACAGACAGCAACAGTAACACAGGTAACCACTCTTTACAACTGTAGTGAACAGAAAAGCAAAAACATTTGGTAGATGTGCAGTAACAGCAGAGGACGTCAGCCAAGAACAGAAATCTGATGCTACAGCCGACACAGGCTCACCAAAACTGGACAGCTGAAGACTAGAACAACAGAGCCTGATCTGACAAATCTGGATTTCTGCTGAGGCACACAGAGAGGTAGGGTCAGCATTTGGCATCACCAGCATGAATCCATGGACCCAACCTGCCTTGAGTCAACAGTCCAGGCTGATGGTGGTGGTGTAATGGTGTGCAAAATGTTTTCTTGGCACACTTGGGGCTCCTTAATACGAATCAATCATGGTTTGAATTCAACAGCTTGTCTGAGCATTGTTGCTGACCATGTGCGTCACTTAATGGCCACAATTTACCATCTTCTAATGGCTACTTCCAGCGTGATAATGCACCATGTCACACAGCAAAAAAATCAAACTGATTTCACAAACATGATAATGAGTTCAGCCTACTTCACTGACTGCTGCAGTCATCGGATGTGAATCCAGTAAAAAAAAAAACAAAAAAAAAACCTTTGGGTTGTGATAGAACAGGAGAAAAGGCAGTGGAAATATGCAGCTGAGAAATCTCCAGAAATTATGATACAATCATGTCATGGAGCAGAATGTCAGAGGAATGTATCCTCTGCTCTCAAAACAGCCCCAGAATGGATGCAACAGAGGCTCAGTATTAATATGGTGTTCCTAATAAACAGCTCCCATGCATGTCTTGAGTGTTTAGTATGCAGCTAGAGCCAGAAGGCAATTAGCTGATCTTAGTATAAAGACTAGAAGCAGAAACAGTAAACTTGGATCTCTCTACAAACTTCACTAAAGATAACACGTTAGCATATTTAATTTGTTTAATCTGGACAAAGACAGAAATATAAAAACATCAAATTGGAATTTTACAGGGAATTATGTGCTGTAGGTATTTTTTGGCGAATAGCGCAGTAACTTCCTGGAGTCCTGTGATCACCGCAAGGCTGCAAGCCAAGGAGGTCACTGCACACAGTATTTTGTTGCCAAGAAAAAAGATAAATCAACTCAAATACAATTTTTCATTTTTACATTTCTGTTTGTGAATGGATTAGACAAATGAGATAAACCTGAGAGCACATGTTTAACAAAGCTGTAGAGGTGCTTGTGGGCATTATTTTGAAACTTTTGAGTAGCTGTAACTTCCTTTCCAGGATTTATGCATTGCTAAACTAAGCTAAGCTAATATCTTTGGAGCTCCATTGGTCTTGATCTTCTCACGTAACCCTCAACGTGACTTTTCTCTTTACTGCAATGGTCGGACACCAGTGACTACTGTGCTCTGTATTGTGGTATAATAGACCATGACATCTAGGAATTGATTGTATTTTTAATTTGAGTTTTATAGACTTTTTAAGATGAAAATATCTGCGTACTGCACATTTTACATAGTTAAAATCATGTACACTTTCAGAACTTTAGAAATTAAAATGCAAAAATCGTTAACATTAAATGGTTATCAATTCCAACTGTTTGCCCCGCCTCTTTTGTGTGTATTTTTTGAGGCGTATTTGTCCCCTAACACAGCGGACTCCATTCTCTGTCACTTTGTTGAGGTAGCATTCTGAACTGAGAAAACTGACACGTCGAGCCGACAGAATGATAACAGGTAAACGCCGCGTCTAGCTTCGCAAATGCAAACCTGTCAACCAGCCGCTCGCCTCACTCTCCACAGGCTGCCATTTTCCCCTTGAGCCAATCAGACTGAATTATGGGAAGGGCGCCCTCGATTGTGGTGTCTGTGTCGGAGAGGTAATTCCGCCTGACAGCTGCTTGCTTTCAGACAACAGCCAGTCTTTATGGAAATCATCCCTCCCTATTCTCCCTGCAGTCAGCTACTGCTGATAACAGTCCGGATGAAAACAAAGCTGTCCTTTTCTTCTTTGTTTTTTCTTTTTTTTTTTGTACTCCCTTCCTTTTCTCTTCTCATTGTGGACAGAATAGAATTAGCAAAACAACTCAAACATCCTATGCAGTCTGACAATGTACACCCTGCTTTGAAGTTATACATACTTAGCACCAATATAAACTTATCCCTCCTCAAATTCTATGATACTCATACTACTGCTACCACTCATAAAGATGCAGGTAGATTTGTGTCATTTGAATCTGTTTTATCCTTCAAAATATTGTAAAATTTTTTCTGGTTTCTATTCCTGATATGTTTCTTATGGTTTTCTTCTGGTATGATGTTAGAAAAAGAATGAATTTTTAAAATGAATAAACTTTACACTGGAGTTACTTCAGAATATTATACAAAATGCTGTCAAACAAGGCAACGGTATTGATTGTGGAGTGTTTTTGTAGATGCCCTGTTTTAAGCCGTGGTGACGGAGCCTGTGGTGCAGTGTGCCTCCATTACTGCGCTTGTTCCAATAGCCAATATTTATAAGGTTCACAGAAGCTACAGGCAGACAGAAAGGCGCTGCTCGCCCTTCACTTCACATTACAGTGGGGAAATTATGCTAAAAGCATCATTAAAGTGCCTCCATGAAGTGAATCCCAAATGTTTATAACACAGTGCTCGCACCGGCACATCAACCAGTAGTCACCAGCAGATGCTTCAGATGGTTTAACGGTGTGAAACGAACCAGCGTGTTCAGTCCTCTTGCTCACTTTCTCTCTCATTTATTCTCACTCCTTTGCACTTGCTCTGTCTCTTCTGCTGTCTTTTTCTTTTGCTCTCCTGTGGAAGATTTCCTGTCAATATCACATTTTTATTCATGTGAAAAGCACGAATCCCACTGGGTGGTCCACAGTCCGTCAGCAGTCTTCTTATTATCCTTTTAAGGTGACTCTTCTGACGTTTTAGCTCCGTTGACCCCCTCAGGACTCCACAGTTCGGCCCAACACAGAGTGACCTCTGGGAAATAATCAAAGGGTTGGCTGACAGTGCTGTTAAAGTTGGCTGCTGACAACAGCTAGGCTAGCAAAGCCTGCCTTCCCCCAAGCATGGGTTAACTCTGAGGAGAACTTAGGGGAAAACATTGTATTGCGAATACAGTAGGATAATTGGACAGACTTTGAGATACTGGTGCTATCGACAGGCTTCTTTTTGATTATAATCACTCACAACAGCTGGTTTCCTTCCATATCTTTTTGCCTACCACGTGCCTCACATTTGAATGCAGCGTCTAAAGAGCCAAAGGAGGCTAGTCAGCACATAGTCATATAGCGTATATACTTCAGTTCTTTGTTGTCATGTATAGTGTATCCTTAAGCAAGCACTTGTGGCTTTAGTAGCCTCCACTCCAACAAGGTGACTTTCAGGTACTGTACTGTAGCATAAAGCTAATTGCTGTATATCTCTATCCTTTTTATTTTGAGTCCCCATACCCTGAGATTCTTGAGAGAGATTCTTTTCCATAAATTAGGTTTGCTAGTTTAAACAAGTTTATGGACATTCTCATTTTGTCCATTTTTTTCAATGATTTGTGTGATTGCTGTTTCAGTTCAGATATGCTACCTTTGAAGTGACTTGAATAAAGCAAATTTCAGTATAAAATAAACCATCAGAAATGATCCAATTACTTCACAATTACATGCCTCTTATTATTACTTTTTTAGTAGTTAGCTGTGTTGTGGTTCAGCCCCACCGTCCCCTCCCCGCTCCTCTAGCAGAAGTGATAGTTTTGAAGGGCAAAGCCAATGAGAGTGAGACGGACCATCTGATGAGCACTGGCTCCCAAGCACCTCTGCTGGCTTCCACTGTCTCTGCCGTCTAATTACGCTTCAATCATCTGCAGGAGCACTGCGTGCGGTAAATTATTTCGCCGAGCAGTGCGGAGACGTGCCGCGCTGCGAGCGTGAGACAGAGTGAGAAACAGAGGAATAGAGACAAAGTATAAATCAGTGAAAGCTGTGGTGAAGAGATGAATCAAAGAAGTTAGCAAAGAGTGTGAGAAAAATGGGGTAAGAGGGGGACACAGAAAGTGAGATACATTGCGGGAAGATAGAGCACGGGAAGGCGAGAGTGAGAGGCCTGCCAGCCATAATGTCGCCTCAGACAGCCTGTGCAGCAGGAGACAGGCCATCGCTAATGACCAAAGTTACAAACTTATTACTTACCAGGCAGAGAGAGTTGGGGTGAGAGAGAGAGAGAGATGGAGAGACAGGGGGAGGAAAGCCATAACTGGCAATAGACAGCATCAGCATAACTAATCCTGTTAAGACTACTGCTGTGTCTAAAACTTAGCATAGATACAGAGGAATCATTTTGACATCATTGCAATTTCTTTTTAACAATTACAGTCTGTCATTAGGTTCTTTTTGCATGTGTTTTATTGGTCTCCACTCACAGCAGAAAAGGGATCTAATTAAAGTACAATCTGGAGTGGTTGTATTTATGTATGTGTGAATAGCGTCTATTCTGTTCCCAAATTGCTCCAAAATGGCCTTGTGTCTAAACTGTGGGCTTGAAAAAGAATAGTGAAGGCCTGCATTCTGGGTATTTTCAATGCTGCCATGCTTGCTTTGAAGCAAACATAAATATGGCTTTTTCAGGCTTGGTAATGGCCACAGTGTGCAGTTATTAGAATCTCTTTGATGTGGCAACTGTGCCAACCTGCTCGCTGTCTCTGTGAATTGATCTGGCTCAATTAGCAGGCCCGCAGAGACAACGTTCAAAGGACCAGGCTTCCACACTCAACATTGACACACATAGACCAGGTGAAGCGGTTTGCATTCATTTGCTCAGCTGCCCCTGAGAAGACAACCTGTGAATAGATGAGAAAGCAACGTCAAGGAGAGCTATCACCAACAACCTTTGATTCATTTTTTAACCAGAACAAGTTCATTTCCTGTCTGGATTTATTTTGACTTAGCTAAGCATCTATCTTCCAAACATCTCACAGTAACCTGTACACATCAGAATGCATATCCAGGTTGTTGTAGTGTTAAATTACGTGTGCATTGTACACAATTAGCCCTCTCTTCCATCCTTTCCCTGATTCCGCTGACCAATTTCAATTTGTCTTCATCAGTCATACCAATTAACTTGGGGATTAGATTCCTCAATGCCAGCCACCCCCAGTCCTTCCCATATCCCACCATCTCTCCATCTATCCCTCCATCCACCCCTGCGTCCCTCTGTTATGCAGTGCTGTTACTGCATGTTTGTGATGTTTAACCTTAATAACCATCCTGTGCTTCTCACCATTCAGCTGAGGTACTGCACTGTTGATGTACATAAAGGGAAAGCACTGAGCACTTTTCTTTCATAGAATTTTAGTTGTTAGAAACACTACTGCAGGGCTACTTACTGTTATTCTCTAGTCTAGAGTACTGTAATTTTAACTTGAGTGGTACATGTAGTGATTTTTTTTTTTTTTTTTTTTTGTCAGTTGGCTTCAGAAGTGTAAAAAACATCCTTTTCCACCTTAATACTTTAAAATGTGAAAACCTGCTGCTTCTCTAACTGACTGGAAAGTACCAGGTTTTAAAACAAGGCATGAAAAGGATGGATCACAATGGCATAGACTCACATAGATTCACAGTATTTGTAACAAAAAAAAGTTGGGCAATGACACATACAGTATTGTCAAACATGTATTTCTCACTATATTTACATTGGCTGCGATACAGTGAATACTTTATATATAGTTTAGTGATACTCATCAGAACTGCCTCTGAAACTTCCTAAAATACTGGATCGGGTATCTTTGAGTATGCAACTCTCCGCACAGATCTAATAACACATAATTTATTCATGAATTTTTGAGTTTTACACCCAGTTAAAACAACAGTTTTCCTGAAAAACAAATCTTCATCACTGCTCTAAAACAGTAGCCAACAGAATTGGCAATTTGGCAACATGTTACTCTGGAAATCTTTAATTTCTTGCACTTGTGTCATTTATTCCTAGATTTTAATGACTGACCAAATTAGATAATAAAAGAAAGCTTCCATGGCTTCCATGTAATTTATTTTTACAAAGGGTTTCACCTGAGCCATGCTATTGACTATAAATGATTATACAGCTGTTATTTTTCTTTATTATTGTATGGTATTGGATCAGTACTCAACACCCAGAATGTTTCTAGTGAATGAATGCAGCACAAATGAATATTCTGACTATTCCGTAATTTTGAAAACCTCCACAGGTTCATAAGCCTTTATTCATTCACTTGTGTATTTACTTATCAGATGTCAGGATAAGCAGATATTGTCTACCTTAAAGCAGCACACAAAATACACTACAAAATCAGTCACACTCTTCGGTCTATAAGTGTCAAAGGAAAGCACTAAAAAGATTTCTGATATCTAAATGCTTAAAGAAGACCGTCTGCACAGAGCAAACTGAAAAGCAACAATGACGACACTAAAGTGAACAAATATGGCAGACTGCACAAAATTACTAGACTAGAACTGAAGCAGAGATACAGACTCTCTCCTTATTACATTGTTAACTAGACCACACGTACTATACATATGTCGGTATTGCATGCCACTATTTCATGTAAGATTGTCAGTGTTGACTGCGAGAGGAGTTGATTATAGTAAAACTTAGGACCTTAAATTCATACTGAACTCACCAGAAAATGTCATTTGATTAGAGTAACCCTTACACTGTAGCATCACAAGCACATATGGCAAGTGTAAGCCACTGCATTCTTGTGTGAGTTCACACTCCCATCGCACTGAGAGTCACTCTGTGTAGATCATATTTAATCATAGCTGCGGGTGCTGCAGCACAGTCAGATTAGAGCCTGTATCAGTTCTAACACTTAAACTCTTTTGCCAGACATAGCTGTTTCTATTGCAAATAGACAGATAACACAGTGTACTTTTGTTTGTATTTCAAACAGTGTAATAGCAAAAAAAGGAACATCAATTACTCTCTCTCCTTCATAAGGTTTCTATAATAAATGTTTCCTAGCAATGATCTATGTAGGTTCTAGTTAGTGTTACGTACCGTTGCCCTTTGATTCACTGAACTACCTCTTTTCACATCAAATGGTTCCTATCAGACGTGCCTGTTCCTTTTTCATTAGCCAGCTGTCCTCACACCATCAACCACAACTTTCCTTATTATGACTCCTCTATCTTTCCCTTTATCCCCACCCTCCTCTCTCCATCGCACCATTTCTCCCTCGCTACCTCCCTCCTTCTTTAACAAATTCTACAGGCCTGCCATGTTAAATTACACTGACTGTTTCCATTTCTAGTGTCTTCAATCATATGTGAGAGGGCCGTAGGAAGAGGGAGCAGCAAGTCCAGGCAGAGCATAGATGGAGGAAGATCAGGGCTGGGGCTCTGTCTTGCTGAGGGTTGATGAACCAGCTCTCTGACACCAGTCCCAGTCCCATTCTGCTTAATGAGGAGGAGGAAAGCCAGAGTAACGGGTCCCTTTTCATCTCACTGACACTACTCTCATGAGTCTTTGTGTGTGAGTGTGTGGACAGAGCCCTGGAAGAGGAAGATGAAGACAGGAAAAGATGGAAATAGTAGACAGTAAAGGTTCTATTCAAAGTATCAAACATTCTTGATCATGCATGTAAAATGTTCACTTTGGCATGATGTGTGTCTTTGTGGATGTTCATTCAACGCACATCTTTTATTGTCAAAGAGATAATGAGAAGAAAAAATGCCGCTCTGACCTTTCTTGCTCTACTGAGGTCTTGCCTCAGAGGTGTAAGAAGTCAAGGTCAGTGTAATTTATCTAAGCTCAGAGGGCACTTGCCCTTAAGCCCTTTGGGCACATACATAGTGTATGTATATACACACTGACTGGTGCTTTGTGGAGAAGAGAGAATGAATGTGGAGAAGAAAGAGTAAAGATTAGAGAGGGGAGGTGTGGAGGATCTTATACCACAGTTTTTACTCCAGGGTCTAGCTGGAGTAAGAGATGGTCAGCAGTTCAGGGGGAGACACTAAGGTGAGACAGGTAGATGTATGGCATGTGGGTGTACAGCTTTCTCTGAGGTGATTTCACATCATTGCCTGTCCTCTAAAGTCTTTCACATCGAAAGCAAAACATCAGCACATTCCTAAAACCCACTCATGGTTTCAAGTGTATTTCTAACAGGCAAAGTAAAAAAAAAAAAAAAAAAAACTTAGTAATTGTTTTCTTACTTAAGTCATCATTGTTGCATTGCGCAGGATAGCTTCAGCTTGTGTGATTGAGGAATCAAGCAGTTTATTTGAGAACATCGCCTTCACAAAGAGTCTATCATGCAAATGTTGCTTTTTCCGCATTTATTTATATCAACTCTTATCTAGAAGTCACTAAATTCTCCGCTGCCCTTTTTAGTCGGCGCAGTGTCAATATTTTGTCTGCGTGCCTTGTGATGTCTGTTGTGTAACGGCATAGTGGCTCGTTGTGTTGTCTCTCCCTCTCTCTGTTATCTCCATTTGTCTTTCTTATGCCTCTCACCGTCTCATTCCTTTTCTCCAACCTTCAAAGCTGTGCTTCTGTCTCCTTCACTTACTGTATGTTTGATGTTGGGCCCAAGTGCCGGCTTGTTGTTGCTTTGCTCGTGATATTGTGGCATTGTTTTTAAACATTATCGTAGTATTTTTCATGCCACCTTTGTGTCGCAGCTATGTTGTGTGAGGGTTATCTTGCTGCCATCTTTGGTTTTATCTTTGCATTATCCTTTGGGTTATCTCAGCGCTGTTGTCCCCGTGCTATCGTATGCCACGATCAAGGTCGTGTCCTTGCTCTCTGACACCATCTTAAAATGCACCTGGAGGTCTTAGTAGTTTCTTTTAGGTTTTTCTTTCTGCCCTGAATTATTTTGAATGTTTGAATTGAATTTTATCACTTTTTGAATGCTGAATGTCAAAATATTTGTTTGTTTTATTTGCATTCTTTTTTTTTTTTGGTGCCTGTGTGTTTGTTTCATCCCTTTCTCTTGGATGTGTACATTTTCATATGCGTCAAACACGTTCAGCTCACGGGAATATCTTTGTTTCTGTGTTTCTGCCAGTGACTGTGATTTGTCTGTTGCCATCATTTGCGTATGCCTGTGTTTACATGCCGGCAAGTCTGTGTTTTTACATTTGATTCAGAGCATGGTATGATTCATAGCAGATGACTGCCTTCATGGAGGAGTATGACAGCTGAAGAAAGTTAAAACTGAGAATGGTAGACAAGAGGGAAAATGGGAGAAAAAACTAGGGATGTGATCACTATCAAACCATCCGCTCAGTAGAGGGAGCATCCATCCGCATCCTTCTCTCTGCTGGGTATGTGACATAGATACAAAATGTCTCCCAGGCTAATTTGCAGAGCAGTACACTCTTCACAGATTCATTTTGAAGTTAGCAGTCAAACAGAATCAGCTCTTTGCCTTCATGCAGTGAAATAAGACTGGAGACACCTTAAATATGTACTCCAGGCTGTTTGCACATCAGTTGATCTGCTTAATGCCTCTTTTCTTTCCCTTTTGCTCCTCATGTGTTGTATCTTTTTGACAGTGAAGTTTACATCTTCCTGTGGTGTTTTACACAGTCCCTCATCACCGGATATCTAAACAGAATACCCTTCGGCCTTCTCAGTCTCTGCTAGGCCTCATGAAAACAAATCACAGATCTGTATGCCATATGTTTTCATAGCAATGTTACGGTCCTCACTGTACCGACCGCTGAACCACAGCACAGAGTCAGTATTCCCTTATTAACAGGGTACATGCACCTCATAACTGTCAGAAAAAGGAAGAGGCAGCCTTGACAAGCTGGCTGGTGGGGAGGCGCTGCCATCTTGAATAATGATCAGTCTCTCTGAGGACCCTCTGTAAGATTAAGTTAACATATAGGGATGCTTTTGCTCACTATATCACATCACTCCCTATCTGAACTGGCTGTCCCGTCATTTGAACCAACTGTGTTCGGAAACGACTAAAACTTGAGAGGAAGTATGGTTTTAGTTTTTCAAAAACCAAGAGACATACTTTTCTTGGACCTCCACCTTTTGCAGCTGTTTTTTCCAAAAAAAATTAACATCTGTCTTTAGGGATGGGCAATGTAACAATTTTGTGAAAAATCATTTTCTGGAAAAGTCATTTCAACTGGAGAAAAGGTTTTCCAGCAGTTTCACTCTAGCATTTGATGGATTTATTGAAAGACAAGTGTTTGCTTTTTAGAAAACACTTTTTTTAAAACATTTTTTTATTAATAACAGTAACAATGTCATAAATACTAATGTAATGTTTAACCATTAACTAGCATGACACTAGATACACACAGGTATAAAGTCCTCCTGTTGACCTGACCCGCAATACCCGCGAGCATTGCTGTAATTGTCCATCAAAATCAGTCATATTAAGTATTTAAAGTGAGTGTCATTATATAATAACACAAAGGTTGTTCAGTGTCATATTGTCACAAGAGAATGAGATGTTTTGTTTCATGGTTTAAAAGGTTGCATGTGACTTACAGTAGAACAACATCTTTTCCCTTGATGATTCAGTTTTGTGATCCCCATGGAAACGGTTAAACCCTGTCTCAAAAGCTGACAGACTTGTTGTTGTTGTTGCCTCAAGCAAGAGGGAGACTGGGAGAAGAAGAAAGGAAGAGAAGGAGGGACAGGGAAGATGGGTTCTGGAGAACCAGGGGAAGTAGAGATGTGACTCCAATCAAATTATTGCCCAATCAAGTCATAACGTGAGTAATTCAAGGCTTACATCGACGGCCTTAATCTGATTGCCCATGCATTAGGGGCTCAAAGGAGGGCTCTTAGCGAGCACACTCAGTGGGGGGTCTTGGAGGAAAAGGTGCTTTGATGGGAGACAAGAGAGATTCACTTTTGCTGGAAGAGTTATGTGTGTGTGTGTGTGTGTGTGTGTGTGTGTGTGTGTGTGTGTGTGTTTATGTGTGAAAGAAAGAAAGAGACATGCAATCTGAAGGGGTTGTTGAAATGATGCCTGCCTCTCTACCTTTTGGAGCAATACTGTAACAGAGAGAAAGCCAGGCTAGGGGAAGTGGGAGGTTTACGTCCCCTCTCTGTTGCCATCTGCTTCAGTGCCACTGTCCAATGGCAACATATCTCATTTGCCCAATTATAGTGGAGGATTATGATGTGTTTGTTTCCTGCCCATGGGCTCCCTGGCCACATCTGACTCATGTTTTAGATAGAGAAGTATCATCTATCCTCTAATGATACCTGCCAGCGTAGCCTAGTTAAAGTCATATAGTTAGTTTGCCTCCAATGGTGATTTTCAACACGTGGCATGGATATAAAACATAATAAGATTGTACTTGAATTTAATGCCACATGTGCATGTCAGAAAACTTTAACTGTGGAGGATAGTCTGGAGGGTATTCCAGTAACCCTTTGCTGTGATTTCTATGGGACCAAAACCTGGTGTAACTGGTGGATGAAAGCAACTCGCCAGGAGAGCTTACACCTGGAAAAACATGATGATGGGGCCAGCCATTGAACGGAAGGGGCTCCAACAAAAGACCAGGCCCTCAGAAAGCCTGGGGTTTCCGGCATCTGACACTGGTGTTGAGTGCTAATCATGCTCAGTTTCAGCATCCCGGGGCCTTGGAGAGAAAAAGCTTGGCATGTTTCCGTGCTGATTTGCATGTGGAGGGTTCCTGAATTAGTGACCAACCCCCAACCCCCCCACCACCACCAACACCACCACCACTCTCCTCCCGTCGCTCAGACGCATAAGCCCACATATACACTCCACCTCCCCCAAGAGCTTGGGGATCTGCATTGTCGAAACAGCTGCCAAGGGAACAGCTTGTCTCAGAGAGAGAGAGAGAGAGAAAGTGAGAGAGGGGAGAAAGAGGGAGCACTGGGGAGAGGGAAGGTAATCAGTTTTTGGAAAAATACTGCCTCTCCATCCCCTGCCAAGAGTTAGTTTGTGTTGTGGCTTTTTCTGGGCCAGCGTAGCCCTGGCACAGCGGCTTCAGCCATCTACATCTCTGTCCGCGGTTAATTCAACAATGGGGGGTTTAGGTCGTAAACTGACAAAAACAATAGCCAAACAGAATGAGCTTTTGAAGTGTGTCTGTTTCTGTGTGCATCTATGTGTAACTGTGCTCTGGGAGTGCTGAAATGTTTTCTTGTTTCAGCCATATGCTTATTTGTGGGTGGCAGTCAGGCATTCGTTAAAAAAAAAAGGCTTATTGTTGTGATACCACAGCAAGTAACCATAAGTGAGCAATCACCCTTTTTTTAGAGTGCTGGCAATCTGCCTCTCACAATCTCACAATATTGTGGCATGTGTCCCTGCTCTCCCACACACTTATTCTCAGGAACAAATCTGATTCCATCACAACTGATTGACTAAAGTCGTTGTACCAATACGGCACCAGTTGAATAAATGTAACAAGCTTATGCATGGTGGATCTAGTTTGACACATGCCGTGTGTCGTAGACCGGGGATGAATAAACAGGAGTGTCCTCCCCTTCTCTAATAAAGCTTGTCAGCTCAAGAGGAAGTGACAGGTTCAACAGTGTTCCTAGTTAACACAACCACCTATGAATAACCTCATCTCATACAACATATGGCTTCTCCATCAAGCATCCTGCAGACAAGGCTGCATATGTGAATTAGAGTGTCAATCAAGAAGGGGCTAATAATGGGAATGCTTTTGTGTTGCTTTGAATATCAACACATTGTCTGAGTAATAGCAGTTGTATTTCTGGCTTTAAACCATTTCCTTGCATCATTATTATTCATTTTGTTCAGTTTAGTAGCATCTTAATTCATTTTACAGTAGGTTGGTGATAGCACCTGAGGAAACTGCAGGTACCAACCAAACAACGATTTAAACATTGTACAACTGAATGGAAAATAATGATATTATCAATAATGTCACCATTTTCATCACCTACTGTGTTGCCAACATGCGGTGATAGTTATTCTTGATCATAGGCAGCATTATGTGTGTGCTACAAGCAGGGGTTGCATATATAAACTTTTATATAAAGTATATAAAGTTTTCATAATGACAGAATATATGCTTATAGTCTTATTGCAACAGGTTTGCAATTTATGAGAACTATTTTCTGGCCTATAGCCTGGGAACCAGTTAACCATGTTTGACTGAGTAATCTAAGAGCCAGTGCTCACAGATGCAACATCAATTAGGTCCAAGTGAAGGGTCGATTAGTCTTCAAAAGGATGGAGAGGAGCTACACTGCGAGTCATGTGAACCCAGTGCCTTTTCTCCAGCTACAACCATGGGAAGAGACAGGAAGAGAGGGAAGCCAAAGCAGAAGCCAGCGCAAGGGAGAGTTAGCTGTTTACATGCTGTGTGGACGTATACAAGTGTCCGCTGTCAGACTTTTAATCACTTTGGAACCTTTCGAGATGCTGAACAGGAGCAGGGGGAATAGCTTGCACTGTTTTGCTGTTTGGTGAGGCAGGGGAGGGGGAAGAGAGGAAGAGATATGATTCAGATGCGCCACTGGCCACTACTCACCAGGCTTTTTTTTCTCCATTTTCCTTTCTTCCTCATCCCTCTCTCATTTCGTTGCTCTCAAAAAAGCTATGTTTAATACATAAAGGTCTAATTGCTATCACAGCTGCAGCTCCATTGTGTGTCCTTCTGGGTTTTGCACTGGGTACTCCATTCCCCTTCTCACACTCACCAGAAAGACGGCAACCCATAGTAATACACCTTTGCCCTCAGGCCTTAGCCTCCATTTTTATTATTTTCTCTATTTTTTGTTGCCTTTCCTTTTCCAATCATTCATCCTCCTGTCCTTTCCCTCTTGTCTACAGTGATGCACAGCACACCTACATCTTGCTCATATTCACTAGTATCTCATTGGCTAGAATTTAAAGGGTTTATTTTTCCATTCCAAACTGGAAAAAACACTTAATATTTGTGCTAAAGAGACAGGCCCATATTCTTTTGACCATATTGTACCTTCGGCTTACCTGGTTATCACTGGCTGTGCTGTCTTTTGTTGCCCTGTTTGTCACCACTCTGCCTGCTCTTTACTCCTTTACATGAAACACAAGGCATCCTCTCTCTGTCTCTCTCTCTCTATCCCTCTCTCACGCTCTTTCTTTCTCCCTCTGCATTAATGGATGCAAATGGAGGCGTGTGCGGGGGAAAGGAGCTGACATTTATGCCTCTGATTAGAACATGCAGCCCCAACGCTTTGTAATTGATTGCAGTCGTGGACGGCACACACTCACCCATACCCTCTCTTAAAGGCCCGTATGCTTTCTGCATCCTATTAGTGTGTGTGTTTGTGTGTGTGTGTGTGTGTGTGTGTGTGTTTGTGTGTGTGTGTGTGTGTGTGTGTGTGTGTGTGTGTGTGTGTGTGTTGTGTGTCCATCCCTCTCTCTCTCTGACCCACGCACTTCCAAACACTTAGAGCATATACACGCATACACATTTGCTCATACAGTTACAGTATCCTCACACACACACACACACACATATATCCATCAACATGAGCCCACATAGTCTGCCTCACTGCATCCATTTGAATAAGAAGCTTTTTAATGGTTGCTTGGTTCAACTTCAAGGCAAAGTCATTGTAGAGAAGCCGAACTAACATGACTAAAGATGTTGATCCTCTTCCTCTGGATCAATGCGCGGCCGTGACCTGTGAACTCGGATTATCTGTGAAACAGTATCAAGGGTCAGGGTGATGAGGTGATGTTTACGTGATGGGTTTTGTAGAGTAGCTCCAGGAGGCAAACAGTGGGAAAGAAGTAGGAGTTTAAATGTTGGAGACATGGTGGGAAAGTTGAGATAATGTGTAAATGTGGCGCCTGTGCACAACAGAGGAGAATTGAGGTGGAGAGAGAAGAAAAAGTGGAGGTTATGTTTATAAAGACAGGAAGAAAAAGAAGCTCGCAGAGAGAGTGGGCTGAGGGCAGAAATGTGCTGAGTATTGTGTCCTTGTTTTTTAGGGAGTGTGTGTGTGCATGTGTGTTTATGAATACATGTGAAAGCCCAGTTGAGTGTGAGCTTATTTGCTTGTGGTTGCATTTGCATTCTGCCTACTTACTCGCATGGATCTTTGCAGGCTTTGTTGCTGTGTCTGTGCATCACATTGTGTGTGAATGCATGTAAGTGCATATGTACATCTGTGTGTGTGTGTGTGTGTGTGTGAGGAGCAGCAGGAGAGTGTGGCAAGGTGCTTTACAGTAATTAGCATCATTCTCACCAGGGAGGCGCTATGTGTGGAGGCCCCATTAAACACATTGGAGGGACAAACATTGAGCCACAGCCCTGTTCTGCTGACTAGCATGCCTTCTCCCTGTAACACACAAACACACGGAAATGCAGTCACTCTTGCAACTCAAGTTTCACATATACAGTGGCCATACACAAACTAAATGAAACATATCAAAACATGTGGTAAATTATTGACAGCTAAAGAATGCCTTCCACTTAGTTATCATGTCATAAGTGGGTACTAATATGGACTAAAATAAGTAATATTGTAAATTATATTCTTTAAAAGGCCCAATCTGTACATATGATTCAACTCTTTGGAGTCACATAGCAGGGTATAGAATTATATTATTAAGATTTATTGCAAGCTAAAACGAGTAAATTATTTTCCACATATGCAGGGACTTGCAAGATTAGATCCATCCACATCCATGCAGATATACCCACATACATTTATAGACACACTTAAAGATGCACCATGACACACACACACACTCTCACTCACAGCAGCGCACACACAGGGGTCGAGCGGGGGTGTAAAATTATGCCGCGTTAGCTGGCATGCAGTGTTTGTGCTAATGAAGCTCTCTGTCCACATAGGCTGATAACTTGCTGATGACTCGATACTTCTGCCAGAGAGGTCTGAAGCACAGTGTGAATACTGAAGCAGGTGTGTCCTGTGGTAGCTGTGTATTAATAGCTGAGGGTATTTGGATTTTCTTTCTCCTTGAAAATGCAGATGGAGAAATATAAGCTTGCATTAGTTTAATCATTCCCCTGAAAACTGAAGTTGTTTTGCTATTATTTTGCAGAATTTGATCAGGATAGAATTTTTTCAAAGGGAATTAATTTCTTAATCTGATAAAAAGAGGAACTTCAAGTCCGTTTATCGAAGGGAAACACTGTCATTTGCCAGTCCTAGCTTGATCTAATTGTTTTCCCCAATTAAACCAATAGCACGGTGATGTTTTACTCTCCACCTCAATTGCCAAGATTTTCAAACAATCTCAGGACTGAATAATGGCAATCAGAGCATGAAGCACAAGCCACCACCGTGAAGTTATAGGTCAGACAGCAGATTAACCTAGAAGTGGACCTGCCATGCTACGTAATACAACTTGATTAACCAGCTACAGAGATCACCATGGGTCTTTGTCCAGTTGTTGATTTCTGTTAACCCCTTTAACACCACTATAAAGCTAATGACGCACAATACACCAAGAATATCTATGTCCTTGCGTTTGAATATTTCATTTATTATGTAAACATGCTGCTTCAATGAAGAGTGTCAACAATACGATAATGAGGCTTAGGTAGATGTTACCATCATTTGACAAATGTTTTTGTCCAAAGCCACATCCACACATCAGTTCAGATTCAGTGTTGTCCACAGGGACACTCCAGCACGACAAGAGTCAGGGATTGAGCCACCAACACCCACTGGCTGACCTACTCTACCATGCAAGCTACAACCACCGAAGCATATTTGCCTGCAAGCCCAATTATTTCATAAATTCACAGTATGAAGAATATAAATTCACATCACTGAAGTTCAAGTTTATTAAGCCCTCGGGTGGCAATTAATTTTCCATGTTTGTGCAGGTGTGGGTTTCAATCTTTCTCATCCTGTAAAAAATAAGCTCCATAATATTTCTTCCGCTTTCTCTACATGTCATAGTTAGTGAGAGCTTGTTGCTTGACTTGTTTGCTGCACATCTGCTTGTCATCTCACTAAGGAGCTGATGCACAAGTTGAGCCTGACCTTACAGCAGTGCTTTGTCATTTAGAAGTACACACACACACACATACACTCTCTCTCTCTTCCACAAAACATTCAAGAGACATCACACCCACACAGGGGCATGCACACCCCCTCTACGTCCCCTATCCAGCACAGGGAACAGTAATTAGTTAGTGCCCCCAGGACTCTGACAGACTCTTTCTGACAAGAGGAAAGGGCAGGGTGACATTTTTGGTCAGCAACATGCTACAGTCGTTGTGCTGCATACTTCACAAAATTACCAGAGGGGTTGAGAGTTCAATTCCCTGAGCTCATTCTGTGCTGATAGAGCCTTCAACCTTTTTAGACATCACGGATGACATGCTTGTGTGAAAGTGCCCCGTGCCGTACATCCTTTGGGACGCCGGCACCTCATCTTCTTTGTTTAGACTTTAGCAGCCTTGGGAGAGTTGAATGCCTCTTAAGCACCATCTATAAATGATACGTTCTCCACTCGAATACTCAGAAGCTGATAAACTCTCAACAAGGTGGCTTACACTGTGGTCTTTTATAGTGATTATATCTGAGCTTGTTTCTGTTCTGATTTTGAAGACTGAGTAACTTTGGTGATATGAGAGAGGCTGCCCGGAGGCTCATCCATAGTTCAAACAGCTACCAGAGAAAAGAAAATAACATTGACACAGACACTGATAAAGAAGGACACGGATTGTAAAGACCTATAAAAAGAGGGAGCTGCAGCCTCTTAATCTTATCTAAAATTTTCAGTAAATAAACAGAATCCTAATGGTTGCTGGAATTAAATGCTCCATGCAAAATACTACCATGATTGGCCGGACTCGCTCTCTCTCGCAGCTCAGAAAGGTTTAAACACACTAAACCGTGCATACCTTACTGCCTGGAGTGTAGTGACAAACCCCACACAGCTCACACTAGGCTATGACTGTCAGTTAAGATTTATTCTCCTAACAACTTTGATGGATGGGCCAAGATCATGACTAACTGGCTGCCCACTAGCTCCCCAATATCATGACCTCATCATTGGCAGGCGGGCAGGGTCTCGACTTTCCGTCATGCCCAGCCAATTATTAGGCCTCCGTGGCCAATGCCCTCTTACTCTGGTACTGCTCTGTTGGCTCATGGTTTTTCCTGTTGCCTTTCTTTGTGCCCATTTACTTAATGTGTCACTCATTCTTTCTGACTGACAAAAGGTGTCGATGCTGTTTGCTGCAAAAAGTTTGAATGAAGCAAGGGCATTTGAGTCATAACTATTAAATAACCCTGTATCAATAGAAAGCTACACTATGAATCAGATACAATAGGTAAAATACCATAAGAACCACATAACACAGCATATGAACATTGTGCAACTAAGCAAATCCTCCAGGTACCACTTAACAGAAGCACATTTTACCTTAGTGATAGTGTTACAGGCATTGCTAAAATCGGTTCATACAGTTTTTCATTCATCAGAATTTATTCTCCATTCTATCATAATGTGAAGGCTCTTACTATCCTTGTTAATGGATCAACCCCTTTAATACTGCATCACTACACCTGAACCCCACTGCAGCAGCAATGCAATATTTTGATCCTGGCCTCAGATTTATTTCTAAAATTTAAAAAAAAAAAAAATCCACATTAGTCTGCTTCTAACAGACTAGACACTAGCATCACCTCACTTTTTCCCATCTCCGTTGGCTGCCAGTCTCATTCTATCCCTCCTTTCTTCCTTTCCTCCATCCCTCTCCACCTTGCTACTTTCTACCGCACCCTAACAGCTCGTTGTGTGCATCATCTGCTGTCAGGCGGAGGCATCACATGGCTGGTTGGCAGGCTGACCTTGCCCTGCACTTCCTGTGATTCACGATGCAGCCTGAATAATCCAGCTAGCGTGGCTAGCCATGGAAACATCTGCTATTCTAATTACCTAAATGATGCATTTTAATCCCACTAACTCATTCCAACTGTGGAAAGCAGTGTTGATTTACTGTGTGTAAATGCGTGTGTGTTTACACATACGTGTATGGGTCAGTGTGTGCATACTTGTGCCGGTGCAGAACTAACATGGATGAATTCTTATTTTGAGAATGCAGGATTCAGCCATACCTGAAAGAACTGAACAGAACCTGATAGGAGGATGCCCTTAAATCTTAATTTGGCATTACCATACCAACAGATGGGCAAATACACACATGTCCATGACGGGTTCATCATCAAAGCTGACAGAGCTGATAATTTGTCTCGTGAAACTACCTCCATTGGGTTTGTCTCATGTCCTATGTGATGGAAGCCAACAGTCATAGCTGCTATGGCCCTGCTGCTAAGCAAATCCATGATATTGTAGGTTGTTGTGGCTGTTTTCTACTGCTTCTAAGGCAGCTGAGTATACAAAACTACAAATTCTCATTTATTGCATAATCATAAAACTTGTTATTTCTTCTTGGCTTTGTTCCACTTCACTGTCTCCATCAGTCTTTAATTTGTTGACTGATATGAAACAAAAGAAAACTTTGCTTGGCAGAATGCCCTCAATATAAGCATCATCCCAAAAATATTCACTAGCCTACAAGCCCTTGTAAAAGCTCTAACTAAGTAAAATATAATTGGAAGAAAGGCTGGCTGAAAAGGCCACAGACTCCCTAGGTGTAAGCAAGAAGATATATACAGTATTATTGAGTTTTAATTCCATTTTGAACCATCTTTGAAAGGCCCATGTTCAATGGTTTCTCCATTACTATGCTTTGGATTGCACTCCAAGTCGCAGTGTGAGGCCTGTTCTCTCAGCCCAGACGCCATTTTGGCTATGGCAGAGGTCTGTGTTTTTCATCCAAGCGCTCTGTGACAGAGTGTAATCAAATCTTGGTCTCCTCCTACACGGGACGCCAGACATCTCCCTCTGTCAGCCGCAGGAGATTTGTAGGCTCATCATGTTTTGGTCGAGGCAAGTTTCCTATATACTCACTGCCAGAAGGGAGGCGAATTGGATGTGGATGGAAGGAGATGGTGTAGATGGTAGAGAAAACGCATTAAATGCAACCCCCAGCAGTTTTCTTAGCCCCCTTGTTTAGCCTGGACAAATCCCAGAGTGGTCGGTACCTGCCATGGTGATATATTTGCTGAATTCCTCCATCAGGAGAATCATCCAGTAGCTTTATTTGTTATGTTTCTGATTACTTTCTTTTTTTAAACCCAAGTTTTTAATATTCGCCACCACGCACTGCAGTATGAAATGTGTCAGTACCATAACGCTCTGCCATCCATTCTTAAATGGAAAAAGTGCAGCATGAACTGGTGGCATCATGGAAAAACACTCAGTTAAGATGTCAGTGGCGTTGCCTGCCAGGCCAGGGGTGGCGGAGCAGTCGAAGCTGAGAACAGTGTTGATTGATGGCTCAGAAGGGGAAGCAGCACCCATACAGTCATTATGTAGGGTGGTGCTATGTGTTTACACCTATGCTATGTGTTATGTGAGTTAACCCACACCAGTTGCACAAATGTAACTACATCTGTTCACATGACATTCTGTTTTTGTCTGTGCCTGTGTGATTTCTTGTGTGGGTGAGTGGGTTTGTGTACGACTGACTGGATAAGTGTCGTAGCAGTTGAGAATACAAACTTGGGCAGCACATCAAAAGCAGTGTGTCATGTTGGAGCAGCCTTACTCGGGGCACTGCCGACTCGCTGAACTTCCCAGCATTTCAGCTTGTTTACAGTGGCACATGCCAAGCCTTCCCTCCATTTGAAAAGCCTTCAGCATGTCGTTAACTCCCTCCCAAAGGGAAACCTCCATTTTTTTCTCTCCTGGGTGTACGGCCTGTCAGAACCACAAAAGAAGAAAATTGCCATTGCGTTGCTTCAGGAGGTGCTGTGTGTGATTCTGATACTCTGTTTGTTGTTTGTTTTTGTTTGTTTTTTTTTACAGAAGAGGGCAGATTTCTGGTGGTTTTCTCCTCTTGCCTGCTCACTGTGTATGTGTGCTGGCAACCGTAGATGCAGGCTGGAGAAAAACAGAAGCCGAAATAGTCTGAGCTTGAAATCAGTTGTAGTCCGTGAGCATTAGTGTAAACATCCACATGGTTCAAATAACAGCGAAAGGTGAGGGCAATAAAAGCAAAAGACAACAACAGAAAGAGTGAAAATAACAAGACAGTACTAAAGCAAGAGAAAGAGAAAAACCCCTTTGAAGTGCTGGGAAAAGTTTCGTGGATTAGCCTCGAAATAGCTGCAGATAGCATCTCAAAGGCCTGAGTATAAGACAAGTCTTTCATGGTGGGCTGTGCCCCCACTCAGTCTAGAGTCCTCCAGACCTGCCTGGTTATCCAGGGCCTTCCAGGAAGTATCCAGGAAGCCTGGGACCATGCTGGGGTCAAACCACCTCTGCTGGCACAGTAACTGTTAGAACAGAGAGCAGAAAAAACAGAGCGGCAGGAGAAGTCATTATCTGTGTGGAGGTCCTATCTAGAACTCTCCAGGCGGGAAGTGGATGGTTGGAAAAAGCAAAGTTTTGCTGGACTTGGATTTTTTTTTTGGTTTAGAAAACTGTGTCAAGCTGCTGACACAGGGTATTTACTTTAGGTTCATTATTTTTCTCCTTTTTAACGAACGGTTATTTAGTGGCTTTGTATTTCGAGTCTTCTTGTGTTTTTTCTATGCAAATAGAAACAGTGATTTGAAAATAAACAGTTTCAAGGCCAGGTGATTATATTTTCCTTTCCTTAACATTTAGATATCAGGAGACTGAATTATATAGAATATACTAAGAAATAAATATTACTAGACACCTACTCTCTCTCTCCCTCTCACACACACACAACACCATCACACAGAGAGTCCCCTGTTGTGGTGCGCTTCCTCAGGTTGATGGGTGGCTCTCCTCATCAGTGTCATAACATGGAGGGTGATGTTTACAGCGTGGGTGTGAGTGATGATGAGAAGAATGGAGGGAGACAGGGAGGTAGGGCACTTTGCCACCCATGTGCCCCCCGATGCCTAAAATGCAGCAGAGAGGTCACACAGCAGCAAACGCACAACACACACAACAAATATGTTTGGGAAGAGGAGCATCTGCTCAGTTGTAAAGTTGCTGTAAAGTTTTTTTTCTTAATAAAAGCAGAAATGCTCAATATTGTGACAATGGATTACATACTTGGATTAAAAGGGAGTTGCCCATAGTGACAAACCAACAGAGAATTATTATGTGACACTGTTATTTGCCTCAGCTTTCAGTTCACACTTTAACTGTTTTGATTCAGCGTCATCATTGTCAGTGTGTGTGGCTCTAAAAACCCACTCTATACTTCCTGCCCTGCACCACACAAAAGAGAGACAGAGTTAGCTTGTGCACATGGTTCAGTATTTTTTGCTAAACAACCAGCTACAGAACAGTACATGTCATGACTTTGGTTCATCAAGTAGCCGTAAAAAGCTATTTCAAGTGACAATAGACCAGATTCATATATATTTACATGGCGGCTATTTTCCTCTGATGTCATGCTCAGGGTGGGAAGCTCAAATTCCCCATAAGTATAATGTTGTACTGCTGTGTTCCGGGATGTGTGTATAAACTTAGGGAATCAAATCCTATAAACCAAACAAGAGCAACTTTAACTCATGACCTGTAGCCTCTAGAGAGGCTTGTTTTTACACATTCGAGGTTATGCTTTTGCCCTGATAGTGGTGGTATTGGTATCCTCAAGTTTGACTAAAATCAAAACAGAACTGTTTTTAGCATGTCACATGCTTCCCCTGTGGGACATTTAATATTATCTTGAAATGTGAAACCTCTCAGAAACAAGTAAATAAGTGCTTGTTCTGCTACGAATAAAACAATAAATGTTACGCTACCTGTATTGATAATGCGCAAGCCAGTGGATTGATTTAACATCTGACAACTTTAGTAACTCATTGACATTTATGTCTTTTACAATCGTTTATCCTCAACTTTGTGGATATATGGTTTAATTTAGTTGCTGTGTCTGTTCTGAATTCTTTTGGGGATCCTGGATCATCTGCCCATTTATCACTTTGATCAAAGGAAAGTGATGTTAATCAAGTCGTTTTTCTACCATCTAACCAACATCACACATGATTTATTCAAACATCAAAGTGTACCAGGCTTCCCACCCTCAGTGGGAGGTCAGCAGAAAATGGCCGCCATCTGAATATGGTATATACTATATGTTGCTTTCATTTTTATTTGTTCAGTTGTGCTTGCTGAGCCTTTTTATTCATGTTAAGCTTTTATTTTTTTCTATATCCATCCATCCAACCCAATGTTGTCAGGATGGAAGATGTCATTTGTTGTACAAACTGTAAAGTTTGACTTGACATGGCTAATAAGAACATCAGCACAGAGGCAGGCAGGATTAAGGCAAAATGAGATCAGAGTGGACAGGACCGAGTAGAACAAAGTGGATTAGAACAAAACAGAATCAAAAACAAAAACACAGCCGCATGGTTACATAGCTGCCATTGCTTTTTATAACAAGTGCCTGTTCTGCATTTGAGGATAGAGAGACAAACAATGCACCAACAGCCTGATGAATGAAGTCACATTTGTAATATGATACAAAGCTAAACTCTCTTTCATCAACGTAGGTGGTAAACATGGATTTTCTCTACTTTTTTTTTTTTTTTTTTTTGCCCAACCCAAAACTATTCTTGCCCCATCAAAAAATAACAAGTCCTCATTGGAACATTGTCAATGTTTTCCCATATTTACAGCCTGCAATTACTTTTTTTGTTGGTGAAGGTTGCATGTCTTTTATATTATTTCTGTTTCTACTTTAATACCTCAACATATGCACATATAAATGAAGTTGTACAGACCACACACACACACACACACACACACACAATCACTCACACACACATGCATACATGTGTACATAGATTGGCATGCATGTTGCACTGTCTGAAGTAATCCCTAACAGCCTCAGTTTATCTCAAACAGCTTCCAGGTGCACTCAGCTGGCATACATTCCTGCAAGACACTGAACATGTACACGCACACTCGTGCTCAAACACACACTTATGCACATGCTATGCAAACACAAACACACATGCAATGCCCCACGTACGAGCAAAAAAGAGATGCTTCCTTCTCCGTTAACAAGTCATTTCACCCTGCCACTGTGTGTAATCCTCACCATATCTGACAGAAGGATCCTATTGTCACCAAAAACTCTGAGTCTCTTTCATGGATGCCTAATGATATTTTATCTCACACTCAGCATCATGTTCACATTTCCCTGCATGTTTAAAAAAAGATTTAAAAGAAAACAGCTCACTTCAGAATACTTGTGTCAGTTAAAGGGGGCGATTGATATGCTGTCTTCCCGGCTCCTACCCTCCCCCTCTGTCTCTCTTCCTCTCTTCTCCTCATCTCTCCCCCTTTTCAAGATCTTACATTTTCACTAAAGTCCCCTTCTCTCTGTTATCATTCCACCAGAGGCTCTCTAAAGGAGCTTTGATATTGAAAGCAGGCTTGGCATGAAAGGCAAGGGTTTAGGGGAATGTAAATGCTGGGGGTCTTTTTAAAGGAAGAGATCTTCCAGTTAACGAACACCTCACCTCACTTTCTGCTCTGCTGACTGCTTTTTTTTTTTTTGCATGTGACAAAATGGGGATGAAAAATGAAATCATAAATGTCTTTTTAGTCATTTGTATGGATTTAGGTCAATTGCAGTTGATGAAATATTGTGACAGACTACAGAGTAAAAAACAATATTGAACTGCTATTGTGAGATATTTGACACATACTATGTTATATTCCAACTTGAGCTGTTTTAGCAGTAAGTAGAAGTCATAAATCACTATGTGAAACTATTATTTGAAGTGGTTTCATGTGTATAATACAGTGTGTGTAAGGCCAAGTGGCAACCCTAGGGGAGGTAATACTTTACTAAGTTAAAAATGAGAATGTAGTAGGTGACCCCCTCCATGTTGTTGATAAAACAGGGCAACATTGCTCTCTTTGCAAGTCCACTGAAGAGGAAATTGTGAGACATGAAGATGCCTTCATCCTACCCAGGCAGGCAGCAGCCTCCTGTCATGGTTACTGTGTCATCACTGATCAGATTGACATAACAGGAGGAGCCAAAGTCTAATGTACTTGTCAGCATGTGAAGTCCCAGCACATCCTGCTCTGAATCCTGCTGTGAGCTTTTGTTGGAGCAAAAAGACGGCACTCTACGGCGATCCCCAACTCCCACTCCTAGTTTCTCTCTTTTTTGAGCTCTATCCCTCTCACTCTCTCTCTCTCTCTTTTTATTTCTCTCTATCTCCTTTACACCCAGCCAATGCATCACATTCTCTCTATGCAGGCTTTCCTCCCGTGGCTTATGGTGCTACTAAACCTCTCTGGCATCCCTGCAGACTTCAGCTGCCCACAACAAGCAGCGTCAACCAGTTTGTCCCAGTCTGCCCCCATACAGCTCCACACTCCTGTGTGTTCTTTTGAACAGGACAGCCTTAGTAGGAAAAAAAGAACATGTCCGTGGGTGGGGGGGGGGAGAAATATGCTCACGCTGTTTCTTCCTGCATTCTCCCATACACAGTCTTGTTCAAATAGCTCTGCTCCTCACTAATGAGTCCCTGGAGGGTTGCACCCAGCAATCGCTCTCTTCAGACGCCATTACAGCCAGTGTGGCTTCAAAGAGTTGGGTGAAACCCTTACCATAACTGGGGACTCCTACCTGCCTACATAGCTTTAGACATTAGCAAAACTCGCAGTTTGCTAACGGGACTGAATGGACTTGACTTGGCTGAGGGGTAGAGTAAGCATCAGTGAAGCGGTAGAAGATCGTATCCTGGAGTCTGGACTTATTTTTTACTCAGATATTTGCTTTGATGTCTCAGTTGATGTAGACTTAGATAATAATAGGCTGCACTCTTAAGTACATTGTTAAGCAGTGTTTACTTTCTGCTCCTCTATACTTGTACTTAATTCTGCTCCGTTTTCCCACTCTGTTATCAGCCTCTGCCCTTCCAAGGTCACCATGATGCAGATAATAGTATGGCTAATTAAAAACTCATCATCTCAGTGATGAAAAGATAATATTATTAAAAAAAAAAAAAAAATCACATATAGACCATAAAAACTCATAGCAAAAACTCAGTGACACTATGACAGTGCTGCTAATTTGCTGGTTTCCTCTGCCAACTGACATGATGTGCAGAAGCAAATGTCAAGTTAATGCAGTCGGTCACCCATCAAGTAGGTTAAATCAAATGCTAGGCAGCAGTGTGGAAGTCCCAGTGGTAGCTGTCTCTCCGCCAGCCCTGGTGAGGTTTCTCTTTCTGGGATGGCTGAGGAGGGTACAAGGGCTCTGATATCCCGCCGTCACCCACTCACATCACCTGCTGCATCTGGCAGGTGTTGGACCCACGGGAGCTCTGCCTGCACTCATCTGGCCCAAGAGCCCTGCAGGAGCTGTCAGTCTGCTCGGCTACATCACCGCTCTCTCTACCTCAACAGCTCTGATGTAGACCTGAAAGTTATAGCAGACAATGCTGTACTGTACTACAGAGTGCTCTTACGACACTGGATGCACTTTTTTACTTTAATCGCAAACACCAAATGTTTCCACACCTGATTATATGCTCCTGATGATTTATGGTAAATGAAAGTAACAAGCAGAAAGAGAAGAGATGCAACTGGACATATTTGGGACAAGTGCTGCTTCATGAAAAATTATTTTCAGGTGACCCACCTGCACTTTTATTAAATCATAATATATCTAATATTTTTATACTCAACCTCAATTTTATTTTACTTTTTCTACAATACTTCTATCCAATAGTTTTGACACATTTCACTCAAAACCACAAAGGTCAACTAGAAAGAAAAGTCAGGGAATCACTTAAGTCAGTAAAAGTCATCATCTGGGACTCATTTCATAGAAATTCATCCAATATTTGTATCGGCAGACACTGTAATCCCTAGGGCCACGCTGCTATCATCACTTAAAAAAAATGGAGAAAAATAATAATAAATCAAGAATAAAAATAAAATGTAATGCACTGAACTGCTTTGTGCAATACTGTAATCTGCTGTCAGATCTGTTACACAGTCGTACACTGTTAGAGGATTAGCGGAGAACATCAGTAAAATATTTGATGCTATTGCAAAACCAGCAGTTGACCCTGCAGTTACACTTGTCTTTACTGCTGTCTTTTAAAAGAAATCAGATGTGTTTCAGTGCCAAATAGGTAAGTAATGGGTGGAGGTTTACTGCCCTTTGTGCCATTGGCCAGATAGATCATTAGGGATGCCCATCTCCAATTTGCTCACTTTATCTTCAGCCCTCTTAGGCCAGGTTGTCGAAGAAATGCACCCATTTTTCAACAACGGTTTGTGTATTTTCCACCACACTGAAGAGGCAATTTCCTTTGCAGCTCAAGTGGCAGTTGTCTTTTGCCTCCTTGTTCAATTAGAGGGGAGGGGTGAAAGCGAGCTGAAGGGTTGCAGTAATACTTCTGGTCAAAATAAAAGCTTTTTGCGGCGACATCATGTCATCCATCTCCCAGTAAATGATACATCTTCCTCTTACAGCAGTCTGAATGACCTTGTTTGTGTGGCCCTGTTAGTAGTGAGTGAGACTGCAGGAGGGAGTCTGGAAATGAGTCTGGTCATTGTCTGGAGATGCAGGCAGGCTCACAGAGAGATAGAGACAAAGACGGGGG
>CM076663.1:17256430-17273412 GCA_038496675.1 Rachycentron canadum | reverse complement strand
GGGCAAGAGGAAGTGCACCGGTGTCATCTTCGACCTGCTGCACTCATCATGGAGGCACTGTGGCACCTTGCATCTGATTAGCCAGACACTCATTACACCTGACCTTGGATCACAACATTACAAAACAGCATTGAATTTAAATGGAAAAAAAACACAATAAACAAGCACAGTTATTGCATGTGAGGGCGGAAGCAGTTATTCCTCCCATAAACATTTTCTCAGAGAATTAAAGTTTGGGTTGGAAGCAAGATTAATATGGGGCGAGGAGAGCGTGCCAGCAAAAAGCAGGCTAGTGGAATTTAATGAGTTTTGTGTGTCGGCTGGGGAGTCCACTCGCGCCACGCTAATTACGCTCTGTAACGAACTGAGATCTGGGGAGCAACGCAGGAAGACAAAGGCTCTGAGCAGTCCAGCAGCAAGCGGCAGGCAAAACAAAAGAGCTGCATACACACATTTCAAGCCCACATGGACAGATAGGAGTGTGACAGACAGATAGATGGAGGCACTCTTACAGTTTTCTTCCAGCCTTCCCCTGTTACCACCCCCATGTTAAAGGTAATGAGATGTAGCCGGCGACAGAGAGCTTGAACCTGACAAACGAGCCTCTCTATTAGCCAGATATGTGTCACAAACTCCAATGGTAGAAAATGAGTTGTGCAGAGATGGTGGGATTGTCAGGGTAATTAAATCAACCTCTGTTTACTTTGTGCTGTTCCTGCACTTTAACTAGATAAACAAAGAACAAACACACACTCTCTTCATCTTAAAAAAAACTGTGCATTATAGGCAACACTGCCCCCCTTTGATAAGGAGGCCAACTGCAGCATTTGATCCCCTAGGGTTCAGTGTAAATGAGGAAGTCCCAGCTCTTGAAGCGGGTGTGTGTCTCTTTCCTTCATTAAGCCGCCAATGCCTGCAGGGAATCTAACACTCTTCCCACGCATCAGTGGCCACAGCGCACAAACAGCAAACAATCAGGCTGACTTTCAACTGTGACTTTCAGCGGAATGAACCCAGTGCAGTCTGCTTCTCCATCTCTCAGTCTCTTTTTTGTGCTCTCTCTCTCTTTCACCCTCTCTCTTGCAGTGTCTTTCAACTTGGAAAGAGAATTTGCTTCTGGCACAGTTTAAATGAAACTTGCCCTCTTACAGATGGATTCTAACCTTTAATATTGTGGCTCTTTGTTGGCGAGTGTATATCCAACTTTCATCATGCAATATGTATCGTTATCACCCCGTAGACCCTGAACTCTCACTATGAAATGTTTGTGCGTAGCCCAAGCTTCAGTCAGATGAGAAGACTAAATTTCAACTTTGACTCATTCCAGTGTGTAAATCATGCTCCTGTAATTTGAATGTTTTGCCAAACTCAGTTCACGTGTATTGCCTTTCCTGACATCATACTTCTAGCATTGCCAACATACGACAACATTCAGCCTCCATCAGCCTTCGTAATTTGTTTGTGTGTTTACGACAGAATCCTGCCAATTTTATTAAAGCCAGAGAAGCCGAATGCGTGACTGCGGACCTCGTCCTCCACCATGCCTCCCTACTGTCTCGTGTTCTCTCTTCCAGCTGATTTTCCCGTGCAGAAAAGCCCCGTAGCCCCGTCTGCATTCCTTTCCAATTAAGCCAGCATCATCTGATTCCAATTACTCTAATTATAGCGGCCAGGGATGTAAGTGAGAGAGGGGAGAGAGAGACAGAGAAGTAGAGTAAGAGAGAAAAAGAGAGGAGAACATGGCGAGCCTTCACACTTTGTGGAGCAGGAATGCAAGTGTAGCTGGGCAGCGCTAAGGTCACACCAATGGCAACAACAACAACAGTATCCAACAACAGAAAGTGCTTACAATATCACAGCAACAGCTGCGAAGACTTTAGCAAACACTCACTGTAGTTGGTAATGGTGGAAACATATGATAGTGACATGCCGTGTAATCACACCACACACACTTAACAAGGTCAGGCTAATGGAAGGACATGGGTGTTGTTAATCACACTATGACGTGATGAACACTAATCCCCTTGGTTTGCCTTGTAAAAGGACTTTGTATAACAAATCTCTACTCCCTCTCTGAAGTCGTGTTTGACACCTGCAGGCCCCCGATGTCATTACACAGACTGACAACGTTCATATGCTAGCGAAACGCCAGTGTTGTGGGTCATCGTGATTGTTTTCACAGCAGACTGCCCAGGAGGACGTACCAGGGTCCAGGAGTGCCCTGTTTTTAAAGACCTGCTAGAGAGAGTAAACACCTCTTTTCGTCTGTAAGTCTTTGATTCCTTGTAAGTGTGGAATCAAGTAAGACTTTCCCTCATTATGTTGACTTTTATTTTTTAGAATCACAGCCTTTGTTGCACAGAAATATAACGTGAAAATAATTATTGAACATACAAGTGCACAAACACTGCACATTTCCTGCGTCATGTTAGGATGAAAGTCTTATTTGACAGCTGTGGCATCAAACAGCGGGCCTTGTTAATGATGCAGACACTCTAAAATTAAATGCTCATTAGATGCCGTCCAGATAGCACACTGATGAGCCAAGACGGTTTGTTGAAGGATTTATAAACTAGGCTACTATTTCTTGCTTTATGTTGGTGTGTTTATTGTGTAGTCTTGTGCAATGGGCCTTAGCATTGCTTCCTCAAGTGTTGTTGTGTTTTTAGTATCTATTAAATGCCTTTAAGGCCTCACACAAAACCTCTTTGCACTTGTTACTGGCACAACGATCTTGATGAGAATGGCACTGACCATCATAACATCCTTTTGAAAGCAATGATAAATGATGGAGTGATTATGGAAATGCTAAAACCTGAAGGGACACGTGTGACACTTAATTATCTTGAGACATAAAACAGATGTTGACGTCCTATGACTGATGTTTATTCAAAGTCACCTCGCCTGTGATTTACCTCCTCTCCATTCGCTCTTGACCTTTGGCGACCTCTGGATAAGGTGACCCTCGTCCATTTTGCAGTGTGCTCGTCCCTCCCTCCATTTCACTGATCCTCCAGAGTCTAGAGTTCACTCACTCTGTCATACTGTCATGTGGACACTGATGTCCCTTTCTTTGCTGCCAAGACCCATGACATCTGTCTAGACATTTCTATGCTGTTGGCTTACAAACAAGGGACTCCACCTTCTTATTACCCAGCAGCCACTGCTCTTCCTTTCTCTGTCCTCTATAAGTGTTTTATGCTCTCACACAAATACCTCTGTCTATAGCTTCATTGTGGTATAATCATAATTACGGTGCTTGGGATCAACTCTTTTCAAAATGTTATTTTGTTTTTGTTTTTTTATTCATTGTGCTTTTCTTTCTGTGCCTGATTTTTACCGGTGCATATGCCTACACAAGCAGCTGAGACAGGAGTTATTGCTCACATACTTGCCTGTCTACCTGGATGATTTAAAGTCAGTCATCCCTTGCCCACACTCGAATATCCTCCTTGAAAACTTGCACAATCTAAACAATGTAATACTGTGGAGATCATGGCAGAAGAATAGGGGCATTGTAGTTTCTCTTTAAAACTTCCCTCTGACTTCACTGCTGACTTTACAACCTTTATATACACAGTGTCTCCACTGTTCATGGGTTTAATTGTGTCCTGTGCACACGTAGCCTTAATGTCTGAGGATGTGCACAACCTCCGACAGAAAATAGGACAAGGGTGGCAGTCATGTACATGCACACACACACACAAACACACACACACACACACACACACACACAAGCAGGTATATCAGAGGCTTCACGAGCCCTGCAGGGTAAGTCATAATAATTCATGTGTAGTCCCATATCATGAGAAAAAGTGCCAACAAACAAAAGGCAAAAAAAAAAAAAAAATCAAGTCTATTCAGGTGCATAAAAAAATATATTTATTACATCAACATTAGGTGACGAGAGGTGGAACAAATGTGGATGATGATCCTATAAGCAAAATGTTTGCTTTCTTGTGACATTTGTACATGTAATAAATTGATTCTTTTCTACATCTGAAGGTGTGGGAACATTTTTTAATATGGGACTGTTTGCCAGAGCAACACACACTCTTGACACTATCTCTTCCAAAGCCTGGATTCAAGGCTGCAAACACTTTATACAGCTTTTACATTTACTTATTTAGTGTGTACTCAGTGTACGGTCCTAGTCAAGCCAGCTTTGAACTGCATTTGATTCATGAATTCCGTATTCGTTTTGATTTGTCACCACACTTTCATGTCAACAGGCGTATTTCACCCTCACACCATTGATGCTCCAACTAAGCATCAATAAAAGCACCAGGGTGGTTGTTGTTGTTATTACTTTATTTTTTATTACTACATTCCAAGCGCTTTTGTCCTCCCTCTTTTTCTGCATGCCTTCTTCATGCCCCTTTATGCCATAGTTTCACTCCTTGTCCTCCCTCTCCTCTCTGCTTAACTCTTTCTCTCTCTCTCCCTCCCTTCATTTTGTCCTTCCTCCCTCCCTTGTCCGGAAACAGGAAGCTGTTAAGCAGAGTTTTCTAAGTTTTCATAGAATGGGACTGATGAAGCCGTTGAACTCGGTGGGACACCCAGGGTGGGTCGTTAGTTTGCTTCCACTGTATCATTAGTGTCCATAACAAACACATTATCTCCCGCTGCACCACCCCTCTTCCAGGCCATTTAGGGTGATAATTAGACTGTAACAAGCACCCATCCCCTCTATATAGGTCATCTACAGCTAATGATGCTCTCACTGAAACACACATCAAGGGGATTGGGTTTGGGTTCAGAAACTCAAACTATAGGATTTTTCATGGGTCAACAGAATCACAAAGAAATGACCAAAGTATTTTACATATATTACATATCAGTGTGATGATACCTGTGATATTTGAAAAAAGAAATACTGATATTGTGATAATAATACACATGACAATAGTAAATGGCAGATTTAAGGCCTCGTGGATCATTTGTTTATCAGTACATCTGGTTGCCTTTTCACTTGTATCCATTAAGTATAATTGCTTTTGTACAGTTGTGGCTATAGATGTTCTCTCCACCTCCCTAAACTTGTATTTGATTTAATTAATTAGTTTGTTACAAAAAAAGAGAAACCACACAATAATAATTTCCCTACAATACATTAATCATGTAGTGACTGATATTGTAACATTATAAATATAGTAATAATATATAATAATAGTTAATAATATAATAATAATAATATACATTGTGTGTGTGTGTGTGTGTGTGTGTGTGTGTGTAATAGTAGTGGGTTGAAAACAGGAAATCTTTCACATTACTTTTAGTTAGTTTTGCTGGGGAATTTTCTTTCACTGATTCTTAAACCTGGGGCAACGCGTCCCTTAAGGAATGGTCAGTAATGACTTTGCTGTTAGCAAAGTATTTTATTTTTTTTATTTGAAATGCAATCAAGAATATTTGACAAAATATCCATTGCTTTTTAATTGCCAAACAAGACAAACAACAAGCATTGGCACAATCTAATTTTGTATCAAGAAAATAAAAGCTGGAAACCACAGACACTGCACTGACAACTATTCTGACCTCAAATACTTTGTCCATATCCAATACATCAAGGTCACACTATGGCAGATTGGTAATTTTTTTGCTAATTTAGGCATGTAATATTAATATTAAATCTGTCACAACCATATTGTGTTAAGACAACTGAATTATAATGGAAATATTTATGTTGAAGTCCAAATGTGAATTTATGCATATTAACTAGGACCAGAGGCAGCTGTCAACAGAGGGAAAACAAAAGAGCTCCTGTGTACACATGGATCACATGTAATTATGAGGTTGTTTCTCAACACTCTGAGGTGTTTTTTGTTTTTTTTTGTAATGTAACATGGTAATGTGTATGCATTTTCCCTAGCATTTTTATTACACACATGCTAAACCCTGACCTGAAACCTGGTGAGATTTTATTGGTTATGGACTGAGATGCTATAAGTGTGCAATTGTCACCTCATGAACACTAGAGAAATATATTCAATGTTCAACATGTCATTAAACAAATAAATTACCGTGTGTGTCGCTACAGTACTGGGCAGAAAAGAATTAATGTGTCTTTAGGTTTTGATTTGTTTTGGATTTTTTTTTTTTTTTAATGTGTCTGACAGAAGACATTAACCCAATTTAGGAAAAAAGTATTAAAATCAGTAATTAGTCAGCTTATTCACGGTTTGTATGTATGTGTGTATTTATGCATGAATTATTTGTCTGTCTATTCATTCAAAACCTGATTTATAGCAGCTCTCTGTGTTTTTGATGGAAAGGGAACTAATACTCCACATCACTGTTTTGTAATTGAAAATCATTGCATCAGTTCCACCAGTGAACCTGACTGATGTCACATAAATGTTGATTTGTTCTGAGTGGCTTTCTCCACCCAACACTTCCATTATTGCTTTTTTATTACTTTTGTTGTTGCTGTTTTCCATTGAGAAATAATTCTCTAATATATATTTCAATATTTCTGCGGCTCTCGCCTCCGCCGTGTTGTCATTTCTCTGTGCAGATGTGACAGAGCTAAGGCGAGGTATTTCTGTTGCAGTTAGACATATGATGCTCGCATCGCAGTATGGTTTCACGTGGCAGCCTTAGTGTTCCCCGGTGAGTAGTGGCACATTAAGGAATAACAAATGAGTCCATGACCCAGGATAGTTATTCAGGGTGTGTTTGTGGAGTAGGAAAACGGCATATGCTATTTGCTTTGCAGTAGATTCATAAGTGAAAATTGCATTGCGCCTCCATTTGTAGAGCAGGTGATGGAGTGTGGAGGGAAACAAAGAGATTGTCACTCTCCTGGTGTCTGATGATGCGCCACCATGATGCTGAAACACTCACACATCCTGCCTGTCATCTTAACACTCAATTCGACTTGTCAACATACTGTCGGTGTCCGCCTTTTTAACTAGAATGAAAAAGAGCTGTGACTGTGTGCAACTGTGTACAAGTGCTTGCGTGTTTCGGGGAGAATGTGAGGTCCTGCACGCTTGTTGAAGTGCATGCATGTGACTTTGCTTTCCTCCCCATCTTGATAACTTTGATCCTCTGACCCAGTCGGTCTGGTGAACACATTCTTCACACAGGCATGTGCAGGAGAGACAGAAAGGGGGAGGGGCATGTGGACGCAGCCTTTTGAAGTCACTTAACATCCACAGCCATGGCTCATTTGACCCATGCACCATGGAGTTAACATGCATGGTGATTTTACGATGCAGTGAACCCCATCAAGGACAGCTCGGAGGATCGTACGAGGTGAAACTCTGAGAACAACACGTGCTCAACGAGACAGCCTGTCTGAAGTGGAGAAGAGACCGTGGTGTGTTGGAAACATATGTGCTTTTTAGTGCATAGGTCACTGTGTGGTATATCTGCGATCTTGGAAACCCATAAAGCAGCCTTTTTTGTGTGTTACACCCCCACAGTAATTGTTTGCTACATTTTCATCACAAAGAAATAACAGTAGATTCCTGACACATATAATACATAGTGACATAGTCATAGTGATCCAACAACTGGTGATGCTTAGACTTAGAGTTGTTCCTTCTTTTTAGTAAATTTACTTAATTTGGTGTTTACCATTAATCTGTTTCTTTGAGTTTGAGATCAGTTATCACATTATTTAATGTTCATTACTGACATAGTCAACAGTTAAGAAACAAAACAAAACTATGGCTTTCTTTGTTCAAATGTTCAGACATTTTGTTTGTGGGATTATTTTGAGTAATTGAATTAGGTTCAGGAATCAAAATGACCACTGCTGGAAAGGCCTAAACCAATATGAATGCCATTCCTAGGTGTGAAATGGACAAACATCATAGAAAACCAACCTGTGGGTTCAGTGGGAGGAAGGCAAACTGTGTATAAAAGTTTGTGCACCTCACCCCCTGATAAAATCAATGAGCCCACACAAAAGCAGCCTGGCATATTGTTCTTTTTAAATCACATATTCCCACAAGGCTAGCATGAAACAACAGAGAGAATGCTACTGCAATGTTAGAGTCCCACCAGCTCTCCGTGGACTTAAATGATCTTCTTTGGGTGACTGGAGAAACACAACTCCACCAAATATCAAAGCTTTATTCTGGCACATTGTCCTTTGTACAACAGCTACAGAATGTCATGTGTTCTAGTGCACAACTGTCTAATCTCTGCACAAAGTGAATGATCAAGTGTTCTCAACTATGTCAATTACACTGAACAAGGATAATTATTGTAATAAAATAAAAAATTGTAAAGGTTTCCTATGTTGACAGACAATTTGACAAAAAGACAAAAGAGGAGAGAAAAGATATGGAGCTCTTGTACTGAGTAAAAAGGCCTCCATAATTTCCAAATACAGTAGGTTTCCCGCATCATCCCATAGAGGCTCTCGTGTTGGTCAACAGTGAAAATCAAACTGCTCGCCACCATTTTCCTTTTAACACCCCTTTCTCCCCATCTTCTCCAAAACCAAAACCATCACCAGCACTCTCCGCCTCCACATGATGCCAGCCAGGAGGAATTCAATCTCAGAAATGATATCATGAATGATGCATAAGACAGAAAAATGCATTTACCCTGGCAACAACACAATGAGCTGTTGTTGCAAACACCGTAATGGAAAAATACGAAGGTTATGGTGATGAAAATGTATTATGAAACTGAAAAGACATTTGTGAATGTTGTCTACTCCTGAGCTGATGAAGCACGACCGAGGACATAACTGCAGCTTATAAGGAAATTCCTCAATATTTCTACAAGGGAGCATGAATTTGTCCTGGAGTCCTTAGGAAAGTAGTAGAAAACAGTATCTTTCCATGCGTGTGCCCACTTAAACTATGTGAGCATGAGCTTTGTCTCCTTTTGCTGGAGCACAGAGGTAAGGCCAATGTGCCCATCTTCCATGTTAATAATGGATTTTTGATATGAGCTCCACATGAAATTTTAATCTCTGGAATATTAGCTCACCGAGGGAGATACAAAATCAAATCAGGGGGTCGTGATTAAGCGGGTGAAGCCCATATCGACCCATTTAAATTCACATTAACCCGGCATCAAAATGTATGAGCCATGACATTGATGGCAGACATAATTTAGTGGTGTTATGTCAGTTTTGCAAAGTAAAGGTGTGATCCCTCCATCACACATCTGCAAAAGGGTGAAAATGACACTTGATGTGATAGATGAGACTTCCTAGATGCTGGGAAATATTGAGGGATGCGACTGGCGATATTCTGTAGTTTTCTTATCAAATCCTTTGAAAATAAACCAACAATGAAATTTGCCTGTTAACAAGCATTTTCCATGCAGTCAAAGCCTGATACGGCTTCTTTGCCTGCTAAACATTGTTGTCTGAAAATTAATAAAAAGACAGATCACTCATCCCGCCTCACAATGAACATGGACACTGAACTTGATTTTGAGTCTCACTTTCATCATCCTGATGATTTTAAAAATTCACCAGAGCACCAAACGTGTATGAATCCACATATAGAAAGAATAGTCCCCAACAAATGCATTGTATGGTGTTTTAATATTTCATATTTAATAGGTGCAGCAGTGTCCTGCTATTTAAGGAAATCACTGGGCATTTTCTCTGAAAATAAAATGTATATTAGTGACCTTTTTTTATGATACGATAATAAGATAAAAGATAATTGATTTGTTGGTAAGGCAAAATTTAATAAAATTTAAATATGTTGATGATAATAAAAATATAGAATAACATCAGCATTGTATTTTAACTTACTCAGAATTTGAAGTGGCATATTTGATGGTAGTGACCCACAGAACAAATATTTCAGATGTCTCACCATATACAACATTTATATCAAGAGTTTGACCTTCAATGCCCCATGTACAGAACAGGATATTCCCTGTACTTCTGCTTGAATTTGCATGCAACAGCACAGTTGAATGGAACATGGAAGGACATACCAAAAGCCAGCTTTGTGCCATAGCACTCCCTGAGCCATGCTGGATGAATATTTTACCAGCTACGCCAGCAGAGAGCAGGCCCAGCTGAGAGAGTGAGTAAAACAAAGCCCCACCGCTGTGTTAGCATACTCAAAGGCTCAATAATGTATCACCCACTTTTGTTCCTTACACAGCATCTATCATCTCAGCATAATACAAAGTAACTAGAAAGCCATTTTCCGGAAGCAGTAATAGGACAAAGATTGACTGTGTGTGTGTGTGTGTGTGCGCGTGTGCGCATACAATCACACACTACAATCATATGCTTGTGCATGTGTGTTTGCGTGTGTGTGTGACTTAATGCAAGTATGAGATGCAATGCTGTGCAGGAGCAGCATGTGTATTTATGTGAGTGAATGAGCGTAGATCTTCAAACCAAACTAAACACCTTAGTGCCTCTGTGCTGCTAGGACACACTTAGTTGTCATTGGCTTGGATTGCACTCGTGGGAAGAATCCTGTAGCTGAATAATGTGATGTATTAAGCTGTGCTCTGCAGCAGAGTATGGTAATTTGTAAGATTTTTTTATTTAATCAGGTAACATTGAATTCCAGCCAAATGGAACACTGCATGAGCAAGGTGAACCTCTAATCTTTTTCTCCTGAGCTTTATACTCTGCTTGTTTTATCTTTATTATCTTATGGGAAAGAAAAAAACATATTTCAAAAAACTTTGTGCCTTGTGACAAAGTTTGAATTACCTGGTGTGAAAATGATGCAGAGAGGTTAATTAATGGGCATTTTCTAAACCACCATCTGTTGGTATGTGGATGATTTTGTTGATCTTGTAGCAACTAAGAGATCAATAGAGCATCCTAATGAGAATAAATTAAATGACCGGTGAATGATCAGTTTAGTAGTTCACGGTGATGACGATGACAGATCAGAAAAGTAGACTGTGGCTGACTATGTCAATATTATACCACAACACAGGAGAGGGGAGGATCATTTTTCAACACAGATAAATTGTTTTGAGAGGGACAGTTTACAGTATGTGCCATATGATGGACCTATGTCTTATTGTAGCAGGTATTATAGAGAATGAAAATGTAATTATCTTGACAGATATTGCAATTGTGATACGAGTCACAATTTTAGTGGCAATGGTATTTTTTGTATTTACAATAAATCATTTGTTTGTTTTTCTGGGGTCTCTCCCAAACAAGCATGTGTCCTTATATATGAAGAATATGATTTCTATGTAGTTCATTGGTTCATTGCTTCATTTTTTTTATGTTATGACACATTTAACCTTTTTCAAAAAAAAAAAAAAAAAACCTTTATTGCAGCTCCTGCAATTTCATATATTGCACTTGACCATATTGGAAAGTAATATTTCGATTGATTGTTCAGCCCTAGTTTCTGCTCTAACTTACATTCATTCTGTCGTAGCAGGGCACTACCTTAGTGTAAAGTGGTTTCATGTTGCCACATACAAACAATTACACTGTTTTCATGCAGTGACTTATGCAGATTGTAAACTTTGTGAAATAGGAGCGCCGTTACCTTTTCAGTACAAGGTACAGCATAGGTAGCTCTCCTGAGCTGAGGTAACGAAAAGTTAGATCAGTGCATAGTTTTGTCTTAAAAAAACAAAAATATTGCAAAAAAAAGTTTCTAAACATTTCTACAAATATAGAAAAATGTAAAAATAGGCGATGTGACAACAGGTTGGTGGAAATCCATTTTTCAGATGAAAGTTTACATTGCAGTGCCTGCTGCTCACATACGCATGCCTCCAGTGCATTGGAGCCCACAGCCCCCAACCCTCCAATGTTCAGGGTGATCTAACATAGTGCATCTGTATCAATGCAATGAAGTGCCAGAATCTATCAGAGTTACTGGTGTTCTTTTCATTTTCTCATCTTCTCAAATCCAATGAATAGATTCACACAGGTAAACATGCACTGATAAATTTAACATTGGGGCAACATTTTATTAGAAACATAACCAAAGCTTCCTCTCAAACCTAGAGTCCAAAGTGATTATAGCCATGTTGCCCACTGAGGTGAGTCAAATTATGAATCAGAGGAAAGATGATATCTATAACAGAAAAATGAAGTTTAATTCAATTCCCGAAGCACTGACAAATGTATTCCTCCATGGTATGTTTGCAGTCTTTATCTTAAACCCCTGCCAACACCTGTTTATCGCTGCTCTATTAAATCCATGTTTAAGGGACAGGTGTTTTAGGCTGTTTGTTCAGACGTAATATGGTAATTGGACTGAAAATGGCTGCCCTGAGTGATGGCACAGATCCTTTGCCTCACAGCCCTTTGTTTCCAACAGAAGGTTTGAATCAGGAATGTGGATTTCATCATCCCCAACCACCACCAACCCCCCACCCCCCAGTGAGCAGCAGAAGGACCTCACGCATTACCAGCTTGTGCTCTCGCCGTCTTTCTTCTTGCTCTGTAACATGCTGCTCTGTGATAAAGCATGTTGGAGACATTTGTGTTTATGTCGGACCATAATGTGCGTTTCTGTGTCTCAGTATGTTTGTAAGATAGAAACTAACTAAAGAAAATAATACAGGATAGACAAATAAACTACTAGTGGGTTAATGCACCGAATTGTCTCACTACACTGTCACCGTGATCATGAACCTTGTGTACACTTGTAGTTTCAAGCCCCGTGGAGCTTGGCTGTCCTGGTAGATATACGTCTATATATCTGCTTTAAATGACTACACTGGACGCACTCAGGCTGCGATGGGGACACACAAGTGAAGTCTTGAATTTGGAAAGGGCTTGAAGTCGAGTGCTGCACAGGGGCATGATAATAGACAGAAAGTGTTGAGGAGTGTCGAGGAAACAGAATGATAGCTCCTTTGTAGTGCTACCTTTTTGTTTCTGTATTCTCTGGCTTCTCTCAAATTAAACTTGAGCTTTTGAAGTGAGCTGATGCGATCATATGCTTCTCCCCTCTCCAACTCCCCGATCCTGCATCCCCCTACTGCTTCCTTCCACTTGGCTGGCCTGCTTGTCTTTTGAATGCGTTCTGCAGACTCAGGCTCCCACAGCAAGATCTGAGTGCAGATCCTCAACCTATATACAGTACAAGAGCACAGTAACGCTCCCCCCAAACAAACTTGTCAGCAAACTTGTCAGCAACACATCCTCACAGCAGCGACAACACAGCAGCTACTGCTTCTTTGCAGTTTTCTCCAACCAGACAACATGGAGTCCCATTGTCTTTCGCTTTAATTGTGCTCCTTCAGGCTGCTGGTTAGTCACACAACAGGCCAGAGTGGCATACCTGAGGGAAGTGAGTAGTGTGGGGTTATAACGCACACCCTTGTCAAGTGTGTATCAGTGCTTAAAGGAGCAGCCGTGAAGCCCTGTAGAGCCAATTACACATACAGCTCTAATCTCTTGAGCAAGCTGAATGAATAGAGAGGGAGCGAGAAAGAAAGAAGCAAGGATGAAGCTGGAGGAGATGGGTGATGGAAATAGTGGTGGGAAAAAGGGGAAGCAGGAATTGCCTGGAAAAATTAGGGGAAGTATCACGACGAATGGAAGAGAAGAGGAGGGAGGGAGCGAAAGTGAAACGAAGAGTTGGAGAATGAGGCAATGGAGAGGTCAGTGGTATGAAGAGGGGAGAAAAAGACAGAATGGGGTAAAAGATTCAGAGAAGAGAGAAGAAGAGTGTTGACAAGACAGTGAGGGCAATTCTGAGGCTCAGCATGACGTTAGATGCAGTGCCCCCAGTCAAGACACATATCTATCTGTCTAACTTTTATCAGTTAAATGGATACAGCCCAGAGAGCCCCATAGGCGGAACCTGAGACTTCTAACAGTTAACGTCTCTTTTCCCTCAAGCGTTGTCAGAAGGCAACAAGGGCTTCCTTTAATGTGTTATATCTGCCTGTCATGTCGGCTGCCTTCGTCTCTGCCTTTCTCTCCAGCTGTCTCTTTCTTACCTTTTCACTCTTTCACCTTTTGCACTGTGATCTTTTTTTTTCTAAACCCAGTTCCTCGCCATCTTTTTTTTTTTTTTTTTCTATCTGCTAATACTCCCCCTCCCCCGTGGCATGGTAATGTTCTCAGAAATTACAGTGAGGTAAACAGAGCAGGGTGTCGAAATGAAATAACTGCTACAGGGCTGTCAGCTCTAGCAAGGGGGCCATCCGTCAGCGGGAAATGACACGTCGGCCGCACCGCGCCCCCTCCCCCCTCCTGTCACACACACAGTTGGATTCCTCCTGTCCTCCTGGTGGCAAGGTGAAGGAATTATGCTCATCAAAGGCCCAGCGCAGCCTGGAGCCTTTCCATTAACCTTCTACAACACTGGTCAATGGCAAGGGGACAACACAACTGCCGTCACACACACACAAAAAGCTGTTATGCTTAGGCTTCTGGGATACACACATAAAAGTAAAAACCGATACATACATAGGCAAAACATTACAGTATATATATCCAACACACATACATAATTACTCTAAGATAGGATTTATACACAGGTATACACAAGCACACACACCTCAATTACTGTTTCATTCATAGCCTGACAGCAGAGCGTGTGCGAAGGCTGACATTAAAGGAAATTAAATCTCCTTGTGGAACGGGCCAGCCCATCTCACCTCCCGTCAAAATGCTCCCATTTCCACTCCTCCACGTAACCTTCTCATCTGGGTATTTAGGGCTTTGTGGTGCGGAACGTCATCAAAGAGAAAACTTAGCGAAGGCGGTCGTGCATAGACGAGGCCTCCCCATGATAATCCCCCCCTGCAAAAGGAGCTCTCTACTATTAGCCCACGCACACAAATTACTGCTTCACGTTCTGTCGTACTCTTTCACCGCATGCACTGTCGCATGCTCATAGGAGAAAGTGTCTTCATTCAAATGTGCGCATACACAGAAACACACACAAGTCTCATATCATTGCCTTAGCCCAGTGAGTGAGTCAGTCAGTTAACTCTTTGATCCAGACCTCCTGTCTGCACTGGAATACGAAGCCTATTTGACATAATCCTGAAAAACATTGCTTCACATATCCACTGAAACTCAAAGGAGAGCACAGCTGCACAGCTACACACAGCAAAGGGACTTAGCAGGAGAGTGACACGTGTACACTAGATTTTTACGGGCAGATTTAATTAAGCCTCATTCACTGCCAAATCCTGTGTTATACAAACTCTTGTGAGCGCTTTCTCACTCGCTCTAAAGCGTGACAAAATGTGACAAAACTGTAGAAGAAGGAGGAGTTTAGTTCGCCCTGAAGTTAAGTAATTGAGTTCCCAGTTAAAGGAGAAATAGCCACAGTTTTTCCTGCTTTCACATTGGGCACTGGCTTCCTCCCAAAGGCTTTAATCAGATCAAACATGTCCTGTCAGATAAGACGGCTAATTAATCAGGGGAGGGACCAGTCTTCTCCTCTGACAGATGGAGCGATGGAGGCAGGATGCCGGTGGAGGCACTTCCTCTCCTCCTCCTTAACCTCTTCCTCTGCCGTCAACAGAAAGCAAAACACAAGACAAAGTGAGACAGTGTTGCCTGTGGCAAAGCACAGAGTCTGTAAAGATTGTAAAGACTTTGTTTACCTGCACCTGTACTATCTCCACAAACGGCTCTCCAACTGCGAAGAAGACAGACTTCTGAAGTCGCTGTTTAGCATATAGCAGTGTGTGGAACAGATCACTAAAGCTTGATGTTTTTCATCTTTTTGAGGCCCAGATCAACTGATTTCAGCATAATATTGTGCTACTGACAAATTATTATTTTGGGTGAAAGTCACTCTTCTCCTAGTTGTCCTTGCTTTTCTTCTTCTCAAGTCCAGTCTCTCGATGAGACTGGACTTGGCTGACCTGACCTACCCACTCCTGAGCCACTGAAACTCTTTAAATGTTTTTTTTTTTTATACATATGTCGTGCTAAATTACTGTTGTTACTCAGGATACATTCAGTAGCCTTCTGTAATATTATATATAGATCCCAACCATCAGCAGAATTGCCTTTCTACATGGCAATGCTCCTTGGGAGGGCTTTCCTCTTCACATTATTGATCTGAAGTGAATTAAACGGTGGCACTCTCAGTCTCATTGAGAAGGATGAGAGGGAAATTTACTTTTGATTTAAATATATAGTTCAGTTCACAAGGGCACCCTCAAAAGTTCATGTCAAATTTATTAGTTTAATTATCTGCATCATTCAGGGGACTGAACTGAAAATAAACTGACCCCAAGTTTGAAATAGTTTGGGATGAGTACCTGGTGTTCAACATGCAAGGCTCCTGGCAGACAGCCACTGCAACTTTTACCCTCTGTCATCTGTTCATTCACTCATTGCATCACATTGGCCAAGAAACACAGCATAGATAGCTGTGGGTAATAGTACTTTTGCTCTTGATAACACACAGTGGCCGTGACTGCTGCTGGATAAAATGCTTGGTGATGTGGATGTTGGGTAATATAGGAGATGACTGGCTGCCTGACTGTTTACTTACCACCTGGGTAGGAGGATGGATTATGCTAATATGTATGTATGATGCATAATTGGAGATGAGGCTGACATGATGTAGTTTCATTCTCAATTTAGAGAATTGAAGTGTTGAGTTGAAGGATAGATGGGTTTGCTGGGTGACATACATGGTGGCTGTGAGCTCTGCCTCAGTGACTGACTGACTGCTGGGACTGCTTTGCTGTTTCCAGCTGTTCTACTGTAGAGCGCACCGGGCCCTCAGCTACCTCAGGCTCAACCTACCACTGGCTGTGCAGCTTCGCCTAGCTAGGGGCAGCCCCTAGGCACTACAGAGAAAACGCTGCTGTACAACACACAGTTTCATTTTCTATGTTTCTATTCTGCGCTCTCTTGATCCTTAACACTTGAAATCTGGTGGGAAAAAAAATGCACCCAGAAGCCTTCATAATAGCTATTTTGAAATACATACAGCACGCAAAGCATACAGACTGTCGCAGTACTTTCCACTCAGCCAAAGCCATGGCATAGTCCACACACTCACTCTTTCACACACACACACACACACACACACACACACACACACACACACACACACACA
>CM076663.1:17204370-17233536 GCA_038496675.1 Rachycentron canadum | reverse complement strand
TCCTCCCCAGGTTGATCAGTGTCTCCTCTTTCACAGAGGCTGTTGTCCCCCCCTTCTTTCTCTACTCTCTACTTCCATCTCTTTTTCTTGATCTCTTTATTTATAGAGGGCAAGAGAGCTTTATGGGCAGATGGATCCCTCAGATATTATGTGGTGGATTTCAATAAGGAGAATCAATTCTGGCTTTGTTTGTGGAATCAACCCACACTACAAACTAATACACAGACATAAACCTGGGCAATATATCATCCGCAGAAATTTCATCATGTCGTTTGTTTGCTCGAAAAAGAAAAAAAGGAAGGATTGGAAGTCAGAAATCAGGCCTAAATTCCATGAGGAATTGTTGCACTGAAGTGTTTTTCTACAAGCATTACCTCCAGGTTTACTGCAGTTTTTTTCATGAAAAGAATGTTACATCCAGCAAAATGCAATTGAATGTGCTTCTTCTCTTTTGCTCAAGGATTTATCAAATGCTTTCATACATATTGTATACACTCGTTGGGCATGGTTCCAACAACATTTTCGCTCCCGTTGAGTGGTTTTATTAGGAAAATGTGACTCCTGTTTTCTGTATGTGCACTAATCCCATTTATACACAGGAATGAAAATGCCCTTGTTGGCTAAATCTACAATTATTCCGTCTGTAAGCGGACTAGCCAGCACTCACACTCTCATTACCAGTGTTTAAGTGTTTAGTAGTGTGTGAGGTGCTTAGCTGTGCGTACTTGCACATGTGCGCCTACATAGACACACACACACAGAGTGCGGCTGGTGGTAGGTCTAATGAGGGAGAAGGCCTTGAATGGTTCCTATGCTGTGATGCATTAAAGCTTAATAACCTGTCCTTTCAGCTCGCTCTTAAGAACATGCTCCAGAGCTGATAATTGGAAAGATATTTGCCTTTTTCTCTTGCTCTCTCTTGTCTCTTTTGTCTAATGGCTGCTTTCAGTTCAGTTGGGACTATTTTGCCCTTGAAAGATTATTCTTCCATTTTCCAAGTCATATTTTGGCTCTTTACTCAGAGCTTAGTTTATGGATGAGGTGAAAGTGACGTGTTTCTGTAGTAGTTGCCACTCAAACATCTGTCACATTTAGCCCAGCAGTGATGGCAAATGAATGGAAGTCATTCGTTTGTCAAGTCATCAAAAGACAACTAGGCTATTAACATTTTGGATTAATCACATTAAATCAGCAGTGAACAGTACTTGAATGTAAAAACTCACATTACCTTGTGTACATAAAACTAGAATTATTGCCTCAGGGACGATGATCACAATCTCTCCTTCGTGAGAAGCAGCTTTAAATAATGGCCTGAAGTGTTCTTGTATTATGATGTCACAGTGAAGTTGACCTTTGACCATAAGATTATAAAATGACGCCACCATTTTTTCCTTCTTTGTGTTAAATTGTGTTACAGTTAGTGTATGAATTCATGGGTTATGACCCAAAGGATGTTTTGTGAGGTCACAGTGACCTTTGACCTATGACCACCAAAAAAGAAATGAGTTTATCCTTAAGTCCAAGTGGAAATGAATGCCAAATTTGGAGAGATTCCTTTTAGAAGTTCCCATATTATGTCCACAAGGCACAATGACCCTGACCTTTGACCTTTAATCAACCCACTCTAACCAGTCCATCCTTGAGCCCAAGTGAATGTTTGTGCCAAATTTAAAAAAAAAAAAATCAAGCACAGACACATTAAAAGAACCTCTGTGGTTGATTTGTCTAATTTCCAGAAGAAACCAAAAATCTTCTGCTGTTGGGAAAAGGATTCAAACCTTTCACTACAAATTTTTGGACCTCACATTGACACTCACTCACCCTCTCCTCGCTCATGGTTTTCCCTCTATGGAAGGATTTTTCTGGCAGTAGCCTGAGAGCTAGCTGTAACGCCAGTCTGTCCTCATCTCAAATGACAGCATTCATTTCCACTGAGGGTTTAAGGGTTAGCCTGCATGGTGCTAATGATTATTATAACATAGGCTTTTTCCCCTTGGTAACGGATGTGCTGCTCGGTAGACAAGAAGTGGCACTTGAGCACAGAATGTCACATACATGGCATCTGTAGAACTGAAGCCCATGTTGCCCAGAAAGGTGTTTCCACCCTTACTTTAAATTACAACTAGTGCTGGCGTCGGCAAAAGGAATTGATAAGCTTGGAGGAATATGATTCGGACAGTTTGGACAATTTGCAACTAGTTTCCAACTGGTTCTGGTTCTTGATTCCCATCCACTGATGTGTGAAGCTGCTTAAATTCTGGAACATGCTTTTCTGGGCTTTCAGGTTTGGAGAGGGGAAGTTCATTATTTATTCTTCTTTTTTTTTCCAGACCAGAAGCTGGTGCTTGTCAAACGGCCATTAACCATTAACCAAAAAGATTAAAGAGTACTATTTAGAACAGACGAGTGCCTAAAACCCATTAAAAAAAAATACCAATACACAGGGTTGAAGTTAAACCAGAACGTTCAAGCGAGGCAGATGAGCTCACACATGAACACATGCAAGAAAGATTATCACACAAGGCCATGGTGCTTATAACTTCATTGTTGCTGAAAACACACCAGTCCACTTATCTGGGAACACATAAAAACCTCTACATTAGAAATTCATGAGGTTATTGTGAAGAACAGCTCTATGTGTAGTTAAAAAAAAAAGTGCAGAGGAGCAGGAAGACTTGTTGACCATCATATTATAATAATCCACCTGTTGTGTGAATAGCCAGATTACTGCTTGTGAATTGCAGAGTCGAAGTGGCTTTAAACCTCAGAATGAAACAAACAGGCCAGGCCTATCTCATCCTCAGCATAGTGGACACCTCTCCAGTGGTTTTTATTCAGAAATAACAACACGTTGACGCGCTGTGGGGTGAGTCTGGTGTGTAGTCTGTTAAATGTGAGAGCTGTGGTGGAGAATACCTGCCCAGACGGTCCTCATGTCCCAGCATATTTGAACTGTTAAACTGATAGTATTAACCAGTCAAGGTCTTATTGTTACTGGTTAAACCGTTCATTATACACATCACTAGTTTTTTTTTTTTTGTTTTGTTTTTTTGCCGGTAGGGGAGGAGATCTTTGTGTGTGTGTGTTTACGTCTTCTTTCCTGTTTTGAACCACCTAAGAAGAGAGATTGTTGAGATCAGAATCGTCTTTATTGCCAAGTAAGTTTACACAAATGGGGAATTTGATTTGGTATATTGGTGACAAACCGTGATAATAAATGAAGTAAAAGGCAAGTACTGTGATACGAGGAACATGAATATAAAGTGTAACATAAATAAAGATTAGATTAAGAGATTCAGTAGGTGTTGGCAGCAAACCTTTATGACCTAAGATTACCCATAATATCCTCCTGTGTATTGACCCAGAGGAATGTTTATGTGTATTGTTGTATTTTTTTGGGAACTTTCTAACAAGCTTATTTCTCTGTGTTTGACACTTTAGTTAGTAAAGTTAGTAAAGATTTTTCACTGGCACTTTTCTGTGTGTTTTTATCGATACACCACCTTTTCTGATCTCAAAGTGAGGAGAAGTCGGTGTAAATTAATTATAGAATATACAGAAAAAGGAGAGAGAGATATGGGCAATAAGATAAGTTCAATAGATGCTTTGGAACAGAAAAAAGATGCCCATGATTACTGCTCAAAAGAATGAGCAGATAATGAAAGAAATTTCAAACGCTTGAACAATCCAAACACATCTGTTCAACTTCCTGTGATGAAGTTTTCCTTCATTATTAAGCTTTGCAGTGTTTTTTTAATTATTAAGGGAAATTCAAGGTCTGTTTTTTTGTTTGTTTGTTTGTATTTTGTTATTTGATGAGCTACTATCCCATATTACGGTGTACATAAGTCCTTATTGAGTGACATGTAATTAGCTTTAGCTAGAGATTGTGCTGATTCAGAATCTGTGTAGAACTTGGTGAAACTTTTAAAAATGGCAATTTTATAAGGAAAAATACAAAGGCATGAAAAGTAATAAGTCTTGTGGACATCAACCAGTTTCCCATTTTGGTTTTCCTACTTTATGGAGCGCAATAGTAAATTTGGGATACTCCATTAAACCTTCAACACCAGTTTGTTAATGTTAAATGGGATGATTTATAAAGGACGTATTGTCTTCCTTGCGTGACTGTCTTCCACTGAGCATTAGCAGGAGCTGGGCTAAATTTTACCACCAAACACTGAATGGCTCAGTTCCAGCGCAATTCTCAGGCTAGTCGCAGGCTAAACAACCGCAGGAATGTGACACGAAAATAAACTAGTTCATGCGGTATGCCTTGCTGACAACTTACTGACTTGCAAATCACTCTCGTCTCATTCCATACCATGTCCTGTATGTGTTACCTTCCAATGTTTATGCCTTCAGCTGGATCCTGGGACCATTACTGATCAGAGTTGAGGTTAACATTCGTGCCAGTCAGCACACACACACACACACACCATTCCTTCTTTAGATGTGGGTTTGCGTATGCCCCTATATGCTGTGGATTAGAATAAAGGGCAACTTTATGTGTTGACGCCCTGAGCAGTGTCTGTATGGCTCGCAGTAAGTGCCTAATGTGTGGTCACAGTTGGTAGAAGCCTGTTCACATTGCTGCTCCGCCACAGGGCTGAGGACAACGGCTCACCGCGCCCGCTTGATTAATGCGCTCTGACCCAGAAACTAGCAGTCTGACCTCTTTAGCTTCTGCTTATAGAAAACCTCCCCTCCTCTTTCTCTCTCTCCTCTACACTTCATCCTCACTCTCCCTCTGTTGGCCTTCTGTCCTCTTGTGATGTGATGTTACACCCTCTACCCTCCTCTGTAAACTGTCTCTCTGAATCAGTCTTGGACGTAACCAGATTCAGTTTATTTACTGTTTTTTTTTTTTGTTTTGTTTTTTCTTTTTTACTTTCATAACACATTGCCTGCGACCCAAATCCGGGCTTCAGAAGTCATGAGGCTGTGATTTTGAATCACAGTCCTGTCCTGCTTCTTTAGTCAATGTCTTTTGACTTTTCCTTTTTTTTTTGCTGCTATGTTTTTTTTTTTTTTGGTTTTTTTTTACACGATACAGGAATGAAGATGATTTATGAAGACACTTAATCTGCTGATTGGTTTTTCTCATTAATTTACAAGTTTAGTTGGTGGAAAAGGAAATTCATTTCACTACTTTAATTTCATTGACATTCTATTAAATTCGGTGTAAAGAAATTGTTATTTATGTCCTTGGTACTTCAAAAGAATTTGGTCAAAATGGTAAATCTCTATTGGTGTAATGGTGACTTGGTCGGGGGGTAAACTGTGGATTCTCCCTCTGGCTTATAACTGTCATTTGTGTAATTGTTGTCAGATGGCTCTTGTTGACAAAGTTAAGAATCGTCTTGGCATGCTCGCTTCATTTGTGTTGTCAAGTGAATTATGAAACTTGCCAGTTATTGAAAGATGGTAAGCATGGGGATACGTGTTCCCTGAATTTGTCCTTCAGACAGCGCTCCATTCAAGACCACTGCTGTTTAACTGGGATATTTACTTTGTGCCTCAAAGGCTAAACTGCATTGCAGACTGCAACTCAATTGCCTGTACAGCAAGATGTGCGTTGATGTGTATGTTGAAGGTAGCTTCATGGTAAATCCCCCTGCCTAGATGTAAGTATACACAACACTATTTATTTATTAACTGCTGAGGTTACAGGTCTATACACTGCTGGAAGTTTGGGCAGCACAGTCATCCACTATCGCCACAACTGGATGTATGAAAGAGAGACAGCTAACTACTGCCAGGCCCCCTCCTTTGTTTATCCCAGCTGATGTTGTGGGAACTGACAATGACTCAGCAGGTGATGAAAACACATAAAATGTAGCATCAAACTGGACTCCAGGCTAATGTTATCCAACTAACTTCCCCTCTCCCCAAATACTGACCGTTAAGTACAAAAATATAAAATATGTCTCATAATGTACACACATTGCTATGTGGGCTTAAAAAAGGCTCATGTCTTATATGAACAATCACAGGCTATACAGGGCTTTAATGTGTTTTATCCAGCAACATCACAAAAATTAAATGTTTCTGACAGCTTGGTGTGTATATACAGTATATATATATATATACACAGAATTCAAATTTCAGTTTTGGCTTCTGTACTAATTAGTTACATTTGTGGGGGATGACAGGATGGGAAATATGTTTAAGTTATTCTATTGTTAGTAGATAAAAGACGAATTCACTGTCACTTATGGAATATTTTTGAGGAAATTATGGGGGAAAACTGAAGAGAAAAATCAGCTGTGACTCTGGGATTCTCTCCCTACAGACACACAGCCACACCTCTCTTGCCCCCCCGCTCCTGTTATTGTGACTTATATAAGCTGTGTTACTGTTTCTGTTTGACCTCTCACTGTGGTGACAGTTAGTGCTGTGAGAACGCCGCCCAGTCCCGTTCCATCAGGCTCAACAGATATGAGTGTGTGTGTCTCTGTGTGTGTGTGCGTGTTCATGTGCATAAGTGGAAGGCACTTTGAAATATTCAGCTCAAATAGAGCACATATTACTTTGGTAAAATATAAGATGAGCAGAAGTGCACGTGCACCTAAGGGAAATGATATTTGAGTAAAACATAAGCCTCATCAAGTGAAAATACTTAAAAATTTATAGTACAGCACATAAGTATGTAAATGTGCCACATTTCCAAAGTTAAATATAGGGGAGAAACTTAGATTGTTGAAAATGGTTTCACATTCTTGTGGGTGTTTGCATATGTTTGTGAGTATATATGCTATGAATACTGTGAATGTTCTGTGTGCATAAGGAGGAAGTGTACACAAAACCCACTCTTCACTAAAGTGTCAGAGTACAGACGTCTGAGAGCTTGAAATAAAATGTTTGCGAAGGTGGAAAAGCTCCAGAAATGTTATAAATACTGTTAGTACAATAATCCACACATTAAGACAGATAACTGCTTTTAATGTTGACTTTACACTATATTTATATTTGTATATGGACTCACATCCTTATTGTGGAGGGCTTCCATTTATACATCTATTGACCTTTGATTGATGAATCAACGTTCATGTCCATTCCATATGAAGTTCTTGTGTTTCTTGTAGGGTCTGGCATTAGGTAAAATACACAGTCAAACATTATATACATATATTTATCGATGTATATTGCAATATAATTATAGGAACATTAAAAAATGTTTGAATGCTTGTGCATGGAACTGTGTGTGTCTGTGTGACAGTATGTGTGTGCATGTCAACATGAGTTTGTCACCCCTCCGGACCCCCTGTCTGACCAATTCTAAATGTCATGCCCCCCTCAGTGCGGCGCAGTGGATGTTATGCAACTTTATCCCGATGACTCCGGCTCTTGCGGCATCAACAAAACCTTCCGGCTGCAGATCTGACCACGACAGCCTGTTGTTTTTGTTATTCTCCTCTCTGTCTGCGATTACCAACTACATTAGCAACTTAATTATGACCTGACATGTACCACTTGGTGAGAATTACATCGGGAAGACCAGCACTCAATAGTCAGCGAGCCGATTTTGTGCGGCTACGACATACAAGCTGGAAAGAATCAGGCTAAATGATAAATGCAAGTCTGTTTTTTTTTTTTTGTGTTAGTCTGCTGTGACAAAAACATGTGTGTGATCTGTCCTCATTCTAGTTGAGCTCTCACATGCCTGAGCCGGGGATTGCTCCATTTGATACCTTTCAAGGCCCAGTTCTCTTAGTTTTCTCTCTCTGTTTATAGCTATGTAACCAGTGGCCTGGTTGTTGGGTTCTTGTGCACTAAGTTCACCTCTCTCTCTCTCTCTCTCTCTCCCTGGATGAGTCATTGCAGGATAATCAGGCCCAGAGCTTTACGAGGATAACTCAGCTCGACAGCACAGACACGCTCTAACCACCATCACCACGCCATCAAACAAAGAACCAATAGATAGAAGGAGCAATGAGAGAAAAAGGAAAGAGACTGATTAAGAAGCATGGGAGAGGCGGATGGGTTTATTTTGTCTGTGTACACAAGATTTCCTTTCTTCTTGACTGACTTTGTGTATGCATGCATGTCTTTGCATAAATAAGCCTGTGCATGGGTATATGTGTGTGCATGTGTGAGTGTGTCCCTCCCCTGCTGGTTTTGGTAGGTCATCGGGTGCAGTGAGTTGGCACATCAGGGTTTTCCCCAGGTTAGTGCCAAGGCCAGTGCCCAGGATAATTATGGTATTATTGCGTGCGTGTGTGCGTGTGTGTGTGTGTGTGTGTGTGTGTGTGTGTGTGTTTTTGCGCGTGCGTGCATGTGTGTGTATGTGTGTGTATGTGTTTATTTTACCAGAACATTCTCCTCTTCCCTTCATTCCCCTCACATTCCCGCTCTGCACTGTGTCTGAAGCCAGTGGTGCCATCTGTCAGTTGTGTGTGTGTGTGTGTGTATGTCTGTGCGCACACAGAGCTTCAGAAGGAGAGAGTATATTATGCAAATGAGAGAGAAACGAACGAGAAAAAAAAAGCAGAGGGTGGCAGTGAGCGGAAGGGCGGAGAAGGGGGAGAAGGGGGAGAAGTGGAATGGAAATGGCTCTATGCGCGCACACGTGTGTGTGTGTGTGTGTGTGTGTGTGTGTGTGTGTGTGTGTGTGTGAGAGAGACTGCAAGTGTGTATTTGTGTGTTTGAGCGTCTGCCCGAGAGCTGCAAAGTCAGCCATTAATTTGACCCCTTCCTGGCAACGCGAGTGTGTTGTGGTTTGACACTGTGTGTGAGTGTGTGTGTGAACTGGAAAGCGGCTGGTACCACCAGTTCCTTTACTGGAAGCACACTGTGAAGCTGGAGCCATCCAAGTGCTAGTTGGTGTGCAGGGGTGGAAAGCGCAACGGCAGCACTTCCAAAATGTCCCACTCCAGTAAATGTGATCTCTGGGTGAAAGATTACTTGATTAGAACTGAAGTTATTGACCTCACATTGCACCAGAGTAGAGTTCATTACAACATTCGAGGTCTATTTTTTATTCTCTGCATTTTTTGTCCTTATTAAAACTTGGTGCCCACATTAACCATAATGCAACTCAACCACAGAAAGTCCAGTCAGAGAGTCACATGTTATGCTGGTTGTGGCTAATGTAGGTTCGGGCTTCTAACCTCAAGCAGAGGTCTGGTAAGCTCATCCAAACTCCTCATCTATGGAGACACATTTACAAATACATACAACATGCTCAACTTGAGTAAACATTTTGAAATGATGATTTGAAATTCATAGCACTACTACTTAATTATATATTGTCCAGTGACAAGAATAAACACAAACATAATGCAGCTCCCTCTGGAGACACAAACAGCTTTACAGAAGCTTTTTTTCATGTGTGCAGTAGTAAGACCTGTAAACGGACTAGAAATCAGTGTTCAGTTCCCCTTTAAATGTTCTCATCTCAAAAAATAAATATTGTTTTATATCACACTATATCATGAGGGAAATGAAGTATTGCATGCTATTTCATCAGGTGAGGAGACCTTAACAACCTTTGGGACATACACAAAATTGTGTTGCTATCTATCCAAAAACTCTGAAGAGATGCCACTTTGGGAACATAAGGTCAATCCTTACCAAACAACACAAACAGGACAAGAGGGCAAAGTTTCAGTCTCCTGATCTTCAGTAAAATCCACAACAGACAAACCAACTAAACTGGAATCAGCACAAGTGATTTAATATGATTGCAGCTGGCCAGTTAATGGCCTGTATGAAGAGCCTGCAAGCAATTTGAAATGTGGCAGAGAATAATACTTAGGTCAAAACATACCTAGAAGCAAAATTACAAACAGCAAGTACAGAAAAAAAAAGCCCAGTTGGTTGCAGATGAGGAGAGTAATTGAAATTTATTACTTCCACCCTTGGGTCGGGCTCAGGCTACATCACCGCAGCACAAGCCCTGTTTGTTGCTCCCAGTGGCAGAGTGTGGTTTCAGTTCTGGTCTTGTCAAACTCAAAACATTTTACAGTAAAAACTACTCAGTTTGCCACATCCGCCCGTGTTGTTGTGACTGGACCATTAGGACCTTGTTGCTTCACATTCTGCTTTTAGACCTGAGGGGTAATTACATGAAAAGAAAACATTTTCCTTTTGACATGTGACGTCAAATATACTTCACTTGAGTATGTGGAGAGTGGAGCAGCTGGACCTGGATGTCTGAGGTATCCAGGTGTTCACCCAGTGTCCAGCAGACAACGGCCTTCTCATTTAGTGTAGAGACAGGCAAAATTCAGGGAAAGGACAACTAAAATAAATGAAGAAACCAAGAATGCAGTTGCTTTTGTATGAGTATGATGAAAAATATTATGAATCATATACTCTGACCTTCAGTTCTCGGTCATTCCAACCCATGAAAGATTATGATGCCATATATTACACAATGCTCTCAACAATCATCAATACACCAAGGAGGGATGGTGTCCATCCAACAAGTCCTCCCGATTAAATAATAAGAAATGTTGTTTTGTTTGTGGCTTTTGTTGAAACTGTTGAAAATTACTGTTGCAAAATTGAAAATAAAATGTTCTGATCTCACAGTGCTGTGGTTAGGGTTTGGTTGGGTTTGGGCACAAAAAACAACTTGGGAAAAGATCATGTTTGACTTAAAATAAGTTGTTGGTCAAGGTTGGATGAGATTCCCAACCCTTTTCAATCTGGCGCACAAAAGGGGACATGCCGATTATGACAAACTGAATCACCAACTCTGCACCAGCAGCGTCATAAATGATCTTGACCAATGAATACATGGACTGTCTGTGGCTCTGGAGGTAGAGTGTGTCGTCCACTTATCGGAAAGGTCATGGTTCGAATCTGTGGTTTGGTTCCCGGATTTCTGCATTTTGAAGTGGACTTAGCCAAGATACTGAACCCCAAACCGTCCCTGAGGTGTCATCAGTATGCCACTGTGCTTGTATGGTGGAAAGGTGCTATATGCGTAGGCTGTGTGAATGTGGGTTCCATTGTTAATCATATTGAGAAGTCAATAAGCGTACAAAAGCACTATTATAATTGCCATCCAGTCGATATATTTCACATGGCTGTAGTGGTTGAATCCAAGTTGAAAAGATACTGTGGTTTTTACTCCAACACTTACAAGATCTACAGAGATCGAATTGAATTTTATCACAGCATCTTTTATTGGCTGATTCAATGTCACAGGTTACCGCCTCATGGCACCTGAACTCCTGAACACCTGAACTTAGCTTGACCCATCTAACCCTTGCTCCTGCCCTTCCTCTCTTCGCTGCCTCTGTGGCTCCATAACAATGTTACACTGCTTTATTCTTTGGTCACAACCGACCTGATTCGTAATGCTTACAGCTGCCAGAGGTCTTTGTCACTTGAACATAAACATGTGTTCTTTCCAGGCATTTGCTCAAACAACTGATGCTGCTGTTTTTCTAGGTTCTTCAGTGTTGTTTGTTTGAATGAAGCTATTCAGGGAGTCGACACCAACACCTTATTAAGACAAAGCCACAAAAACACCAATAACATTAACATAGCAAATTTCCCAGCTGCACAATGTTTTTCCAAGCTAATGAAAAGTACCTTGAAAAACCCAACAGCAAAAAGTCAGTGACAGCAAAGTAAGATTTATAAAAGTAAAGAATCAGCCATGAAAGCAAGGTCAAAGATAATTAAAAAGATAATTACATGAAAGCTACTGTATAAAAATGAGTTGGAGGGCTAATCTAAAATGATGGTACACATTTAACACCCTCAGCTCTTCAGATGGCTCGATCTAAAGTTGGAGAACCCAACGCCCTTGATTTTAATCTGGATTTAATATGCAGTAACAATGAAGATAAGAGTGTTGAACTACAGGCAACAGAAGTGTAATTATATCACACAGCCTTTGTGTTTCCATGGAATCGGAAGTCATACTGTGTCCACGGTGGAAATGAGAAATAAACATCACTGTGAGTAGATGCGGGGAAAATAGATGCTGTGAGATCTTGTGGCATGAAACATTCATTCTGTTACACAGAAGCGAAGGGGAAATAGTGTTATGATGACAGTGAGGTTGACTCAATGGAAGTCAGCCTTTAGGGACATCAGTAGATGAGATTAGCAGCAATAGAGACGTTTATTTATTTTGTCCTGTGGCTCACAGATGTCATCTGACTGACCTCTGACCCTCATTGTCTCCTTTGGCACGACCTATTAAGTTGGGTCTCATGCGTCCCTGTACGCAACTTTCTTGCTCTTTCAGTGGCAATAAAAATGTTGATCATGTTCTCCACCGCCAACCCGCCGCACGCAATGTTTGTGTAGGAGTGAGCTCTGCTAGACTGTCTGCTGAATCTGCTGAATCTGATGAACACACACGCTGACAACAGGCTGGAGTCTGAAATACTGTTTTTATAGTCGAGGAGATTTTGTTTCACTCACTACAATCAAAATAATTTCTCTTGATTTAAGCATGGAAATGCAGATTTTTTTGTGTGTCTTGGTCACAGTGGCAGATTTTCTCTCGCCTTCAAGGGAAGCACCATTTCAAGATGACATTAGACGAAGTGACTTTTTAGCTCCCTGCAGTACACAGACACAGATTAGGATCACTTTAACCGCTGAGATGATGGGGATGTGACAGCAGCGGCGTTAAACTCAAGCAAGATGTGTTAGCTTTTGTGTGTGTGTGTGTGTGTGCGTGCATGTGCGCGCCTTGTGTCCATATCTCATCTGCCTCACTGGGTGGACGATATTCTCATCGCCCCACAGGAGCGTCTCTCTCTTCCATTTTTACCCTCTGTAGGAGGCGAACCAGTGAACAGGCCTGTAATTGCAGTAAACATGGAAATGCAATATTCACACCAGGACCGCTCCGCTCGCTTAATGGACAACTTCTGTCATCTGTCTCGCACTCCTTCCCTTTTTTTTTTTTCCTCCTTGTTTTTGTCTGATATCTCAACATTTTCATCACCCTTGGCTGCTAGATGTCGTCACTAACCCAATATTCAATAACAAGAATGACTTTTTCAACAAGACACCAGTTTTCTTGCTAAATGTCCCATTGGCAGAATTACAGCACCTAGATAATAGCATTGCTGTGGTTGATTAGTTGTCTCTTCTTCCCAACAATAGATTTGTTAACACAAGCGTTTCTAAAAATCAAGACCACATTTCCAATAAACGATTCTGCTGCCTCTTATTCAAGATGTTCCCGCTTGTAACATTCTTGTTTCTCACACCACACCGTGTTAGCTTTTCTTTGCAAGGCTAACAAGAGTTCAAAGTCAGACATATTTTTCATATTTTTGATTATCTGCCATTACTAGAAAGGCCTGAAGAGAGATTTATATTTCAAAGAAGATTAATGTTTCTCGTGTCTCTAGGTTAAGTATAACTCAGACTGGAAGAAGGTAAACACCTAGTTTTACTCTATCCAGAGAGGACGGAACGTGTAACATTAGTCTGCCCCATTTTGTTTACCTGCTGATCTTTCGTGCCATTAAACATAAGTTTCTATCCTGTTACAAGATGACAAACAGAACGGGAATAAAGAACAGCGTTTGTCTTTTAAAAAAAAAAAAAACAAAAAAAAACAAACACTTCTCACTTTTCTGTGTTTCACCTCTTCATGTCCTTTCAATTATTCAACAACAAAACTCTGCAAGATGTTAAAAGCTGTCATTAGTAGGCAGTGCTTTGCTTTCAGGCGGTCTCAAGCCAGAAAGTTTGATCAGTGTGTGTGAGTGTGTTTGGGGCTGTTATTTTCGATACGTCGCTGCTTTTGCTGATTTGATATGTATTGCGATTTTTCAAGTATCGTGATTCAATATTTCAATTTTACTGCTTTTTTGTTTACTCCTTCATACTTAACAGTTTAACACACAAAACTTGAAACTGACACTTGTTTTTTTAAGTCATGTTTACAGCCTGTCTGGCATCAACAACCATGCCATGTTCAAAGTCACTTAAATCACCTTTCTTCCTCATTCTGATGCTTGGTTTGAACTTAAGCAGATCGCCGTGTGATTGGCTGAAAGATAGATACACATAACACACATAACTTTATTCAGTCTTTATTTCAGTAACATCATTGCTAAACCATTGGCTCTATAAAAGAGACTTGCTAACAAAAAGCTGTCATGAGGAATAATTTCTACCTGTTAGTTAAAAAAAGCTATGATTAAGTTAAACAAAGTACTGTTCTAGTTAAGTTAAATTAAGCGTAATAAACTGCTGTTAAGTTAAATAAAGTACTGTTAAGACATTAATCATTGCAGTATAACTGGTGCTTTAATTCTGAAAGACCAAGCTTATCTTGACCTCGCCATTCTATCAAGCTAACCTGCTAGCTCCTGACCTAACTGTTAGCCTGTAGCTGTTATTGTACTTTTTCTCCCATCTCTAATTACTTATGTCAGACTTCAACTTTCATTTCAGCGTAGATCATATGTATGATTCTATGATTGAAATGATTGTAGCTCATTTAAGGAAACACCTACACATGACAAAGAATAATCAAAAACTTGTACAAGGTGTTCACATACCACAGTTTCTATCATATTTGATATGTCAAAAACTGGATCATACTGTTGTGGTATACTATTGTGCACTGAAATTAATTTGAATATGCTTTTTTTAGTTCCCGCAGTGCATAACAGAGATTTCATAAAACTTAACTTTCACTACTTTCTCACCCCAAGGCTTCATGCCTTCTCTCGCCTTTTCTCCCTTTCTTTGAGCAATTAAAAGAGTTAGCCTTGCAAGAAGGCTGTTGAGTTCGTTTGTATGCCTCACCAGACAATAGCCGCTCTCAGTCAGTTTAGCAGAGGCGCGATGCAAAGTCGGCCCAGACAAAGGAGGGAAAAGACAAAGTGAGAGAAAGCAGTGGAAGTTTGTATCATCACTGAATGCAGATGAGTACTGCCTGTAACACACTCATCATCATATCTGATGCAGACAGAATCATTCTCAAGTCTGAGATGTGGCAGGAAGGGTTGTGTGCGCACATGTCTGCGTGCATCTGCCCCCCCCTAATAACTGATTCCGATCACTGCCCCGGCATTGTCTTGTAGTTGCCTCTCGAGAAATAAAGCAGGAAAGATAAAAAATGATGGCGGAGAGAGGAATCCTAATTAATTGTGATGAATATGCAGATTGGGTTGAATCCTCTGGATAGTCGTCTCTTTTCACCACGATCTACTTCAATATTTAGACAGAGCTTAGGGACAAAGACAAGTCTACGCCGAGAATACAATCACCCTCAATTTAACTTCACTATATTCCTCGGACATGCGTGTGAGTGTGTGTGCGAGTGTGTACGCCTTCCTTCTTTATACCAGTCTTCTGTCTACATCCTCTGCTTCCTTATCCACTGCAAACAAATCCATCTGAATCTGCCTCTGAGCCTTTTCAGTTTTTGTTTTGTCCATCTTATAACTACAAACAGACATTTTTAAATAACCTCTGTTTTTACACTGTTGAATTTTGTTTTCTAAACCAGAGCAACATCTCTGTTTGAAGTATGCATTAGTGTTTTCAGAAAACAATACAATGATATAACAGCACTGCGAGGGCAGATGAATATGGTGATACAAATAATTTCTTCTATCAAAAACAGATTGATTTTTTTTTTTTTTTATTAATGACAAAAACAAATTTAATTTGATTTGACATTTCTTGAATCGAGTGTCATGTTTGTGATTGCAGTTAAGAACCGATCGCCTTATTTGAAGATACTTATACTGACAAGGCTTAAAACTTCATATCACTTTAACATAGTAAATTATCACAATAAGGGCTTCATTCTGTGAACAGGTGCAGTGTAACTCATTCATGTTTCTGTGTGATCAGCTTGTTGAAGAACATAGACTGAAAGTAGGAAGATGAGCAAAACATAAATAAAGGTGATTGACAGAAGATCGAGCTGTGTGAGTCAGACTTGGCACCGATATTTCTTTAGTGTTGCTTGCTAACATTTCCAAACTAGCACTCAAAGGTGGAGTAAGGGATTCTGGTGAAAGACTTTTTGTGCTCAATTGCAAAACAAACTCATCCACCTTCCGTCCTCCTTCAGAAGCTCTGCCTCCCAAATTGAAGGAAGCGCAGCAGAATACAAAGAATCTTATCCACCGTGAAAGTTGATACTCGTCTCGTAAACCTTCAAACACAGAATTCAAAACACAGCGGAGTAAAGACGAGCAAGAGTTAGCTGTTTAGAAAACTACAGCAGCAGAAGAGAGGGCTTTATAGCTAAGCTAGAAGGGTAATGGTACCTTGCGTAGCATTTTGAAATAAATGAAATCCACTGTGCTGACAAACTGGTGATTTCAGGCGAGACAAATACCACAATACAGAGCAAACAACTATACAGCAAACAGCTGCTACAGCGGAGCTAACATGAAGCGAGGGTGGGGTGGTTTCCCATAGCCTCTCCTGCTACTACAGATAACATCACACTAGCAACCCATTTTCACAAACTAGATAGTAAGCTGAATGTCTGTGGGCAAATAATTTACCGTTACCAGAAACAAATGTGACACTGGGACTTTCTTGCTAACTAACTTACTACTACTACACTACTTTCCAACATTAGCCAGCCTCTCGCCTGCATCACAATCAGTCCCATTCAAAACTCCACACGGTCCCGACGATGACAGAAGGGTGGACTGATCCTTCTGCTTCCCCTGGTAATCCATAACATGGCATTATCCTTTGGCATTGGCCGGACTTACCGTCTTTCACTCACACTACCCCTTATACCGCCGTCCCATATTTGTCAAACTGCATGACTGTCAACCCAGAAGCTGTCGAGACATTTCACTTAAAGCCTGAAATTTCAACCTGCTGGAGGAGCTACAGGAAAAATTAGATAAATCCCAGAGTCATTAGGACACATCTTCTGGGGACCATGACCAGAATTTCATATCTATCAATAGTTGTTGAGATGTTAATAATAATAAAACAGTCAGACTTTCAGGTCTTGTTAAAAACAGCTGTATGACATTTATTTAATGAAAACGATTCAGATCCCTCGACTGTTTTTATGTTTCCAACTGTTTAATATTCAATCTCTTTATCTCTTTAAGGTAGTTTAGTTGAACATTACTGGTTCACTTTTCATTTTTTCATGTTCATTTTTAAGTCAGCACAGACAACAGCTCTTACCAGTTAAGTCATTAACAACGATGTGTGAATCCGAAAACAAAATTTACACTGCAAAGCTGCATCATGACAACAACACGGTGTCTGTGTTTTGCATTCTGAGAGCATTTCTGCTCATTTTGATGCATGTATTTTGAATGTTTCGGCGCTGAGATGAGACAAGCATCTGGTTCCTGCTGAAGCTTCAGGTTCACTGAATGTACACCCGGTGCTTTCTTTCTGCCAAAGGAAATCTTTCAAGCAATACCTCACATTCACTTTGATTACATCTGTGAATCAAACCCTAGTCTAGCCAACAGGCAAACTAAAGGCAGAACACTTCTAGCAGCTGTGATCCATAAAAGGAAATGGAAATTAAAGCTTCATTTTATGAAATGACGGCTAATTTGCCTTTGTTTTATGAGAGTAGGATCTACTATTTACACAGCATTTGTTTTTTAAAAAAACAGCTACAGAGATAAGGGAAAGATTACAACTATAATTTGCGTGAACTACATGAAAATGGTTTAAAATCATTAAAAAATGCCAGAAATGAACAGAATCTACCTTTCACAACTGACCATTATTGGGAGAAAGGAAAAGGAGACGAGGAATCAAAAAGATCTTTGAGGTCAGCACAGGACCAAGACCAAGCCTTTACTCTTTTCATCATCTACTTCCAGTTTTCTTTTTCTTATTTCAGTTTTTTCTTTTCCATTTTTCCTTTATCTTCCCCACTTTCTTCAGCCAGCACAGACATCATCCTGGCAAATGTAATGAGGTGTGTGCGTGCGCGTGTGTGTGTGTGTGTGTGCGGACAAGGATGCACTCTATATGTGCTTGCACACGAACATGAATGCAGCGAAGGGTGAGTCATGTTAATGTCTGGGAGCCGTGTGGTGATCTCTGAACCACAGGCTGGCCGACAAGAGGCAGCCAAACAGTTGGTCATCTGGTGTGGGCTGAGATATCACAGGCTGGGTGTAAAACTGTGTGTGAGTGAGAGACAGGCACAGCCACAAGTGAGACTACTTGGACCAGCCACCTGTGTACTGAACGCACCAGGAGCTATGGATCTCATTCCAGGCATGATGCTAAGATAAAAAAGAAAAAAAAAATACTACACTGGCATAACTACACAAACAATGCAGTCATTTTACAATTTTGAGGAAGTTGGTTGTTGAAGTGACACACAGTCAGGTATGCAGCAATGTGTCAAACCCCTTAAATGAAGTAGTATAAGATCTGTCAGTGTTGTTAATTAGCCTCAATCTACACAGGAGTTACTTCTTCTTCATCTCTTGCCAGCTGTTGTTAACTTGCCCCAAATGGCAGCAATATATCAGTTATTGTCTAATGGAAAGAAACACTGTCTGGATAAGTCATGAATTATTAATATTATTAGCTCTGGGGTACCATAGTCTACTTCTGAAGTACAGCAGTCAATCAAATATAGTCTGTTCCTCTTGGTTTTGTAAAGTTACATCATATCTGTCTGTTGGCTCTGATAGATTTGCAGTAACAGTTATTTCGAAGATTTACAAGATACAGCTGGAGAAATGTTGAAACATCTTTTTTTTTACATTTAAGGTCGACTAACATTTGATGTGTTAACAATGTCAATATCACCTCATACCTTCTGAAACAGTCTTGTTGGCAATGCTTTTAAGGCATTTGCCTCTACACCTGATATCACACTAACTGTATATATATATATATATATATATATGTGTGTGTGTGTGTATATATATACACCTGCTATGACCAATGTTCTTTTATTAAATAAGCATTAAAATACTGCAGTTAAAATCAGTTCTTTATGTTCGTTGTTTTGGTTCAGTGTCACACTTCTCACTGAACAGTTAGCAAATAGCTAGTGAACATAGCAGCTATAAGGCAGATGTTTTCTTCAGGAGTTGGACCAAAATCCAAAACATTCTCACACACATTGTGTTACTAGTTTTTCACCCGCCCCAAAGTGGCCAAACATCCATTCATACCAATTTAACTGAATTACACTTCATACTGTTGCATTTTAGCCTGAGAATGCCGACATGTCAAGGTTCTTCCTGCCTGATTTAAACAGTGCATTCTGGGATACCCTCCTGAACCTCAAATGAAATAATCTGGTTACAGTTCTCATTTAAAAACAAAACAAACATTGCTTATTACAGTTTTTAGTGGGTGATCAATAAATGCAGCAGATTTCCAAAAACATAGAAAATCATTCTGTGAGCACTGAAACAAACACTGAAAGACCCAACACTTGTGTTGTTCACTCATTGTGTGTTTGTGGATTTCTGTTTTTGAGCTCTTTGATGTAATTATATCTTTTCCCTTATGCCTCACAATTAGTTTTTCATCATCATTATGCTTTTCAGTAATGAGCACGCTCTTTCTTTTGAATAAAGGAAAACATGCAATTCCACACAATGGAATATTTAGTAGTGTTATGTGTCCTTGGATGGGTATGTTCTCTTTTGCTGGAAAGCGTGAACACAGTGTGTGTGTGTGTGTGTGTGTGTGTGTGTGTGTGTGTGTAAGTGAGGGTTGAGGCACAGTGGGGGGTTAAGACCTGAGATTGGGTGAGTCTTCTTGTCCTCCCTGAATTATTTAGCACATGGGGGAGGGTGGGGGGTGAACGCTAACCCAAGCCATCTCAGGAGACCACCAGCAGAGTGCACTGTTTGTATTTATTGTACGTCTTTTTGTGATGTGATGCTTTCATATAGCGCAGAAACACGTGTGGCTTAGCTTCGTCGTCTTTGTGAAAAGAGGGCGTGCAGAAGTGTCTGGACCCCAGTGAGATTGACCAAAAGCTCTTTGGCCTCACTTTGCACCCTTTAATCCTGTCGTCAGTTTCTCTGAATTTGACATAGGGAGCAAACAAGCGAATAGAAAAAATAAGATTGGGTTGGGGTAGTACATGAAAGTGTGATCTTTTCTGGTAAAGCCTCTTAGAGAGCAGTTTACACTCCTGTCAAGTGATTTTGGGTTTTGTGTGATATATTTGTTTTCTTTGAAATGTCCTCTCAATGATACAAAGATGAGTGAAATCCTTTAAAGTGCAGACTGTTATTGTAAAATATTTTTTTAGGGTTATGACTTGGCTTTTGGTTAGTGTGAATCACAAGATCAGGACTGAATGTAAGCCAATGGAAAGTCCTCGCAGGTACAGCGATACCAGCGCGTGTTTTCACATTTATTCCATGGCGTTGGAAGTCCGTGAACTTATGAACTCTCAGTCTAACCTCAGCCCCCAAGGCACAAAACACACATGAACACACACACACCCTAAACACCCCTAAGGCTCCCTGCAGGTATCCTGTGGAGCTGTGAATGTGTACACTTATACTATATTTATTCACCTTAACATTCATTATACCAACATGACCCACAGTCTACTTACTTTTTAACCTTCATCGTGTGGTTTTGGCACAACACTTTTTAAAATGTTTTTTTATGTCATTTCCCATTCGCTCTCTCTCCTTCTCTTCCTGGTGTATAACCCAGTCCCCACTTGCTCTCTCTCTTTCTGTCTAGCTCTCTCTCTTTCTGCCCGGCTACTAACCCACTCAGCCAACATGTTGGCATACAAACACCGTTTTTAGAAAGCAAAACAACCCGTGGAATATGACTGGAATATGGAAACGCTTAATCTCTCTGGGTGGATGAGTATCAAATCGAGAGAGAGAGAGAGAGAGAGAGAGAGAGAGAGAGACTGTGGAGGAACACTCTGTTCATTTTGCCAAGGCCAGATGGTGAGGGCAGCTTTGGTGCTGCACGGCATCTCTGCCTGTCAGGCCATGACACACACACACATACACAAACAGAAACGATTACCTCAGCCTGTTTGTGCAGCAGTGGCCCTCTGTATGTGGTGGCCTACGCGAGTCAGACTTATTAGATTAATCTTTTATTTGTCTCAGTGCTGTTATCACTGTTTTTCATCTCAATGTGTTGCTGGGATTAACAGTCAGTTTCTGGTTTGCATTTCCCTTGTTTGGATAGTTTGTAATCTCTTTCCGTTTGTGCGTGTGTGCACGCATGTTTCTGGGCTCAAGACAGTATAAATATGTCCCAAAGCACTACTGTGTTGAAAATTTTCTAGCACTGTAGCTACTGGCTTAGAAATAAATTTCAGTAAAACTAAATGTATCTCACTATAAATTGTTTATTGCAAAAGTGATCATTAGTTTCTACACACAAGTTTCACACAAGTTCAGATACAGATCAAACATTTTTATTGACAATGTTAAACGTTATAGGCCACAGCACATTGATGAGCTGTGATGAATCTGTATTGACATAATGATTCCAGTTTCAGTTGTTCACTTGAGTTCATTCAGTCTTGTTTAGTTTGCTTAGTCACAAGTTGTCAAACTCAGTGCTGTAAAATCTATTAAGTTAAACTGAATAAGTATACTGCTGAGCTGCTCTTGGGCAAGGCACAGGGCCTCAGTACAACCTGAGGTAAATGATAAGTGTTAGCTGGACTAGCATAAGAGATACTTTAAAGAAATTCGAGAGAATCGTTTCATATATCTATTATTATATATAGCTGCCCTGGCTATGAAATGAGCTTTTTGCTTATTTAGCATATGTTGGAGGAGCTATTTTTAAGTTTTATATTACCAGCTGTTTACGATGCATCGAATTGAATTCTTTTACTCACCAAGAGCTCTCTCCAGAGGCGCAAAGCATCACCAATGAAACACTTGTCTCTGTCAACTCTTTTCCTCTATTGAAGTTAGCACGCTAACCAGATAGCCCCAGCTCATCCTATCACTTTTCGATGGTGACTCACTGTAACCTCCAATCTGACCTGAATCTGCTCAGAGGCCGTATATAACCTCTTGTCAAACACCATGAGCTTCCACCAGCCCTGCGGGCAAGAAAAACGAAACATTCAGTGATAAATAGTGTCTTTAAATGAAATCACTTTTCTTTTATTCCATCAAAATAAATCACCAAAGTCACAAATTTCCCAACCATTCATGTCACAGGTATTGAATCAGGTACTGTGTGTGTTTTCAGATAACTCGTGGTTTCAAATAGATTTGCATTAAAACACTAACAACTTTTAAATGGTAGTTCAAACATCAAAATCAGTTGACACTCATTTTACAAAAAAAAAAAAAGTAAGAAAATAAAAACCAACTGTTATTTGATTCAAATGAGCATCACACAATCCTCCAGTGGCACCCAAACATTTACACAGTTAGATCACAAGCTTTTATTCATGCAGGACCAAGATAAGTGTGATCAAAATTAAGTTTTAGTCAAACCAAATTAATCAAGGAAAAACTATCACTGCTGATTGCTGGGCTCAACAGCAAATCTGTCTTAATAGCCTGTGTTGATCCAGCGTAGACGCTGGCGCTGTCTGCCACCCTCCAGCAGGCAGCAATTCTCAAGGGATCAAGAAGTCACAAAACATAATTAATATGTCCTCAAAAGTTAAGTCAGCTGACATTGCTTCCAGGTAATGAAAAACAAAACTATGTGAGCTGAGTAGAGCCTTTGTTTAAGTCCATCTTCTGCCAGTTGGATTATGTTTTGCATGTGTAAATTTGTTGTGTAAAGTTAGTAGAATTTTAACTTTCTATGGTGCACTGAGAACATTAGCTTTGATTGTTTAGTAGTTTATGAACCGTGTCAAGTTTTTTTTCTCTTTGGGAGTTTCATCTAAAGTCTTATAACAACAATAATAATAATAATGATGATAATAATTCTAATAATAATAATAATTATTATTATTATTATTAACAACAAATCATTACTGCTGCTCTTTAAATCATGTGTCTTTTAAAAGTATGAGATTATGTGTCATGATGATCACCTTGTCTACTTTTGAAAAACTGTTCTCTGTGCGACCAGAGGTCAGGGGTGGAGTGGTGTGTTGTGATTCACTTCAGCTTCTGTGTAGAAACTGTAAATGGAAAGTCAATATAAAGGATAAATACAAGATCTTACAGCTGCCACCTTTGTTGTTACTGAGGCCTTGTGCCTTGCCCAAGAACAGTTTAGCAGTATTTATTTTAATTCTCTGGATTTTCCCGCACTGAGGCCAAATACTTTGACCAATAACTGTCAAGTCAAAAATCCTCATCTCTAACCTTTTACTGAGGCGGCGTCTGCTCCCGTGTAAAGTGAAAAATTGTCTAACCTCATTACCTTCAACGTGACAATGTGGAGACAAGATGGCTTGATGCCGCACTATGTTTACATGCCAACAGCCATATTAAAAAAAAGAATTCACCTTATTTCATCCCGATCACACTTTTACTGCTTTTTGTCGCACTTGAATGCCACTTCGATTCAAGGAGAGCCTAAACTGGCTCGAACAAAAATAAATAAACAAAGCTATGCTAGTTTCCCCCATTCATCACAGGGGTACGGAGAAACGCTGACTATACACTGACCCTGGGTGACCTGTGTGGAATGTACTGCCGTCTCTGGGAATGCAGCTCGGAGCGTCAGCGCCTGCGCTCTCGCGTGGTGTATGTTAAGGCTGTATGTATGAGAAGCAAAGAGTGTTTATCACCACTACACAGACAGCAATTGTTAGAACTGTCCTGATGGAAGAAGCTCACATTATTATGAGCTGGGTGATGTCTGATTGCTGTTTCTAAGAATTAATGGAAAGATTAACAAAATGAAATTCAACAATTACCAAATTGTAATGCTCCATTGGGGATACCTTTTCTCTTTTTTTTACCTTTTCTTCCGACAGTCACCACTCAGCCATTGAAATCATATGTTGTATTTTCTTTGTGTTTCCTCCCTTGTTGTTTTGTATTCTTGACTTTATTGTCAGATGGATTTCATGTTTTATTTTAAAAGCACTGCTATATGGAAAGGAAATGCCATGTCCTTGCTGGGATAAAGTGGGGGGGGGTCAGTGTTCAGCCTTGCCTGTTGTATCTTGCTACAATCTGGTTCAACTTTGTTGGCTTGAGAAAGACTCTGTGGCCCTGAGTTAAATAGATATAATTTGTAATTACAGTTAGTGCAGCAGAGGTAGATATTGTCTGCTCCACTCATGTCCTTGTGTGAAGTGTTTTGTGTACGTGTATGTGTGTGTGTTGTTATATTTGGAAGGCTCTTATCTTTTCTGTCTCTTATTCCCACTGTATTTCTGGTGTGTTTAATCAACACTTGGCCCTGCTTGCACTGGAACAGCCGCTGTGAAAACACACTTAACCATTCTCTCTTCTCCCTCGCTCACTAATGCAGTTTTAAAGCTCTGACTTCCTCACCCATTTTTACAGTAGATAAAAGCGCTTTCATCCCATCTGAGGTATCTGGCTCTTTTAGTGCAGAATAATGTCCAGGCCTGCATGAAAACGAGCAGGGGTCTATAGGTCTGCCTGCAAATGCATAACAAAGCTCAAAATAGCTGGGCTCATTGCCATTCTAGACAGATAGGACTAGGCCCAGGGCAGTGTCAAACACAGAGACACAACCAGCATGGGGACAGAGCCAAGGTCGTCTCAGGATACACACTCATCAAGAGGTCGATGATCCAGCCCAGGTGACCTCACATTGAACCAAAGAGTTTTATAGCCAGGAGGGAAACTGTGTGTGTGTGTGTGTGTGTATGTGTTTTGTACAGTAAAAAATGTGTTTGCTCTAAGTATCTGTGTTCATGTATGTCTGAGAGATTTCTCTTTCTGTGCTGAACTTGGCTGGTTGGATGTAAACTAATGTGCTTTTGTGAATTCTAATCCTCATTCTCAAGGTCATAGTGTCACTGCTGTATTTTGGCTATAACAACATTGAATTAGATGAGCAGACACAATGAAAAACAAACAAGAAGAAAACCAATAGCAAAGTGACTTGTGTGTTGTGCATCACACAGAGCTGAGATGAGAACAAGTGAAGAGGATCATCATATCGAGTAAACTATAGGTCACAGAAAAGAAAAGTTTTTTAAGGCTAAAAGTATGAGGACAACCAACATTTCTATTTAATTTAAGTTATCACCCAAACTCTAGATGTGTAGTCTACAGACTGTGTAGTACTCCAATTTGTATCAATCATAATCACAAATTTTACTTCAAATATAATTGTTTTAGTTCTTAAGCTTAAGCTATTAATACTGTTGGCTCTGTAGCAACAAAAAAACTTAAAAATAACTCCCTGCGATAGAAAAACTACCTAAGTAAGGTAGTATTAGTGGTGCACTAAATACTCAATATAATCATAGCATTATATTGACATTGTATTAATGATACATAGCATGATAATGGTACTGTACAACGGCTACATAGTTGTCCACTTATAATAAGACAAACTGCTCCTAAGTTACACTGGAAATGAAAGATTTAACACCTTTCTAATGGCTCCAGTGAAAGTGTTGTTAGATGTCGGATCAACTTTATAGCTGATTATTATCGAATATTATCTTCACAAACAGACTAACAACTAAAAAAAAAACCAAAAAAAAAAAAAACCAAACAAACAAACTGACTTGTGGAAAACCTGACTGAGACACATTAAGTCAATAAGATTAAAGCAATAATAGGCATGTGTCAAAGTTCTGTTATTGTTCTATTATTACTGTTCACTGCCAACTATCCACTCTTTGCTGCTAAAGGCCACCTAGCTAGCTAACTTGTTGGTAGCGACTAATGATACAAAGTGTTGATTCTTCTCTGGAAGAAACCATCAGGCACCAAATTAGCAAAATGAGAGCAGAGAGTTTCATTTAGTAGTTGGATCAACTCCTGGAGTTAATGTTAATTAGCTACAGCTGAGTAAATTCGCCATTCACAGTTCACCTCACAGCTTGTCCAGACATTGTTAATAGCGAAAGCTGTTCCCTAATTAAAATTCTGACTTTTGCTGTTCAAAAATAGCATTCTCTGAAATTGCAGTTTGGATATAAAAGTGTTAATAATTAAGCTCTTATAGACGAAACAGGCGTCCCAGTCAGTGAGTGAGAGCGTGAGCTAACGTGGAGTAGCAGCACCCTCAAACTGAGGCACCTAATTTGAATTCATTCCACCATTCATTTTAAAACTTCAAACTTTTAAACAATTTTCCTGCTGTGATATGTCAGTCTCATCCATCTAAACAGCGTATCATCTTCAGTTCAATTCAAGTCCAAAGCAGTTTAATGTCCTTGTTATAATATCATATTTCATACTGGCCATATTTCATTATTATTGTACAATGTCAACTCTTTTAATTATTTGCCAAAGCAATAACTTTGAATTTCCCCAAAGAACATTCGAGGTGAATATAAATAAATACATTGTTCCCACAGCATCCCAACTTCTTCCATGTAATGGTTCAACTCAAAAAATATTTAACTTCACTTCATTTTCAACACTTATGTAGATTCAAGTTATTATCTGCCTTTGAACAAAGCCAGAGGGTGACGGTGTGGCTTGCAGTGAATCCTGTTGTGTAAAAGATAAGCTGTGACCTGCCTTAATTACACTGTGTTAACTCCTGAGGTGAACGTGTTAATGAATCACTTTAGAGCACAGTACTTTGCATACTGAGCTGAAGTTAAAAAATGACAGAAAGATGTTGGTACATTACCCAGTAAGTCAAATATCAAATAATTTGTCTCTGTGTTTATGCTCTGGCCTGCTGATCCCCTCTTCTCTGAGTCTGGCAGTGTGTTTGCCATAATGTCAGAGCGGCATCAGAATGCTAATTACAAACTTACACATGTTGACATCTCGCTATATTTCCAGATAAGATGCTCTCATGGTAATTTACCTGGCAGTATAATCAGCAGTACCGTATATTCACAGTGATCCTTTGATTTAATTTGCAGCCAGATTGATTGAACATAGCCTCAGGTCTGTGCCTGGCCCCTGCATAAACAGATCCAGTCTATGTTATGTTTAATTCAGAGTCCTTCCACTGGAAGGGAACCAAACTGATCAGGACTTGTTTACACTCTCCGGCCCCACCAAGCCCTGACCTACTTTTAATAACTTCAGTGCACTTTAAACGGAGTTAAGTGTGTGTTTGCATGTGTGTGACTGACTGCATGCTGCATGTGTTGTGCACAACAAATTAGCTTTGCATGTATAATGCAGGACTCCTCAGCTATAGATCCTATATCGTCAGGCTTGGGGGATTGAGATATTATTAGCTGCATGCTCCCGGAGACCTGGCTGAACTGCCTCCTCGGGAGCGTGTGTGCGTGTGTGTGTGTGTGTGTGTGTGTGTGTGTGTGTATGAGAGAGTGAGCGACTGGTTACATTTGCTCGTCTGTGTGGAAGATATATAGCCTTGCAGTATGACCTCTTTTGGCTCTGAGATCTCCATCACTCAAGACTTAGAACTTGGGCCAGATAAGAGGCAGCTATGCACTTGATGACTTATAAAATAGGCCGATAACAAGCCTGTACAAGCCTGTGCATTAATACTTTAACAGAACTAGACTTTATCAGTCTTTGCCTTTATGAAATCATGGCAAAGCTGGTCTATGTTAAAAGTACAATTATATAACTAAATATACACATATATGCTGAAGTAAAATCAGTCGCCCATCTGTCTCCTTGAACATCTTCCTCTATCAGTCAAGCAGTGAATCACATACACAGATACACAGACATTTAACCACAGATTTAATGTGTAGACTTCTAGACAAAATCTCTTGAGGTGTGTGTCTATGTGCGTGTGTCTGTGTTAGTGTGTCCCTGACAGCTCCCTGTACTAACAGCCCCTGTGGCAGAACAGATACCAGCCAAAGATTAGGATGTAATTACACGCCACTTTCTGCTCCATCTCTCTGCCTGAGAGAGGAAGAGAAAAGAAATGGAGAGAGAGATGGAAGGAAGAGGAGGGGAAGTAAGGTGGAGATAAGGCTTGGCTGTGTGTATCAGTCTGTGTGTGTGGGTTAGTGTGTGAACATCCTAATAGAACACCCCTTCCCGCCGAACACACACACACACACACACACACACACACACACACACACAGCCAATGAATTTGCAATCCCCCCCCAAAAAAACCCTTTCACCCCCCTTACTTCGCTCTGCACGCGTCAAATGTTTTGACTCGAGATTTACCCCGCTGTGCTTTCATTGGCTGTCTGTCGCCATGGTAACGCAATGAACACCATGGTCCCATCCCACACATGCAGAGGGTGTGTAGTGCCCTAAGCGTCAGACATTAGGATAATCCCCTCTCTCATTTAAATGTAAAGTCAGCAAAAGAAAAAGTCGCTACAGCAAAAGTGTTATAAATGTATGAGTGTGCGAGTGGAGCGGGGAAGCGTGTGTCCCGTGTGCACACCAGGAAGATAATTTGCGGGAGAAAAACTTTAATGGCATCAAATTTAGCTTTTATTTCCCCCCCACCTTCCTTAATACACAACATCTTTCTTTCTGTCGTGCACACATTACTGTGTTTTTTCCCACTTTTCCTGTGGTGACATTTTTAGGTCACCCCTCACTCTCTTTCATCATCTTTACCCTGGCATGTTGTACGCACATCTGCGGGCGTATCTGTGCAAGGTGGGATGTGGGAGCGGGATGCAGAAGGAATCCCTCAAGGGAACATCAGGGAAACGATGATCTCCCGGCATTCCCTCACGCTCCCGCTGGCTCCCTTTTGAAGATGGGAATGCTGGTGTTAGAGGAGACAGCTGTCACAAACACACAGGCACCTATAGTACGGTGGAGCATTTATACATACTCGCACAACTGTATCCTAACTACTCTTTTCTCCCCCTGATTCTGGATCTGTCAAAGTTTCCTATTTTTTGATATAGGATAGGGGAAGAGATTCCCAATCAGGAGCAACGTGGATATCAACAACTTTTAATCCTGTTTCTGAGAGAGTGAGAGAATGAAAGAGAGGGAGAGAGACAGAGGGAGTGTGTGTGTGTGTGTGTGTGTGTGTGTGTGTGTGTGCGTGTGTGTGTGTGTGTGTGTGTTAAAGCAAGAGAAAAGGAGCAAGAGAGAGAGAGAAAAGGGGGAGTTCCACATTTCTGCAGGATCAAAAGCTTTCAGGGGATTTTGGAGCTTGGAGCTGGTATCTGTGTAAGTGTTTACGTGTCTGTGTGTGAGTGTGTGTTTGCATGAAGTGGGGGTGGGG
>CM076663.1:16998678-17203976 GCA_038496675.1 Rachycentron canadum | reverse complement strand
GGGGGGGTGGGGGGGGGGGGGAGTCCAGGGAGCTTTGACACAGATGTGAATATAGAAAAACAAAAACAGCACACACAAACCTCCCACACGCACACACACAACACATTCACGCCTTTACTTCACATAATCATATGCAGACAGACACACCCTAACACACACACACACACACACACACACACAAAAACACACACCACCCTCTCCATACTGTACATGCACCTTGCCCTCACCTACGCTACATACCCAATAAACAAATACAAAAATAATGTATTGATTCACACTTCTAACTCCACCCCAGAACAGTAGACTCACAGCTGGATTAAGACTTAAATCTCCATCTTTTACTGTAAATATGGTGTGTCAGTCAGATGTCAGTTAGTTAACATTGTTAGTTGGCAAATTAGATCAATGTTACCTGTCAACATAAACTTGCAATTCTATCATAATATTTAATATCTAGGTTTGTTGCCAAATATTGAATATTTTTTTGTTTAGGTACACAAAATATTTGTTGAGCATACAAATGTTGAAACAGTTCATGAGTCTCAGTTTTCAGTACAGTATGTCATTTTAATAAAGCAGCTTGGCTAATGTTATTGCTAGCTAACACTCTGATTAACTAGCAAAGCTAGGTGCTAAGTGGGTTATTCCCCAGTTTTCCATCAATAAGTTCCATAAATAATGGTGTTGTTTTAATTTAAAAAATATATTATTTTCCTTCAGAAATCAACAAATGCTAATGTTAGCTAATATACAAGGGTGCTTTGTTAATTATCCCCTATTTTATCAACATTATAATTAAGGCAGAGAGTTTTAAGCTAGAAAACATATGTTTGTGTATGTATGTATGTGTTACATTTCACCTATGTTGCATATGTAACTACTCAAAGTTACTAAGGTGTGTTCGGCTAATGCAGCTTGCAAATGTATGACTTATGAAATGACAGCCTGTAGATCTATAATCAATAACATGGCAAAATAATAATAATAATTTAATAAGAACTATTAGATGTTGAGAAAAGTATAACTTTTTAACCACCGAATCTGGCTCAGTTGTCGCTTAATTTAACCATTTAACCTCAAACACCATTTCCTAACACATCTAACAGTGTAAGAATTAACTTTCAAACATATTACATCTTTTTTTCGCTGTCTGCAGGGGCCCATGAACTGTAAAATTTTTCACAGCAAGACAGTCATCAAATTAGCTGTGCAAAAAGCAGCAAATTGTCACACTGGGGAAGTTGGAACAAATGAATGGGGTTCATTAAAAAAAACCTTAAAAATGGTTATATATTGAACTGAACATAAGTGTACCTAAAACCAAAAATGCTCAATATAGTGCCACCTGTTTTATGAGTGATATTTACACACATGTTCTGACATCAATCACTTATGCACACAAACACAGAGCTCTGCTCAGCCCCTACCAGTCTGACAGCATGTTAAAATCATGAGTGGATTAACAAAGAGTTTCAAAATCATACCGAAATCATGGCTGGATTAATTCCATGTGACATCAGCTTGTCTGCAGCTCCTAAGCCATATTTAGTTGACGATCAAATAGCTTAACCTGGCCAGTTAATCCCATCCTAATATTCCACTAATCTGTCCCCAATCCAAATTATAACAGAATCAGCATTGGTCGTTTGTTGTTTGTGTTGGAGTTTCTTTTCTTTCTTTCCAGCTTTGTTTTTCCGCTCATATTTGGCACAGAAGGAAAGTTTTGACCAGGACACCTGTTTGTGTTTCTGGATATGAGTGTATGTCTGTGTGTGTGTGTGTTTTCCTGTAAATATTCACCATGTTCAGGCACCATGACTCAAATTCTGGCAGTGGCAACACACACACACACACACACACACACACACACATACAAACACTCTTACCACTGTGACCTGATTGAAGCCACATACCTAAACAGAGGATTAGTGACTTATCATTGAGTTGCTGTACTTTTGATGTTAGCAAGGTTATATTTCCTGGTAAGTTTCTTATGCAACCTCCAAATGTTATTCATTCTGCTATTGCAGAGCACTTTACTTAATGAAAAAATAAAAAGTGTGCAGAACCTCCTGCTTCACTTGTTTGTTTGGACATAATGCCATAATCAGATCAACATTTTCCACTAAAGATAGAAAGGGGAGTGTGGGGGAGGGGGGGTCTTGGGGGTTCTGAGATGAGGATGATGATGATGGTGACAATGATGAGGGTTTAGCTTTGGGCCATACCAGTGAAGAGAGAGGGGAAGGAGTTTGAGGATTTGAGGTGATTGAATGGTGGGTGGAGACGATGGAAGGGGGCAGCAGAGCTTTAGAATTGGGGGAAATTATTGTTGGGTAGGTGGGTGGGGATGGAGGAGGGGGGAGAGGGAGGAAGCCTGTCTTCAGCCGACCTATCAGTCTGCTGGCATTGGTCTTTTATTAAAAATCATTCATCAGCATGTCAGTTCCTTTGATGTGATGGATATGGTGTTGTTTGATTGATCACATATTCATTGGGAAACTGATCAGTGCCACAGTCATTTTTTTGTCCATGAGAAGCATTTAAATGGAACTTTAATGACATTTTGAGCAGGTCTCCACACAATTGTGGGTAAAATGATCGTTTCACATATTGCCCTGGCTTTTGATGATTGGTTTCTGACTCCATGCTGACACGATGCAACGCAAATAGACACAAAATATATAATAATTTGTTTTTCCATAAATGCAGGCAATAAGAGGCAACAAGAACACAAAAAATGACTTTGACTTGGACTGCCAATAATGATGTTGCATGCCCTTCCTCATACAGCATCAAAATGCATAAAGTGATATACATCATATGTCTTAGCTAAACAACTGTAAATACAAAGCAATAGAGGGATGCTATTATAGTAGTGAGTATTTATTTTGACGGGTACAGGCTATGGAGTACACACTTTTGCTGCTTTATTCATTAGTTTCATTGAAATGAATTACATTCTTTCTTCCTGTAGTTTTAGTCAGCATCGAACCCACTCTATTCTGGATATTTTCCAGGAAGCACAGAAGAACATTTATCCAGGACAGACCTTGTGAATGCTTCAAACATCTGGATGTATTTCATTACAAAAAAGAACAATAATTACACAGACATGAGCCAGTCATTAAATTGAAAGACATCAGAAGTCATTAAATCTAAACAGGTGAAAATACACAATTTGCACCATATTGTGCAAAACTTTTTCTGCATTTCAGATGTTTCAATTCTGAGCCATCAGGCAATAACATCAGGGAAACCAGACTTCATTCGTCAGCATGACAACAACTGCAAACATGCAGCCAGAGTCACAAAGAACTTTGTTCAGTGACAAAAACAAAACAAAACAAAAAAAAAAAACAGGGGTCCTGCAACAGATGGTGTGGCCCCCACAGAGCCCTGATCACAACATCATGGAGTCAGTCTGGGATTACATGAAGAGATAGAACAAATCCAGTTCTCCGAGATGCTGGGATCAGTCCTTGTGCCAAGTACCTTGAAAAACTGTGTATGAAGGTGATTTATAAATTATGACTATTTATGGCTTTATTTTGAAAGCATCTTCACTTTATAGCAATGCTTCATGTCTCATGAAGCACATATATATTTATATGTCCCAAACCTTGACCTTTAATTAAGATTTTTTTTTGTTAGTATGGATGGTTTGGTGGTTATATTATACTATATATATTAAATATCAAATTACTTGATTGACCCTTAAGGATAATGACATCATACCTCTCTTCCAATTTCTTGACACATTTCATCTTAACCCCATGATGGACTAGGAGGCGCTTGAAACGTTTTACAATTGCTAGTCTGTACTGAACACGTACATACACAAACAATATAATCCAGTAGTTGGATTTTGTAGGTGTGTGTTTTGTGTGTGTTGGAGATTGGGGGTTGTTATAGGAGTATGGTTACAGCATATTAGGCACTGAGACCTCCACTGTGGGTTTCAGCCTTCAAAGGCCCATTCTGGTCGAACCCTAACAGATGGCAGGGTTCGATAGTTGGGGGGGGAGGGTTTGAGCAGGAGCAAAAGAGGGGGTGATGGGCTGTGACCGATGGGGCCGCTAAGATTTAAAATGAGGTGAAGAACTCAGAGAGACATCACTCTCAAACACATGACCAGATTGACAACCTCCCAAGTTCATTCCTGTAGAAATCACCACTAAAAGTTGTTAACTATGTTGTGTTGCCAACACTTTTGGACTTGTTATTCATTTCAAATAATACATTACTGGAGGGGGTCGCAGCGTCATTCTTAGCAACCATGAGATGATTTATTGAACGTGGAAAATATATAAATCCCCAATCTGTAAAATTGTTCTGTTTTTTAATCACAGTAATAACAGAGTTTTTAGCTGTCAAGTAATGAGTATTTGCAGCCTCCAGGCTCCCTCCTATAATTAGAAAAGTAAAATTGCCTGTCAAGAGAAACTTAAACTTGTCATTTGGTAACAAAGTTTACTGTTTTATGTCTGAGCACCTGCAACAGTGCACATTAGAGCGAAAGTTGGCATTGATTCGCTTTGGCCGATTGGAAACTAAAAGCTAGAGCCATAGTTACACTGCGTTGAGGTTTAGTGTCAGGTGGCGGGTGAAAAGCGCACAAACACTGACAAGTCAGACAAGATAAGCGTCGTCATATACATTTGTGCTCCTGCTTTTCTGATGACGATGTAAATTGCTCTCCTTGTGACATTTTATTCTCTGAGAAAAACCAATCAGACGTTTGAAAATAATTTCAGTGACATACTACTTGACGGTTTCTTCTGTGAGTTTCCTGCATAATGAAATGGTCAGTGCTCCTGAGTGATATCCCATGATACTTCCCATAAAAGGTTTTATTTTTAGGACGCAGTGTGATTGCAGTATCAGTGGGGCGAGAGCAATGACAGAATGGTCACAAGGGGTACACGGCTTGGTCTTAGGAGGGGTTGAGGTACCCCCATCTGCACCATCTGTGGCAGATCCCATGACCCCATTCACCATACACTGTCCAATGAGAAGGCGCACGATCCTGAGTCAGTGGGCTGTGTCCCACTTCATAACATCCCACAATGATAAGTCACCAGGAAATGCTTGGGATGCTCATTTCAAGTTAATAAAATGGTGTGATTTTGTCAACTCTCAGGAGGATTGCGTCACAAAAGCCCCATAATCAAAGTTTAACTGTCTTAATAAATCACCATAATTATATTTATTGTCCCTTTTCTCATTACAAAAGCTTTACTTTACTCTTCTAGCTACCCTCAATACCACCTTCTTTCAAATCCCTGCCTCTCCTATATAAGTACACTCAGGCTAATACAAATACCAAACACAGCATGTTTTGGACTGAGATGTACAGGATTGAGTCATATAGGCTGAGGATTTTCTCAATCCCTGTTTTTTTTTTTTTTTTTTAATATCTCTACAGAACCATATGTAGCTGTAATGTAGGCTAGCACTTAGGAAACGTGGTAAATAATTCTGCTGTGCACACAGATGTAGACTGAGCTGTGTCCCTGGAGTTAGAGAATGACAGAAACAACAAGGCCTTCATCAAGCAGTAATGTGATGACTGGAGCCAGGATTAGAATAAAAGGTTTGATTTCAGCGTATGGTCAAAACTCATTGACTCTTAAATCTGCTTGTGTATATATTTTGCGTGTGTGTGTGTTTCCGCATATGTTTGGTCCTGAGTGATTCAGGAGCATATGTTAAAGAGATCAATCAATGACATTTTTTATTGACCCCCTTCTTTCCTGCGCGTGGGCACACACACACACACGCACGCACTAAATCAATATCACTGTATGACTCAGGGAAATTGTGTGGGAGTGATTTATTTAGGTGTGACAGATGTGTCTACTATATACTGATCTGTCCCTTGTGATAAGATTATTCACATTGGACACCTCTCTTAATTCAGCGTGTGTGATTTGATTGGAGAGCAGCATGTGTTGGTCAAGAGGTGTGTGTGTGTGTGGGGTTGTGGGCAGCGAGATAATCCCAGTGAGCAGCTGTGCTTCAGCCTATGGAGCATCTGGTCAGGTTGGCAGTGTGTTTATATTACATGATGCTGACCTCAAATGGCAGTCAATAATGATGATTAGGTCTGATATAATGATGATTATTGGATGGATGGAGTGCTTTGTGTCCTAATGTGATGGCCATTGTATCATTTTGCAATTCCTGGAGTTCATTCGTGGTTGTACCATTGCGCCAATGACCTCCTGAAAACATAAAGCGGCCAGTCACCTTGAACTCCCTGCACCCAGTCATCCTCCATAAAAACCAGAGCTGTTGCAAACCTTCTCATATAGATTTTGTCAGCTGTAATCAATTATTGTTTATTCTGGAAGAATAAAAATAAAATAAATAAACTACAACATCATAATTTTAGCTGTTGTTTCATAAATGCTAATGTGTGTATGCTTGGCCAAAGATTTATTTAGAAAGTATCATGTATCACTTAGATATTTGGAAATATAATGAGTGGACAAGTTGTTTTGGCATTTCACAAAAAAATGTGTTCATCAGTGTGTCGACCTGACTGTGTAAACTACTTAATGTAATAATGGAGTTGGCAGCTAGTCACTACCGAATGCTTATGGATAGTAAACATTAGAAGCTCTCACTTAAAATTATAAAAAATATCCTGTTGCAATTCTCTCAATTGGATCCTAAAGGACTACAGTTTATTTTCCAATTTGTTAAACTATTACATAAATTCATGATTTACAAAATTCTAATTTCTTTTCATTTGAGAACTAGCAGATACTATGCTTGTGATTTTGAGATGTAGCTTTGCAGCAGTTAGTCATTAATACCTTGATTAGGTCAATATCATTGAAATATAGTTGCCATCACCAATTATTCCAATCATTTTTCGTGCTTTAGTCATGTAAGTTTGCTAACCACATTGGTAGCTAACAATAGCTCAGGTAACAGTATCATTTGAGAACTGCCAGATATCTGACTTCAAGGCAATAACAAAGTATTATCATATAGCTACTGTCAATCAATGTTACCACACCTGAATGAATATTGTTAATATTTTATGAATTAAATAAACTTTTGTATCATAGGAATGTAGCTCATGCTGCTAAATCAGAGCTACAATAAACAGCTGCTTTTAGCTACATATGAATTTTTAACTTGTTTGAAATTGACTTTTATCTGAAAATGCAAAGAGGCATAATTGTTGAAATTAATGGGAGAGAGAAATAAAGTATTTTTGCTCGTTTCCATACCATTGTTTGTATAATTTCAAGTTCTAGTTTTTTGTAAGATGAATAAATGTATGATATGATATGATAGGTGAGGTTAGATGAGACATTTACATATATATAGTTGTCTAATATCAATGCTCATAAACATATAATTTTGTAACACTTGCTGTACAGTAGCTGTACAGTTTTCATAGAGTTGGAGGAATCATGCCCTTAGAAAAGTACTAATTGGCTCATTTGACCCCATCCAAGACGACCTTGGATTAAACACTGAATTTCCTATGTCTCTCTGTGTGTTTTTGAACTTAGATAATGTATGCATTTAAAACAGCAAAGGGAGCATGTGTACTATTATCTTGCACTGGGAACAAGTGTCTTTGAAGTGTTGTTAGTGTGTGTGTGTGTGTGGGTATGCGCATGTTCACAAACATGTGTGCAGGCTGTACCCTAAAGTAGTATATGTTCTCTGCTGGGTAATTGGATTACTGAATTCCTCAAACACAAAGGCTGAGACCCCCGAGTACTATTTTATGCATCCTCAGCACCCTCGCTGCTCTCTCCTTCATCCTTTGCTCTCATTTTAACTTTCCCCAAGACATTCACAATAGAGACCCTGTCGATTTGCAAGAAACATCTAGAAGCGCTGACAAGTAGCTGTTGCAGTGCGGAGGAGTCTAATTCTAGTTCTCTGACCCATTTCCTCAGAAAAAAAAGCTGAGAATCTCCTCCCATCGTCTCCTGCTTCCCCTTCTAACTCTCTTCTCAGTCTGATTGCATCAGCATTGACTGACCTACTGTATGAAGAGAGCATGGAAACGTGTTTCATTTGACCGTGTCGTGTCGTGTATTGCGTGTCAAGGTCAGCCCTTGTTTCATACAACCTCTTCACATTCCTACTTTCATCTAAATGATCTAGAAGGAAAAAAGGCGAGAAAAGCAGTATATGCACATATTTGCCTCAAGTTGAGACGTGTGTGTGTGTGTGTGTGAGTCAATATGTGCAGGTGTGTACTTCATACTCGGTCTGGGGGCAAGGTAATACCCATGGATAAATCCAGCTGAAATAGGAGGGGAATGATTTAATAAGGAGAGTGTAATAGAGGGAGGGAAAGAGGGGCAGAGAGGATGGATGAATGTTTTGATCAGAGCAATAAAGAGAGACCCCTCTCTCTGCCCCCTTTCTCTTGCCCTAGGCTCTATATAGTATGTATGTGTGCAAGTGCGTGTGTTACCCGGGCACCTCTGCTCTAACAATGCACTGGGATGAGAATGAAGGGAGACAGCCAGGGGAATAGTGTAGAAAACAGAGAGACAGCTCCGGTGGACTCCATTCAATCAGTGCAGTGCTGGACCCAGCTCATCTGCTCCCTAACAATGGAGAGGTCACTATGAATTAGAGGCACGCAGAGATTTGGGAGATGGAAGTAGGCGAGACACACACACACACACACACACACACACACACACAGACAATAGAGACACACACATACATATACATAGCCAGTTGCTCACTTATTTTCTCCGTCCTTCCATCTACCTCCCTTATTTCCCTCTTTCTCTACCCATCTCTATCGGCCTGTCTTGGCTCTGAACAGGTCCACCAACAGGCTAAGCATTGTGCAACGCCCCAGAGACTGAGTGTGACATTTAGTGCGCTTGGTTCCATTTCCCCTGTCATTATCGGCTGTCTTTTCTACTGTGGTTCTACGACAATAGCTGCTGTCTCACTCCAAACAGGCGTGCTGCTGTTGATGCCTGTTGAGAATGGGCTGGGGTTTTTTGTAGGGCCTCAAATGGCCCCCGGTTTCCTGATAGGATATATCGACTGGGCATCTGATTCAGGGCAGCAGTTACTGAGGGAGGGTGGGAAGTTTGTGGCCATGTAGGGTCTTGATTAGATTACATTTTCTTTTCTAATTTATGCTTGGGCTAATCTTAAAGGCTACACAAACATCCATCAGAAAACACATTTCTATATCATGATAAACCACAACTCTCTCTCCCAGCTCAAGAAAAGCATCCGTTTTTTTTAAAAAATCAGATTTACTCCTAACTGTCGCATCCCAGATACTACGCAATACTCTTTCTGTCTGAATGATGGCTTCAATGTTTTGGCTTCAATGTTCAACTGTTACTGTTGTGTCAAATGGCATTATGCTAATGTGCTAATTAGCAGTAAATTCTACATTTTGCTGTTAGCTAAGGTGGCACGGTGGTAAAGCGGCTAGCACTTTCACCTCACAGCAAGAAGGCTCTGAGTTTGAACCACCTTACTGTGTGCAGTTTGCATGTTCTCCCTGTGCCTCTGTGGGTTCCCCCTGGTCCTCCAGCTTCCTTCCACAGTCCAAAGCCATTGACATTAGGTTAACTCTAAATTGCCTGTAGTTGTGTGTGTGGATGTTTGTTTGTCTCTCTTTGTCCCTATATATCAGCCCTGTGATAGACTGACCTGTCCAGGGTGTACCCCCGCCCTCATCCACTCTCTGCTGGGATGTTGTTAGCTGGTTAAAACACTTAGCATAGCATCCTGTTAAGATTAAAGGCCCCTTTGTCACAGTTACTGAGTTGTTTCTCAGCTGAACTGAGTTTCATCCTCGGTCATATCCTTCAACCAAATTCTTAGAACATCTCGTCAAGTGTGGCCTTGCTGTTAAAAACCCCTCAGGGGGTTTGAGTTGAATTCTGTTGGTTAGCATATGTTATTAGCATTGTTATTTTGTTCACTTTCCACTTTCTACATCACTTTATTATTATAAAATCAACCATTGTCTAACACTATCATATATCATCAGGTTATGATATGAGCAATTTTGGTATGAGCTATTGTTCTTGACATGTTTAGTCTTAGTTTAGTGCATGATGTTTCTCTCCCACATACATTCACTCTTTGGCATTGAAGCGATGCACAGCTGAGCTACAGCTATGTGTCAAAGCTGATTGATATCAAAGTTGTGGATTCAGAGTATTTTCTTTTAAGCACTGGTCTGATTGACAATCCACCTGGCCCCTAACATATGATGGCCCTGGACCACTGACTTGTTGGACACTGAGAGCTGCATGTTCACTTTTTGTTGTCCAGACATCTGTAATATATTTCGTATTTCTGTCAGAAAATGTGCAGCTGGTGAATTTTTTATTAGTGCTAAACTGCTCTATTGTGCAATTTTCTGTGGCAGCTACAAGACTGTAGGGGATATTAACACTGATAGAAACAGCTTCAGCCTTAGCACAAATACAGGGCTATAGCAGGGCAGGGGTAGAGTATTAACACTAATATAGCCAGGAAAATAGACATAACCCAACCCCAGACTGACTTTATGCTCCATAAACACAAACTGGTATCCCGATATAGCCATTGCAGTCAGACAGCAGGCTCATTCATGTTAGCATACAAGCTTAAACAAATGCCCCACAAGTGTATGAGGACAGTGTTTTTCAGTACTGAGTACTATGGTTTTACCTGATTTATGGGCTTTTATATTACTAATTGGGGTCATGGCAGGAGCAGTAAAAGAGGATGGCACAGAGAGAGAGAGAGCACGGATGGAGGTCAGTTTGTTCTCTCTGCCTTGTTTACCATCTCTCACTGTCTCCAGCCAGTGCTGCTAAATGTACACACAGACAGCCGTGAGCTTGTTTATGTGTGTGTGTGTGTGTGTGTGTGTGTATACGCGCACGTATGCCTGTTAAGCCGTTAAACACATTGTATATATTTATCCTAGAGGATGAATCCGGGGCATCCAACTGATGAGACTTGGATTTAGCCTGATCAGTCTGGCTTTGGTGCGAGAGGGAGGGAGTGATGGAGGGTATCTGGGGATGAGTCACTGTTATTCAGCCGGTGGCTAGTAGTGAAATGAATATATAAGCATGCAGCCTAACCCTGTTGACACGAAGTGGGTTTAATCTGCACAAGTAAACCGGAGCACACATGAGAACCAGGAGAGAGGGAGTTAATCAAGTAAAATGCAACCTCATCAGCAGGAAAAAAAAAAAAAAACAATAAACAGGCATGATGGAAACAAGCATTCAAACCTTCCCACTGGCACGTTTGTGGATAATACACTAGATAAAATGAGGCTTCATGTCCTTTGTGAAGGGCTTGTTTCAGGGAAGCAGAGGTTATTAGTTGATCCAAATGTGCAGGGAGGAGGTGAAGGAAGTCGGCTAACGTGATTCTTTCTAATTCAATCTAACTCTGTTTAACATTAAAGGATCCTGTGTGTTAATGCACCACAGTGGATTTACACAAACTCCCTAACCCTCACTACCCCCTGTGTCTCTGTCAGACCTAATTTTTCTATTCCTCTTCTCTTTGCCTCCGTTGTGATTCAGCTCACATGTACTTTAAAGGTACTAGTGAAGAAAGGAGGATTTGGATGATCAATTCATAGACTGACAAAAATTGTATGAACAAACAGTTTTGTTGATTAATTTAATTCAAACCACTGATTGCACAGATGGTTGTGTTTACTTTCAATGTCCTCACACCACAGAAGTCTACATTATAAACTGGAGGTTGAAGACACTATCCAGCTGCTTTTAGTGAAATGGGGGATCCTATGTTTTTGGAACTTGACCCATACTAGAAATTAAAGGCAGAATGTCTTTGGTGTTTCCGTTTTAATAATTTTTAATCTGTCTTTGGTGATTTTCCACGGTCTCCACACGAGTACAACATTAAATAACTGGCCTCACTGCTGTCCATCCATACATACCGCTGTGCTGCTGCCAATCCCAGCTGACATCGAGCGAGGGCGGGGTACGCCCTGGTCCCAGTCCATCAGAGGGCTGAGCGAAGCAGTCATTCACGCTTGTATTCACAGCAACAGGCAATTTAGAGTCACCAGTTGACCTAACTGTGAGGCTAATATTGTTCTCATATTTTAGGATATGGTTACCTCATTGTAAATTTGAACAAGTTTATAACAGAAACCACTCTAAGGTGTCAGCATGGGTCTATTTAAGTGTAGTGAAACAGTTACTTAAGGCCGATTACAATGAGATTGATTGAAGTGGGAATGTCTCATGTTCAGGGCCAGGTACTGAACCTCTTAGTTTGTGCTGACTGAAATGTGTCTGTATTTTACTTTGTCTGGATTCTGTTTACATGCTTGTGTTGTACATTTACAGGAACACTGAAGAAATCTGGTGTCTTTTGCTGATCGGTGAAAGGGTTTTGTATCCGCACCATGAGTTTTCAGTTCTGCTCTGGGTGATATTGGGCACTGCTCCATGCAGGGACTGGAGGGAAGTCACTAATCTCATCATACCAGCAAGACAGCATAAATTGTCCTGTCTAAGAAAGAGCCACTGGAGAAGGGACATGTCAGTCAATCTAATTTTGTACACGCCTCCAGTGAAAAGAGTGAAAACATTGGGCCATGTGAGTGGACCATGAGTCACCAAACAATCTCAACATCAACTTACATAGTTGTTCTGGAGCTTTTAGACCAACAAGATTAAATTTAACTAACGTGCATTAAAAATCTTGGCTACCTCTGTTCTCATATTTGTAGATAATGTATTATTGTTCTGTCTGTCTGCTCTCTCTCTCACTTTCTCAGTGTTTTTCCTGGATCATGTCACACTCTGCCTCTCCGCCTCACCTCCTCTTTTCCCTCCCAGTCTCCCTGCTCCGCTGCTGTTTGTTTGTGTTTGCCTCTCCAGGAAGTTCGAACAAAATGCTGGCATGCCTCTCTTTCCTCCCCCACCTCCACCTCGCTCGTCCCAGCTGTTTCCTCTATCCTCCCTCTCTCTGCCTCAGCAGGGCTCCCCCACCACCCCCTCCTTCAACATTCATCCATCAGTCCTAATCCCTAACCTGCGATTCCTCAGCAGGGGACAGGGTCGGTACAGGGCTCCGACAACTCTCCGCCCTGCCAGAACATCCATCCCACAATGCCCCTCATTTCCCTCCCAGCATGCTCTGCGCTCCCCCACCCTGGCACCCTGGCGCTGTTGTCTGTTTTCTTCTGATTGGCCAGCGAACGCAGCATCAGAAGGAAACATAAAGGAGGGAAAACAGCCATTTCCCTTCCACAAACAGCTTGGTATTTAACTAGCAACCCACCAGCAGTTGAGCCATGCTTAAAGCAAGTATGTTTACTCTTTTGAAGTTTTTATAGCTGCCAAGTCACTGGGGGTTATGAGACCAGCTGTTAAGCGCATGCAAAACTGTTTACATCTGTCACAGTGAATGTGAATTCCAGGATGTTGGCGAAGCACTGCCACCAACCTCAGGGACAGGAAGTTTAAACCTTTCCCGCTCAGTACTTTGTCACTGCCGACTCAGACAGAACAAGGCCAGTCTCATTGTGTGTGTGTCAGTGTGTGGGTGTTAAGCGCTTTAAAGATTGCTAATCATTTTCATAAATGCACAGTGCAAAAACTCTAGGTCGTTGACAAAGTGTTGTAATCATATTCCTCTCATTGCTAATTCATATGATAATCATACCTTTTTGCATTAATAAGCAAATTCAGTCCATCATTAGCAGACTCTGTAGGTAGCCCGGATGACTGCACAGAATGGGAATAAGAGCTTGGCATTAATGCCAAGGGAAGTAATTATGTAAACAGAGTCATTGCCTGGACATGAGCAGAGGAGATTACAGAGAACAGGCCTGAGGATGATTCACACCGCAGACACCAGCAGACTGCTCCGTCTGCTACCTCAGGTGACCTGGTGGGAATACACACACTCGTACACACACACACACACACACACACTAACACACACACAAGTTTACTTAGATGCTCACGAGAATGTGCTGGAGTTTACACCACGCAATAAACACACACTGCACATAAACACACTTAAAACTCATAGACACACAACACATATACTTAAAGTTTGCACACATGTATATTCATGACACGTGCATACAAGGACAAACAATAGTCTCTGAGGCATGCAGCAATGTACAGGTAATTCAAGGCTGGATTACTAAATGGGCAAAACATGTAACCGCCCGAGGGCTCAGTATGATTGAAGAATAACATCAACTTAGGCAGGTCCTGCATTATGAACTTGTCTTGGGGGCCCTGTCTCGTAGTGGGGTCGTGTGTTTAAGTTAGTTTAGATTTATTGTTGTTAAGTCAGGGACCCTCATGTCATAGAATTGACATTGATTGACAGTAACTGACACTAAAAACTAAGACCTTGCTCTTGAAGTGAGGTCTCAAAGATGGTTTATTCATACATAATACAACATACGCAATATCAAGTTGAAGTTCAGTTGGCCAGTTGTCACATATGCATCAAATACACTCTGCAAATAATGGCAGTTAAATACTTTCTGTGATCAGTAGCTCAGCGCGCTATACAGAATTTTAATAAGGCTAAATTATTAAAATGTCTAACTCTTAGATCAGAATAATCTAGATCTTAGTAAAGTCACGGCATGAGTACATCATCAGATACACCTACATGACTGTGGCTGTTATTAGTCAGCTGGTGGCCAAGCACATAATGAATGAGCCACTGATATTAAAGCCTGAATGAGGCAACTGATTGGAATCAACTCACATAAAACCAGCTTCAATGTGACACCTGATCTAATGCTACATTACAACTACTACTATGTATAGTAATTTAAAGGGGCCCCTATTAACCCTCCCAGTAACTCTTACTGTTTGTTAAGTCACCCTCCTTCTCTGCTGCACGCTGAAGCGTTATTAACAGGTGAGGATCGAAGTCACTGTTAAAGAAGCTATTTGTAGGTTTTGCTGGTTCTAAATAGCCAGCATTAATATTAACAGCTGTTCATTTACCAGTCTATAAGAAACGTTACGAGTTCAGTATCACACTTTATTCCTTTAATCCCTAAGAGCTGTGTCCATAGGTGGAAAGCCACCGATATTAAATATTAAATGAAGAGTTACATATGTTAATATGAAATACTATGAAATCTGGATTCTAGATATTTTATGGCCATGAAAATGTTTCTTTAGTCAATGTCCTGACAGAGCTGTGCATCTTTACTGGGGTGTCAGATGTAAGTAGGTAAGATGGTGGTATGTTCAAGCTAGAATGGGGTGTTAAATTGCTCTTTAAGGTTTCTTATCTCTTATCTCTTAATCAAAGAGATATGTGGATTAAGTCATGGTGAATTAACTCATAATAACCAGATCTCATCTATTCTTGTTGCCTTTTTATTGGCAATTCTTCTGCTGCTATTTTACACGCGCTAGCTCAGTCTTAATCCCCCCATGAAGGTCTCTTTGGCTTAGATGATTTTCTATCCAGAGAAACAGATGCCGATAAGACCAACACCAGACCTGTTTGAATTGCTGAAAGATTTAAGATGTGGACAATTTGGAGGTCTGGTGGTAGTGGCTTACAAGGCGGCTGTCCATTACAGACTATGTACAAAAAGCACATGTGGTGGTGGTGGTGGGGGGGGGGTAATCAATTGATAGCCCAACCACAAATTTTTGCCCCAGGCCCCCCTAACAGGGTGATCCAGCCATGGACATCAACAAAAACATCAGTTTGTGCACTCAGCGTTGCCCAACACACTTGAGTATGAGCAGGCAAAACCATTTCACACACATACACACAGGCCAGCCGTTCCCTGAGGCTAATAATTCCTGATAGTTTAAATGCGCAATCCGATGTTGTTCTTTCCATGACTCCCTGCTCGCTCACTCTCACATTCTGTTGTTTCTTGGAAAACACACTGTTGTCCTTGGATGAAAATATGTGATGCAGACAGATGGGGACAGAAATGGCAGAAGATGACAATCAGAAAAGGAACTTTTTTTTTTTTTTTTAAATGCTCCCTTTTCAATATTTAATGGAAAGTTTCTTTCAGAGCCAAAGAGCTGTCTTAATTTGTTAGTCCTTTCCCTTTAATTTAGTTTTCTTCAGTGATTTCCATTTGCAAGTACAACAAAAACAGGATATCCCATCCCGTCTCTCTGTTATGTCTGTACATGTGAACGCATGTGCCTCTGTGTTTGTGTTGTTTTTTTGTTTTTTTTTCTTTCTGTGATGTAACGGTAGTCAGCAGTGATGGCTGTTTGTTTGGCCTACTTTCTACCTATCTGATCCCATCATCTGGCTGAGGGGAGGAAAATCCCATGGTTCCTTGTGTGTGTTAAGTGATGGGTGGGGATGTGGGGTGTCACACCTGAGCCTGATGATTAGTTGCAGTAACCCTCTCCCTAGATACATGCACACATAGGCACACACACACGCAGCCAATCCCCAGGTTAATGACACTGACATAAAGGATATTTGCTACCCCCCATTCCCTCTGAGATCATTAGGCGGTGTTGGGCGACCTGATTCATCTTCCCCTCTCCAGCACGTGTCCACTGGCCCACAGTTCCACCAGATGTATGCCCTGCAGCTACAGTCACACTGCCATCTCTCACTGTGTGTGTGTGTGTGTGTGTGTGTGTGTGTGTGTGTGTGTGTGTGTGTGTGTGTGTGTGTCTGTGGTTTCTGGCACAAAACCCACCTTTTCCAGGCTGTTCAGAGGATAAGGAAACAGGGTCACCGTTACAGTGGTGTGCAGAGGATTGTAGCCTCCACCCATCCCTACCTCCATCTTTCTACCCTCCACTATCTACCTATTACCCCCTTCTACCCCCTCTGTTGCTCCTGGCTACACTCATTACTTTCAGGGGTCCAAGATAGAGGGGATAATGTCAGGAATAGTCCCCCTTCAGCCCCCTCACTCTTTCTCTCTTGAGGATTGAGAGAGACATAGAGAGAGAGTGTGAAAGAGAGAGAGAGAGCAAGAGATGATGGGGCTTGGTGGGGTGTAAATGGGGTGAGATGACAGACTGGAGTCAGGAATTGGGGGTGGATTATGGAGGCAAGAGATTTAACAGAAGTGGAGATGAGGATGGGGTGGCTGTTGTCATGGAGACAAGTCGCCGTGGAAACAGCCCTTTTTCCAGACAGACAGGCAAGCAGGCAGACAGGCACATGGGGGCTGACTGCTGAGTGTGTGAATATGAAAAGGGTATGTGGGTATGAGATGGTGGCGACCACGCCCACACACACACACACACACACACACACACACACACACACACACACACACACACACACACACACAGCTATCTGCTCTACTGTACATAGAGGAATGGTACAGGTGGGACATGGTGCAGTGCCCAAAACCTACTGTTTTTGCAGAAGGAAAAAAAGAAGAGATGAGAAAGGAGTGGCTTGATTTAAAAAAGAGTGTCTTCAAAAGGTTTTAGATTCTGTACAGAACACAAGAGACAAAGAAGAAAATGACAGATGCTGAGTCCATATTTCTACCAGTCACGTTTTTTTGGCTTTGATCCCATTCTGAGTCCTTCAGTATTATTCGATTACCTAAATGTTGATTTAATGTCTGACAAACTGAATGAACAGCTGACGCCTATGAAATCTGGACCCTTATTTTTCATGAGTTGATCCAAATACTGGAGGCCCTGGTCTCAAAATATCAAGTTTCAAAGAATTAATTGTTGATATGATATGAATAAAAATTTGATTGGGAGAAAGTGACTGTCCCTGTGGTTGATTAGTTGGGACAACAATAACACTCAGTCTGCTCTTGGTTGTACAGTGATGTTACAGAGTGATGCCTCTTTTGCCAACAATCTTTGGCTGAGTACAGACACATGCTTTCAGAGAGCACATAAAGCCGACAATAACCAAGTTTAATTTAGCCTTGTTGTCAAGTTACTCGTGGTATTAAGGTTAATCACTAACAGCTGGTGTGACCTGCTGTTACTTTAAAAACTGGAAGTGACGTCGCTAAAATGAAAAGCTAACGAGAGACGGAAAGCTTTCATAATGGATTCATGAATGTTCCTGTTGGATCTTAGCAAGAGTTACTCTCATATGCAGCCATAGAGGTTGCCTGCTGTAAAGGAGAGAATTGATTTGAAAGGTTTTGATTGTCTCTATACTAGCTGATACTGCACCATGACAATAAGCCCAGACGGGCCCCACACCGATACATAGAACCAGCTCAGGACATCTAAGGGATCAATTTAAGCAAAATGAAGAGTACAGTACGTTTTTCCATGTTTGCCTGTCACCTGCTAACATTGGCTAATCATCACTAAACATAAACTGATGATGGTGCTGGATTAAAAGTGAATGGCTTCTCTAAGGATTTTACTCTTCAACCCATAAATGTCTGTTTCAGGGCAATCCATCAACAGTTGTCATGACATTTCATTCAAAAGCACAAACACTAATAAAGTGGTGGTGTTAGAGCAGAAGTCATGGATTGTCAAAGTCATTAGGATACATCCTCTAGGACAATGAATGTGTGTATTTTGTTCCTATCCGCTTTGGAGATATTGAAATATTTCAGTGACCTGCTGGTGCCACTAGAATTATAGTCATGAGATCACCAAAGTCTGTAGAGTTCATCCTCAGAGGAACATGACTCTATGTACATAATAGTCTGGAACAAAGTTGTGGACCACCATCACTACAACCCTGCTGCTTAAGTAACTACAAGAGAAATAGATATGGACTCAAAGTTTGTGTAATACAGTTTTACATTCATATTTCTGGCATTTGTGGTTGTTGTCAAATGGAGATCTACAATTGTAGCTATTTATTTGGCAAATAAATAGAATCACAAAGCCTTCTTCCCCAATGCACTATTGTTAAAATGTGGCTTTGAACTTTTTGAAATGTCTGTAAAACGTGTCCACAGTAACCTCCCACAAATGTCACGCCATCTGTTTTTCCCATTTATAAAGCACCCGTTTGTGGTTGTGTGACCATTGCTCTGTGATGCAGAGCGAACGTCTTTGTTTTTGTCCTTGAACAGTGAGAAACGTGGCCAACAAATGAACCCCTGAAAGAGTCTTTAGATGGTTCTCATGCAACTGGGCATTCGAGAATAGTCACGTGTTTACATTTTAAACCTGGTTGATGGAAATACACAACATCTAGATTTAGTTCTTCCTCTCCCAGCCTCTTTGTCTCATGATGATAACAGTGGCGATTTTAGTGGAGGTGCCCTATAGTTGCCTTGTGCGCTGTTAGCATGTGTTGTTCTTGTGAGATGTAGGGATTTCTTGGAGCAAGAGAGAACACTGATGACGTAGTGACTTTCAGTAAAGCCACTCTGTGCTGCAGGCCAAATCACACCACCCCCACTCCTCGCCGCTCACGTATCCGGGAATGTGAGTTGTTGCATCAACATTTCATAAGGAGTCTAAATAAAGAAAAGGAATCTTATAAAGTCAGAGCATTTTGCCTGCCCCATCGTGTTGAATCTGCCTCAGAAATGTAGCAGAGACCACTTCTAATGACCTAAAACAACTTTTACTAATATATTTGGCGAGGCTTGATGCAGTTTTGTAGTCTAACACTGATATGTGTGGAGCAGTAAATGTTGGGCTTGTGTGAACAATAACAACCAGTGATTAACCCGTGATGGCAGTCAGGTGCGAGTGGTCAAACACAAGTTAAACGCGGTGTTCATTAGGACCTGTCAAACACAAGGTTTGTGTGTGAAAGTGGTGTTAACGACTCCTGCAGACATTTTTCACCTTTCTTGGTTTCTTGGGCGTGTGCACACACTTCACAACTCTTTGAATGTGGTAAACACACTTGTGTATCGTATGACATTGATGAGCTAAAAAAAAAACAAAAACAAAACATCCCCAAGTCTGAGAAATATTTATTTCAGAAAATATGCACACATGTTGTCTCAGTGTGTGTTGGACGCAGAGTTTGAGACAGGACGCGTGTGTTGTGTTTTAACATTAACATTAGAGGGTGAATACGGGAAGCAACTATCCTGGCTCTGTCCAAAATAATAAAATGATGCTTAAAGCACCTCTGAAGCTCAACAGTCAACACATATCATGTGTGTTTATCCTGCACATAAACACCTTATGCTTCCCAGCAACAAGGAATTGCTTTGATACTATATTTTGTCTTTTAGTTTCCTGTTTACATGGTTAGAAGAATGTGTCACTGTGTGTCTTCTATATACATTTTAGATTTGTACATTAAACAAACTGTGGAAAACAGTGGAAATGTAATACATGAGAAAAATCTGAGGTAGGTCATTCGTTTCTACCCTCTGATCTGACCCATAGAGGCATCTCCTAAAATAGCACCACTATGCCAACATGTCGATGTCCTGTTGACCCATCCATTCACCCCAACCTCCTGCCCACATGGACTTCACTGCTCTACATACACGCACTGTGTCTCAAATCGGATGCTTCAGTCAGTGCAGCCACATGTAACACACTGTGTTCACTGTACACTCACTGGAAGAGGGTGATGCTCTCAATCAAACACTGCTGCCCTCACCGGAAATGACAATCAGTGGTAATTATGCCGCCACCAGCACTAATGGCCTTCGGTTGCTATTTTCGAGTTTGAAAATGCTTTGTGGTCTGTCCCTTCTGCTACATAGCTGGTGATTGTTGAAGGTGAGAGGTGTCCATTGTTTTACACCACTTCCTGGCTGGTTTGAGAATACCAACTGTACTTACAGTGTGCTGCATGCTGCCGTATTTTTCTGAATGCACTTCTGCACTGAAAATAGAAAGTGTAATTATGAAAGTATGTGAATTGTGAGACGACATAACTTCCTTTCCTCCCACAATAAATTCATAATTGAATCTAACTGTGGGTCAGAATAAGCTGCTTGCACAGATGACCTGCAAGCTTGTTTTTCATAGGACAGTCTCAAAATGGAAATTCACTGAATAAGTCATGACATACATGAAACGCGTGGCTTGAATGGCACCTGAGGCCTTCACTCCACTGAAAACACCAGGTCTGTGTGGAGCAATGAGGAGACTGTTCCTTTAAATCAACACATGAAACATAAATGTCACACTTCCCGTTTGATTGCCGCTCTTTTAATGACGTCATCTTGTTGCATCGCCTTCTGCTATGGTTGGATCGCAGCAACGGGAGAATTATCTCCATTGGCGATGGAGCAGCGTTGAATAATAACAAAACAAAATGAATTTGCATGTGACGATCCAACACGACCAGCTGACCAAAATAACCATGAACTCAGGCTGCCATAATCAGTCGTAATAAAACAGTTGTGGCTGCAATCAGGGCAGAAATTTGTGTCACGCTTAAATGCATGACACAGATTTGAGAACTTGTGAGGTGAATCCAGTTCAGGAGAGCCACGCCTCATCCATACTGCAGTGGCTGATCCAGGCGTGCCGCATATAGAGCAGCTCGGCTCTGCAGCAGCTGAGGGAGCCACGTTTCTACAGAGCGTGTCCTCAGGTCACCTCTCAATAACTTAGTTACAGCCACTTTAGATAAGCTCCTGCAGCTCCACATTGCACTGGAGTCTGTTTACAAATACCCGTCTGCAGCTTGTACACTGTGTGTACATTCCCTCCTTTTCTTTATAACTATTTCTTCCTTCTGTTCAATTTATGTTCAATCTGCTTTGTTTATATGATTGTTAGAGGAACAGTATCAGGAAGACATCTAAATACAATTGAATAAAACTAACAAAAACTAGATGTACCTTGATCTGAGTGTGTGTGTGTGTGTGTGAGTGTGTGTGTGAGTGTGTGCGTGCGTGAGTGTGTGTTTGTGTGCCTCATGATTAATCTTGTTTGACCATAGCATCTCTGTGTAAAAATGCCTTTATCGCTGTCTGCATCATATTTTTATTTTTTTGCCCCCTCTTCATTTGCTCTGGACTGATTTGAACTCTACTGTCCTTGTTCCCCTTTTTTTTTTCTTTCCCACCCTCCTTCCTCTTCCCTCCTCCACCACCACCTCCTCCTCCTCCCTTCCCATGATCCAACCTCAGCTACCCTCATCTTCTCTCCTCCATCTTCTCATCCTCCCTCTTGCCTCCCGCTTTCATCCACCTCCATTTTTCATCCTCCTTCATCACCCCCCTACTTCCTCCCTTCTTCCTCCTGTCTCTTCTAACTCCTTCTCCCCCTGTTGCTTTTACTTCCTCCTCCAACATCAGAGTTGACTTAGGGTAAGGAGGGCAGAGCTCGAGGTGAACTGAGGTGAGAGAGTAGGGAGAGAGACGGGGCTAGAAAACAAGGGAGGGGAAGGGTAATCGGGGTGAGAAACACTAAATGAACTGTATGTGTGTGTTAGAGAGAGAGAGAAGGAGAGAGAGAGAGAGAGAGAAGGAGTGGGGGAGGAATAGAAATAGTTTCCACTCGCACTTTGCAGCAGCACAGTCTGGATCCACTCAGAGAAACTCCCTGGAGGATGACCAAGGCTGTTTTATTTCTCTGCCTGGCTCCTTTTCCTGAATGTTTAGTGCTGATAAACTGTTTGCGTCCAAAACAAAACCTGGTGAGATAAGGCTCCTGCTAATATCATCAGTGGGCCCACTGTCTGTAATTTTTATATCTTTGTTTCCTCTCTTCAGACTCCCCCTCTCTGGCCGATAGGGATTAAGTGGCTGATGAAACTGTGCAAACACGCGCACCCTTATCACAGTCGTCCCTGCCTCAACTCTCAGAATGTGTATGTGTGTGTGCGTATTTATGCATGCCTGGCAGCACTGCACTTGCACTGGTGTTTGAAGTCATTATGAGTCAGAGACACTGGGTCAAGGCTCCTGTGCGCACTCAGCACATTTACATCATTTTGCATGAACAACAGTGTCTGTGTTTGTGTGTTGTCTGCGCCCTTGTGCATATGTATTTATATTACATTATGTATGCTTGCATGTGCTGTATGTCTTTGATTGTGTGTCTTTTTCTTCATGCTGTGAATAACTTTGCCCAGTGTTTCCCAGTTTATTTACATACATCTCAGGGGTTTTGAAACCAGAGGAAGGTTTTGTGATTTATTGTGACAATAACAACATGCGGGTATAATGAGGCAAAGAAAGTAGAGATGTGCAGTCACCACAAAGCTGTATCGAACAAAAGATACTGTAGAGACCATCTACTGTGTTTTTTTCTTATTAGACACTTAAAGCACTGTGGATAGATTCTTTCTTTTACTTATATAGCAGTGTAAAAATATTCCATTGCAACTAAAAGTCTTAGAATTACTGTATATCATTGGATTATTGTCCATTTACAGTAAAAATCATCTTAATGTTGTAGCCAGTCGATTGTTCAACTTGCTTAAGTAACGGTTTGGTAGTTAAATCTGTATCAAACTGAAAGCTGATCATAGTTCTGTATGTAAAATAAGTTGCAAAGTAACCGCAGCTGGCAGATACAGATTTAGGAAAGTGGGGATAGTTGATTATATATGTATAGTCATTTGTAGTGTTTAAATAGCAATATCAATTGCCCAGTAAACCCAGTCCCGAAACATGCGTGCAGCACTCTCTACACACCCCAAACAACAGGCACACAAAGAGGGCTGGTAAAGAGTGTTTTGACAGTTCACTGGTTCACCGACATGATGGCCCAATGGGATTTTTCCCAGTGCTCCCAATGGTCATTCCAATTCTGGTGCCTGGAGCTCATTGGACAACAATCAGAGAATTCACAATAATCACTCTATATCAGCAGGGTGAGGCGAGCAGAAACCTGCTGTTGATGGCTTGCAGCTCTCTCTCTCTCTCGTTGACTGTCCCTTTCATCTCCCTGTTTTTTACCTTCTGTATGATGGTTGGGAATGCCGGGAAATGGCATTAAGGCAGAAAGTTTTATTTACAACCATGAAAAGTAAGAAGGCTAAGAAACTGAACTAAGAAACATCTGTCTATCAATCACCTGATGACGGACATCTCTCTCTTTATATCAATTTATTCACCAATGCTTTGCCTAAGAGTCAGTAGTAGTAGTTCATTTGGAAGGATATCTGCCTGCTGTGCTTGAAAATGAGACTGAAAGCAATGAGGATGTGAAGCAAACCATCAAGTTGTGGGCCATAAAACCAAAACTAGTCCTTTATTATTATGAAGATATTGATATGGTTGATCATAGCAAGTTCAGGTACAGAACTTGAGCAAATGTACTTTACTGTCACTATAGGTACCGAAATTACCTGTAAAACGAATTCACCACTCAGACATTTTTTTTGAACATTTCATTGGGTTAAAGCTTTGGCTCACATTTTATGATGGATGCAAATGTATTCAGCCCCTTCAAATCAATATTTATTACTATGTAGGAACCTCAGGCAACAATTACAGCCTTGAGCCTATGTGGATACATGTGGATTGGTTTTGTACATCTGGACACTAACAGTTTCCCAATTCCTCTCTGCAAAGCCGTTCTAGCTCTACAAGATTGAGGATTGGACTCTGTCTCCAGGATATTAGCATTGTTGTTTTCAGGCCATTCCTGTGTAGCTTTGGCTTTTTGTTTGGGGTCACTGTCATGCTGGAAAATTCATCTTCTCCCACGTTGCAGAAGTCCTACAGGCTGCAGAAAGTCTCCCTTAAGCATTTCCATGTATTTTACAACCATCCAGTGAGTCAGTGTCCACTGAGAAGACTGTCTAAATCAGATTTTCTTCAGTTTTTGACTAGGTTTTGACCCTGCAGCCATGTGACAGCTGTGACACATTTGACAGTTGAGTCTGGTGTGGAGCTGCAGAGATGAATGATGAGCAATGAGTTTCAGAGCAATGAAATCCTCAAAAGATTCATTGAGTTTTCCCTAAGTTTAAGCAAAAGAATGTAGCATTTGGGTGAACCTTCGTAATGGGACATTGTGTAAATGGAACAATGCCTGTAATGGACACAAAATCAGTGTCAAGCCCCTTTTAATGCAGCACTATCTATCTCTGGGCCAGTTGCTCTCATGAATTACATTTCTAGGTAACATCCACACTGACAGAGAGAAGCTAGGTAAGAGAACCCAGCTTCCCTGAGCCTGACTTGATCTCCTGTGGCTTATTGGATTAACTGTGGTGTGTGTGTGTGCATGTGTGTGTCTGTGAGAAATTCATGTTCTGCTGTGCATCTGCTTGTCTGTGCTGAGTGCGCATTCAGTTTGACTTACTTACTATTTTTAATTCAAGAGCAGAAGTGTGATCCACTTATGTTGTCTAAACAGAGATAACTGTTAGGGTCACCAGATGTCTGCATTTATATACATAAATGTGTACGTTTATGTGTGTGCGGAGCTATTTCATTGATAAGCCTCAGGGATAAGAATCTCAATGGAGAGGTAGAGCTATAATGAAAGTACATAATTAAATCAATCAAGTTAATAATCAAGAAATATAGAGTTATATATTTTTCCATTAAGCTCTAAAAAAAAACATTTGGGCAGTGGAGAGGACTGTGTGGCCAGAGTCTTGCACAGTGTCAGGTACTCTCTGCAAATATTGCAGCAGGTAATTGTATTTACAGGCAGAGATACAGGCAAGAGAAAAATGAATTAAACGTAGGCAGGCAGAAGGTGAAATAAACATAAGAATGAAAAAAAAAAGCAGAAATGATAATAAAGGCACAGGGTTTTTTTTTTTTTTTTTTTGCAAATAAAGCGGCACAATTTTTTATCAACCTAATTATCCTCCATGATGTTTTTTTTTTCTATAGTAAAAAATCTATGACAACCTCTCACCCTTCTGTTCATCATCCTCCCAGAGAAGTGAGAATGCAGCTGAGTGATAGCAGCAGGGAGTCAATTTCAATGTGTGTACAGATAATTATAGTAAAATCGATTATCTGTGTGTCACTTTGCATTGTATCAGCAACAAGTGGGAGCTGAGTGAGGGCTTTGAGCACCTGAATGGGACAGTAAACGGAATGAGGCAGAAAACCTCAGACCAGGTATCATGCAAACCTGACTGAATACAATCTACAGGGTAGATAGATGTGGTTTCTTGCTGGGAGCAGGTGGTGATGATGATGACTTGCTGGCAAGTTGGATCTGGATTTGGTTAATTGACTATATAGTGCATATTTACTGTCCACTATTTTATTTGAGCATCCAATTTCTCAGTGTGCAAATTTATTCGCTACACATTGCCTTCAAAAATCCCAAATATGGTAGCATCGATGGCATGCTAACAATCCATTAACTACAGCTACAGCTAATACTTACATCCTACCATCACAGTGGTTTGATGTTGTATCTTAAGCTAAAGACCAGAGAAACACACCTGAAACCTAAAATAATTCTAATAATGAACGGCAGCAGCCTGTGTACAGATGTAGCTTCTCAAATCCTAGCAACTATTCCTTTGTTCATTCAAAGCTATAACTACATTTGAAGTAGGGATTTATTAGATAATTACAAAGCCAAGACACCAGTACTACATGTTTTCAGCCCTGACCTACTGCTGTGTGAATCAAAGAACATCTAAGGCCATGACCTTGTTTCCCTTTTCGACATTGAGTTCAACCAGAATACCTCTCGTACCTCACCACACACACACACACGTAGCCTTACACTATAGACTCCTGAGTACCAATTAACAGCTGCCGGCATGGTTAACAATCCCTGTAACCAAAGCCTAATGAAAGCCCTAGCACCTCTTAAGTGTCCCTCCAACCTTGTAACAAGCTCTCTTCATTATCAGACAGCCACCGCCACATAACACCACGCTAATTATAAGAGGGTGGTGGTGGAGTTGGGGACTGATCACTGGGTTTGTCAATGTATCGGGATGATGTTGGTCAATTATTAAAAAATGTCATTGTGTTAACACCTTTCGACATGGTTAGGATGGGCATTCCTATCTGTCTGAAGCTTTCATTAAAGTGTACTTATTTTCCTTCCTTAACACGACTTACCAGATGAATCAAAATGCCGTCCATCAGTGGCTTTTATCTAAAAATATCTGCATTAGTAGCTGCATTGGAAAATCATTATCAGTCAGCCCGCAGGCGACAGAAGGCCTTCTGTCTGTGAACAGCGATGCATACAAACAAAGGATGTTGTCTGGGTGTTGTTGATATGCTTTAAACAACAGCGTCTGGTATGAGACCACAAACACTGCATGCAGCGCAATATGATCTGTTATCGACTCAAACCACAGGTGAAGAAGACATTCCTCTGCTCAAAATCTGACTGGAAATCAGATCAGACTATTATATTCCACCAGCAGAAGTTTAACATACACTGCGTTTCTTGTCATCGCTCCCAGTGTCTGTGTCTCTTTCTCACACTCTTTCCCTTGAAAACATCTTGTAATGATTAAGACCAGGTCAAGGTCTCTTAGGGACACAGGAAAGGTCTGCTCTGAATCTAAATAAGGTGGATGAGGTAAAGCACCGCAGTGTGACAGGACATCAACAGGACATGGATCAACAGCACTACAACACTTTCTCTCTTTGGGTGGCTCATTGTTGTCTCTCTTTCTCTCTGTCTTCCCGGTTCTCTCTCTCTCTGCACATTGTTACCTTGACTTTCCTGTATCCTTTGCCTTTTCAGAGCCAGAGATCTCTATCTCACACCAACATCTGATCTGGGGCCTCATGTGAAGCTACTGTCCTACTTCTCACTCTGTTTTATACGATTACACACTACTCCCTTTGACATACTAATGTGATAAATGCTAATCACATTCCCACTTATGCTATTAAACGCCTCTTAAGGGAATATCTATCATGGCTGTTTGTGTTTGTGGTGAAGAGATTGATAGATTGGTTTGTGGATTTGTCAAGCTGAGACATCCACCTTTGATATGATTAGGGTTGGAGTTCAATAGCATTTTATCAAATATTAATCTAGTATTGAATCTGCTCATTGGAGCAAAATCCTTTTGAATCCCTTTTAAAATCCATTTAGGTTTAGAGTTAAACAACTAAAACTCAAATGAAAATGTGATGAGCGGGAGAAATGATGATTAAATATGTAGCTGGCGCATTAAAATAGTAGGTGTACTGCAGTTACTTATGCACAACTTTCTTCTTGTGTAACTTGAGCCAAATCCAGAGGGCTATTTGGACCATTGTTGACTACAAACAGTTGTAACACGCCTTCTGAGCAGCGCTACGTCTCCAAGAATCAGAGGCTACAGTGGGTCGCTATTGGAAAGTGACAAGAGGGCCCCAAGGCTAGCTGGTTAGCGTTGAGTGTAAGAAAAGACATGATAGAAACAAAAAGGTAATATTACTGTTGCTGTTGACAGCTCTTGGTGAGTAAAGGAATGAGGTTTGATGCTTGTTTCTTTTCCACTGGTAAACAGCTGTTAATGCTAACGCTAGCTATGCAGCAGTAGCTCCTGATTTAGAGCTAGAGTTTTAATAAGCTTGCTAATACTATGAAAGAAGGTTAAACAAAACATTCTCACGACCGAAGCTTGCGTGACATCAACTAAATAATTTCTTATTTGGATGTTGAAGTGCAGTAACACCGATCACTCATGAGGTTAACATGTGTCCAGACTGAAGTGAATTTTAGACGAGGAACCAAGGCCAATAAAACCAATGGATAGACCTGCGTTGGTGCAAACGGTCACACATGTGCTCCAGGCAGTGCAACCTGGCAAAGACACATGTGCACATGTTGGAAATGTTTCAAGATCAAATTGTGCTTACGCTGAAGCTGAGGAGCTTCACTTCATGTGTGCATAAAGAAGAGAGGCAAAGGGAGAAAAACTGGAAGTCACAGAAATCAGTTCATAGACATCAGCACCACATATGGTTGCATATGTTGCTAGCCAGCATGCACACATTAAATAGCTTTGTGAAAAGTGAATCATGTATCAGAGTTTGTTTTTTGTTTTTGTATTAACATGGAAGAAGGATCCACAGCAGAGCCAGATATTGGAATTCAACCTGTGGCATAATATTTATAGTGATTCATTGCTACTGCACCTATTTTAACCTGAGATAATTTTGATGCAACAGGTCTCAGGTCTTCTGGATTTTAGTACATACACAAATGTTTATGTCAGCTCTGTGTGTCACTTCATAGCATCAGCATTGTGTGTACATGTATATATGTCTCTATGTATATATGTGTGTGTGTGTGTCAGTCAGTCAGTGTGCACCAGTGATAGTCATAACAGAAGGAAATGGTCACCCACTTTCTCCAAGCTTTTTCCTTCAATGTAATGTTGCTCTAAACAAACCAAGGGCAGGAAATCCCCTTCACTGATGAAAATAAGAAACAACATGTTTATTTGTGCAGTTGTGTGTGCATGTGTATGTGTGTGTACTTGGGTTCATGGGTTCGTAACTCCATCCCCTGTCTGTTTACCCTAAGAGTCTGTCTGGATATATGCGTGTGTGTCTATGTCTGTGCGTGTGTGTGTGTAATGCAAAGAGACAGCTCAATCTGCTCCCTCTAATCGCAGGGATAGTTCAACCCCGGCAAAAGACACATCCTATTTCCTGTGACATGGCTGTAACTTCCTGCCGCCTAGTTTTCATGGACGCTGTCCCAGTCTCCCTCTTGATTAGCTGCCTTGTGTGTGCGTGTTTGTGGGAGAGAGACAGAGACAGAGTTCATAGGCTCGCTGGTAGCTTTGCTGCTGCTAAGCTGATGAGTTGATTACTGAGACAAGACTGAGATGGTATCTGCCTCCGCTCAGACAGGAGCTATGTGTGTGTGGTTTCATCGTAATGAAGACCAAATGTCCTGACAATGACACAAACATGTGGCTAGTGAGGACATTTGTCCAGACATCTCCTCGGGGCGGGTTTAGGGTTAATGCTTGAATTTTAAGTAAAGATCGAACAAGGGATTAAGTTATAAGAAGCATTTCAGTGTGAATAACTCAATAATGACATCCATTTGTGAACAATAGTGTTATTGTCATTATGTCAGTGAGGCAAACAATTTTATGCCCTGTCTGGTCTTATTCATTAAGAAACATTTTATTATTATTATTATTATTGTGAGGGAGGCAGGAAAGTCATGAGGAGAGAGAGGGGATGACACAGCAAAGGGCCATGGGTCGGTCGTATGATTACATTAAGGGGTCCTTGTTTAAATGTGACACACATGACATGTTTAAAGCAGCATTTGTCTGTTTTGATGGCTTAGAGGATGAAATCCACAACAAGCTAAACACCATTCCTTTGATATATTATAGCTTTTTTATTTGTAAGTAAAATATTACCAAATAGTTGCCTAACACTAAATTCACCACCACTAAACCGTCACTCATTTTGCCATTTGCCACAGCCAGTGTATAGTGGGTTCATCTGGGCTTTATTTGGTGAAAAGAGCTGCCTCCTGTTGATGGAGATGCTGAAAACTGCAGTGAGTGAGCAAATATGCGGGTTGTCAAATGAAAACAATGAGCTGAAAGATGCTAAAACGCTTACTGGAGCTGATGGGAAATGCAGACAGAGATGATAATTCACTCGCTCATCGTGACTTTGAATTAGCACCGTCTTTTACGCATAGTGATTGTATCCATTGTTGAATTATTTAAAAATATTGATCAATGCAGCTTTAAAGCTCATGAAATTTAGCACAAAATTGCACACAAAAAACCAGGAGGGTTTATTATCAACTAGACATTTATGGTTACTTTCATCCAGTGCCTTTGTTTCCTAGTTTCTGATGTTGGTTGTGAATTTGCTTTTTAGCATCATAATGGTTGTACTAAGACTTTTACTGTCAGTAACTGTTGCTTACCATAGCAGCGTACACACTTTAAAAAGGTTAACTGTTTAAACCAAAACTTGACAAACAAACAAAACTAAAAACTCATCTTTCAGCACAATAACATCAACAACAAGATGGAATCAGACTGAATCATGAACAAGCCTGAGGCTTGTGTAAATGAACAGACGTATTGTTATGATTATTTTATCTCTTACTCTACATTGGCTTGTTGCTTGGTGAATTATTTCAAGTGCTTTGTGTCACAGATTTGTAGAGTAAGAATCCGTCAGTGTTGGCAGCATCTTTCCCTGGAATATAATCAGCCTTACATTCAAGGTGTACAGCTCCCGTAGCAAGCAAAAACATTAAACCATTATTAATAAGGAGACGGCAAAAAAAACAAAAACAAATGCAGAATTCAGTTAAGGTGTGGTTATTAGAAATCAAATGTATTGACTGTAGGACCTCATAGATATATCATTATAAAGTTGTGTGTCTCCTCCATGGATTTCTTCCTTTGTCCGAGGCTGAGTCTTTCTGGGATTTAAAATACTTTGAGTTTATTTCCCTCCCTCCCTGCATGCACACCCAGTCCCACCCCCCTCCACCTCTCCCCCTTTAAGCACATCTCCACCTTGTTATCACCCTGCAAAGCCAAAAAGCTATGTTACCATGGTGACAGCCTCCCCGTTGGAAACAGAAAAGTGTGCGACTCTGAGGTGCCACAGCCATTTTCACGGCTGGTAGAGACACCATCGTTCACAACTCCTTTACCCTCTCCTGCATCCTACCATCATTATCGCCGTGTGTGCCCTTTACAACCATACATATACAGTGTATGTTCCCATTCATTAAACCCAGAGGCTGAGCTCTCTGAATCAAAACACTTAATAAGCAGTTAGGCATTAATGAAGTCCATCAAAGCACTTCTCTGTTTTCAGCCAGAAGATTCCAGAAATGTGATTTGCATCCACACTCCTGTCCAGAAGTTTTAAATCAGATGAAATATTACATGCGAGTAGTAATTAGATACATCAAAGCAGAAAATAATGTAAATAAAACTAGTCATGGATGGAAGAATTATACATGCATGCAGTTGTCCTCTGGGCACCAACAACAACCAGAAAGAAGCAGCCATGCAGAAAGCACCACAGGAAAGGTGGAGAGTTAATACAATGTCAGGCTTTTTCTTATTTTAAAAGTTTAAGGGGTACGAGTCACTGAAAACATGGTGATAATATCAAGCTCCTGATCGCAAAACAAAGAAATAAAAGGTGAACATGTGAACCTTAAAACCAGAACATCCCGGGTTGACATCTAAGCCCTGATCCTGGTTTGAGTCCTGTTTCTTCCTGTGTGGAGTTTGTTGTACTCGCTATGTCTCCTGTTTCCTCCCACAGTCCAAAGACATGCCAGAGAGGTGAAGTGGAAACTCTATATTGCCTGTAGGTGTGAGAATGAATGTGTTTGTCTCCTGTGTGTCAGCTCTGTGATTGAGTGCCGACCTGTCCTGAGCGTACTCTGTGTCCTCTCGCACAGTGCATGCTGCGATAATCTCGAGCTACCTCTGACCCTGAAGTGGGTACAGAAAATGGGATCATGGATGAAAGGATTGACTCAAACTTCTGAGAAAGAAAGCTTATGAAAAAGACCCACACCAAGGTCCCACACCAGTGATCTCTTCACATGAAAGATCTCACGACAATGAAAAAAAAACATTGGCTCACTGCTTTAAACATTGATTACAATGTTATTTATCTCTATACAACTCTGAGGCAACTGTACTTCAAACCAGGTTTGTGCTCTTGTATGTTAGCATTTATTAAAAAAAACATTTAATGTGGAATTGGCTGCAAACAGGAAACAGTCCAGAGAAAGAAGACAGATTGCAGAAAAACAGTTTCTGTTAATTTTTCAAAGGTCCTCTCCAGACGTGTATTAAACTCTGTAAAAATGTTCTGCTCCGATTAATATTTTGCCTTCTCATCTCATTTCTCAAGAGCAGAGAGTTTTGAGATGGTTCGCAATGCAAACATCAGTAAGCCAGGAGAGGAGAGAAGAGTTTTTTTCCAACCCAAGGAGGCTCTAGTGCTGCTCGTCCTGATGTTGCACTGTCAGATGTAGGATGCAGCTTTCTCAATTAGCCAGCGTCACGCAGTTTGCTACGACCGCTAATCCAGTGAGCTACTTCCTCCGTTCAGGCAGACTCGTTTTATTACTTCATGATCCATTGAATGACTCTGATAAATCCAAATAGAAAATACAGGAACAATTAAGGGCCAGTGAAGTTAATTGAATTATAGATATCCAACAAGAAGATAAAGAAAATTAAAATAAATATAAAAAATAAGAGGATAAAAGACAAAACATAGAAACCAAGCCAATTCCAATAACTAAAACAAAAAAAAGGTTGGGTGTGGACTCATCTTAAATGATTAATGGTAAAATTTGATTTTACTTTAAGCATATTGTTTTGAAAATCAAGTGCAACGCTAATGTTACCAATAGTGGAAATGGTGAGTAACTTTGAGTCAGCTCAGATGCGCTTCAGTCCTGGTCCTGGCTTGTTGGTTTTCATTTTTAAATTAAAGATTGATTCACTTTTGACATCAAATGACTCCTGTCTGCAGCCGTATGGATATAAAATGAACAACAGTCTTAACTGGTCCTGACCACCTGGACTCAGTGCTCAGCTTTGATGGGATGAACACACATCTGATCAGACCTGATACGGTCTCAGTCTCAGCCTGCAGTCGAGGCTCTTGGGAACAGGACTGAGGCAGCATTTTCCTCTTTTTTTGACTGCTGGTTTAAATGGGGCTTTGCAAACACCATCTGCCCACGGCCCAGCCAACACACTCTGTATATATGAATAGTCAATGTCAATTAACTGGTTTCTCAAGTGTTCTCACCAGCAATGAGATACTCGGAAATAACACTACCTCTCCCAGGAAGTGTGTATCTGTATCTGTGTGTGCATCTGTGTACAGTATGCATGTGGGTAGGGGGTGGGGGGGTGGTCTTAATTAAAGCTGGTTAATATGCGTATGGATAGGCTTTTTTAGGGGTGAAAACAAATTTGTGGGGAACATATGGTGCCCCAGACGTGACACACACCCACATAATACACAGACACTTACAGAGACACACAAACACTTTCAGTCTTCAAAGTGAGATACCCACACACACACACAGTGGCACGCCTGGGCTCACTGCAGTGATGGATTCTGGCTGATTGTGTGTAAGTGTTGGAATATCATTAATCCTTTTTTTTTTTTTTTTTAAATGCCATTTGGGAAGGTGTGTGTGCAGGCGCGTATAAGTGTGTGTTTTTGTGAGAGATTTTTCAGGCAGATGGAGGGAGCCGCGGCCCCTTCTGCAGGGTCAACAGGGAGACGTTAACCAGCACAGATTGTTGCCTCTCCTCCTCCCCTCCTCTCCTCTCCTTTCCCCTTTTCTCTCCTCCTTTCATCCCTCCAAATCAGCCTCTCCACCCACTTCCAGGATACCTTCACAACCTTTTTCTTCGCTGTTCATTTCTTTATATTTTCACATCATGTTTAACAAAGACAGCAGTAGATAAAATAAAAAAGTTAATACAAAGAAAAGTTGGAGAGAAAGGGAAGATTCACAATTTTATGAGACGCAAGATGTGTGAAAAAAAAAGTCTGACAATACAAAGAAAAAAAAAATCCTACTCTTTTATTTTGCTTCCAAAAGTTACCTGTGAAAATATGCAATGTTGAGTGGGTCATTCACTGGGTTATTGGGCACTTTTTGAACTGCTCTTTACAAAGAAAACTAAATACTAGAATTTCAGACAGAGTATTTCCCACTTGTTGAGTTGAATTCAAGACTTTTTTTGAACAGATTTTGAATGGAGCACAACAATCTTAAAAGGTCAGCAGCAGTTGTAGAAAACCACCCTCAAATGGAAATAAATTCTTCAACTCTACTAAAACTGGAAATAAGAGAGAGCGAGAGATTCATGAAGTTCATGAAGACAGCCCTCCATATAGAGATGAGATGAGAGTGGAATAAAGAGGCTTCAGTGCTGAGAGACATGTACATGCTGCTGAAGATGTAGTCAAACTCTTTCTTGGACAGTATCATGAATATTTGCAGAGCTTACAGAGAGTACAGTGGCCAAATGCCCGAGGCTGAATGGTTGGATTCCATACAATAATGGACTTAAAACATCCACAAGCCTTATCACTCCAGTTCATATGTTTTAGCGTGTGTGTGTGTATGAGTATGTTTTGCAGCACACCACCTACATTTTCCAACCTGAGACGTCCAGAGACAGAGGAAGCCATGCAGGGGATTAGGAATCGGTATTCCCAAATCCCAGACACGAGGTTCCTCCACCAATCACATAGCTGGCAGCTTCCTAGCCTCCTGGTGATCCATGCTGGGGGAATCCTGGAACAATACTAGTCAAGGCGATGCCTGAAGGGAAACGGATCTTGGAGCAGAGTGTCTCTGATTCCCACTCCAAAAAAATTGCTTCCAAACGTCCAGAGTGGGAAAAAAAAAAAAAAAAAAAAAAAAACTGGGGAGGGTTTGTGTTTACAAAGGATTGCATTTCAGAAACCAGTGTTTACAGTCGAGCCTCCTTGCTGTCATGTCAATTTAACTTACATGCCCACACACGCGGAAAATCATCCATCCGCCCACAAAGGTGAATATATATATACTGAAGCACACAGAAACACGTTACAATTATCACTGCTGTTGCCAACAAGACCATCCACTCCAACTCTTCTCCTTTTCTTTGCTCCTCTCTACTTTTCTTTCCCTTTTCGTCTCCACCTCCTACTTATTTCCTGTTGTTTCTCCTGTGTGAGAAAGCAGCGTTGGGTTTTCTCCCCCTGGAGTAGTAGTGATCCCAAACACAGAGGAGCGTTAGAAAGGTGATGGGCAGGGTGGATGAGCCACAGAGACTAATGCTATTACAATAACAACATACTTCCCCAGACAGTCGATACTCACCAATACCTGCTGATGGAAAAAAAAATGAAAAAACCTGGAAACTGGTTGGCGAGAGGTGGCACAGTAATGAGGTCACAACCTCATACATAGTTAGTCTGGCAGTTGCTGCCTTTACAAATTGAAATTTCTTACAATTTACATCCAGTATATCAGTGACCCTGTGTGTACTGGTTTGCCCTGCAGCTTATCTACGGCTCCTGGGGATTAAGATGAAGTTTGACAGCATCTGTTTTTTTCTGTAGTTGTTGTTGTTGTTGTGTTCTTTTGGCCATGAGAAGGTATGAGCCAAAGCCTGGATGGTGTTTTATGAGAATCATTGATCGTGAGGTACGCATTGACGAGGTGAGGCGAGGCAGCGTTGTGAATGAAGCAGGATATAGTGGTGACCCAGGGGGAATCACAACACACTCCAGCCTGATCTCTTGCAAAGCCGCTTGGAACCTGATGCTGTCCGCCCTGATAAATGTACTCTCTCCCTTTCTCTCTCTTCTTCTGCCTCTCTCAGACTCCTCTGCTCTCTCACTTGGTTTTCTGGGCCTGATGAATGCAGAGTGAATCAATAAATCTATTCCCCTGCTGGATACCTGATAAAATTTACAAGGACAAGCTTAATAAATTACTAATGGGGTGGCCAATCAGTTTGTGTGCTTGCCTGTGTGTGTGTGTGTGTGTGTGTGTATGTGTGTGTGTGTGTGTGTGTGTCAGTGCCTATACTTGAGTTAAAATTCCTGCCTGGTCATTTGTATGCACATGTATGTGTGTGCATGTCCTCTGTCCTCCTTTATTTTTCCATGAAAATACACCAAGGTTGGCAGTAACCTGGCAGTGGCTGCCTTCACCCATATTCTGTCTGCAGTGTAAACTAACTTACTACACACCTAATATTATGGTTTATCAACCTTTGTTCTTAAATCACAGAGGTTATTTTTACTGATGTATATTTTAGCTACAAATCCCTGTGGCAGATTAGCCTGAGTTTCTAGTCACATTTGCTATGTTATTGTTAACTGTTGCAGAGTTATTATATATTGTTTTTAATCCAATAGTTACCATTTCATCATGACTTAAGGCACAATAGATATTATTGTAAATGTGTGCTGAAATCTGAAGGAATATTTTGAAATTTGTTGCCAAATTTCAGTGTAATGGTAGTTTCACTTAGTACATTAGAGCTAAATAATCATGAGAAGATAGATACTGCTCATGTTTGTGTGCTAAAGCGTTAGCTTACCTTAGCTTAGCATAAAGACTGAACGCAGGGGGGAGGCATTGGGGCAGCTAGTGAGGCCGTGTCCAAAGCTAACAAAAAAAGTTTGCTTACCATCTAAATCTCAGTAATTGACATTTTAGTTTGATGTTTCCTCCATGCTCCAAGTCTTTATGCTAAGCTAAGCTAATTGCCTCCACACTCTAGCTTGATTCTTAGCATACAGACATGACAGTCATATCCATCTTCTCAACTTACTCTTGGCAAGAAGGCAAATGAGTGCAAAAATGTCAAACTATTCCTGTAAGTTACTCATTCATGCCCACTTGCCTCAGGGTAATTGTAGTTCCTTCCTGCTGTTGATTTATGAGGCTCAGCTCTGAGTTTAACAGAGATAGAGAGTCTGAGGTTAACCCAGAGAAAGCATAGTTTGGTATGTTTACTGACTTTCCATGTTGGCATTGAATAAAGAAGATGTCTCTATGAGAACACGCAGTTTGCTTATTACCCACGTCTCAAAGTGACTTGCGGGCGCTACACATCAAGAAGTTTCAGGTCACAACTCTATGTCAGAAAAGCTGTTAAATACATTTTCCCCTTCTTTAAAACCCTCTGTTCATACTAACCTGGCTTTTTTGACACCTGAAAACATAACCTTTGAAAAGCGCTCCCTGTCGTGGGTGAAAAAGAGAAGACTGGTCAGGGGCTGTGTGGCGGCAAAGTCAAAGGTCCTAAAAAACCAATTTTCTCATCCTGCTTTTCACTACAAGCGATAGGGTCCCACATGAACACAAAATGTTACTGGTTTGCTGTGGGCAGAGCTCAGTTGGGATGAGGTGATGTTATGCACATCAACTGGGATTTAGCAACATTTCAATCCAAATCCAAAAGCGACGTGTTAGTTAGTCAGACTCAAGTCAGAGTTGTGATAAAGTGGCCATTGAATATAAGAACATACTTATTGATTGTTGCTTATCTAGTCTCAAATACCTTTTATGCTTTTAAGCCCAGTATTCAGGGGCCTGCTGCTAACCCTGTGTGTCACTATAGGCCAGCTTCAGCAATTTACTTCTGTTTATGTTTGTCTTGTCAGATGACAATTAGGAATTACTGTTCTTCTAGTTAACAGCTAGTATCCATCAAACTTATATTATGCTCTTTCAGTTTTCAGACATGATATCTACCATAGAGAGAGTTAGCTGTGTGTGTCTCATGCTTTACATTTTAGCTGTGATGCACAACTTTGTCATTTCAAACCAAAACCTGCTGCTGTGATGACTTGTGCAAGTGTGGAGATGTTTCACACATGCGAGCCTCAGTCCCAGAGCACCTACTCCCTGACCCTTGAGTGATGCTGTTCCCAGCTTTGGGGGAGTGATGGGTGCCTTGTTCTACATCTGCCCTAGGCTTCACCCATCTGTGCAACAAATGAAAATAGAAACCATCATGCCGAGCGATGCTAGATATGTGGATTTTGTGAAGGAGAGGGAGAAAGAATGAGAGACTCTAGTTTGTGTCTCCTTGAGTCTTGCCTCCATTACCCAGCATAACATCAATGAATCTTTTGAGGATCGCTATCTTCAAAAGGCAACCCAGCTTTCCTCCCTCAGACAAGACTGTAATTATTCTACATTTGCATGATAAGTGTGTCTGTGTACGCATTTATGTATGTATGTATGAGTGCTTAAACGCACATTAGCCGCAGTCGGGCACGAGTTCTCGTCTTTTATCTCCGCGTAAGAGACGGGAAGAGGCCTTTTTAATGTTGAGTCTGGATTGCTGTCTCTTTGCTCTTCATCTGAGTGTTCATCATTAGCCACTGTCAGCCAGAGAGCTTTGAAGTGGAGTCAGGGGCTCTCTTACAGTGTGGAATAGTTATGACACTCGGACTCTGTGTTTGTGTGTGTTTGCATGTGCGTCCGCTTACATTTATGTCTTCTGCCATCAGAAAGCGCTTCCTTTTTTTTTTCTTTTTTTACATCTGCACGTAATATTTAGCAAGTGTGTTGCTCTGAAAAGAAGCTCCTCATCATTTAACTGGCATGCACATTAGCAGCGATGCTGCCTGCAATAATAAATGAGGACTTGTTTTTTTGTTTTCTATTTTTAAAAAGTAAGAGGACTTTTTTTTTTTTTTTTTTTTTCTGACGGCTGGAATGTTCTAATAACTCCCCATGCTTCGCTGACTCTGGTGATGGAAGATGCAAAGATAGTAATAATGGGAGAAAGCAGGAAAAAAACAAACGGGGTAAACGAGTGTGTTGAATGGGCACGCGATGCTTCGCCTTGTGAGATGTCCTGTACGTACAGTATCTATATGATGCATAGCTTCATGCACAGATAAACATGTGTGGAGGCAAGCAAACAGAGAAACGTTTTTAGACGTGTGCGATCTCCCAAGGCCTCATTAGTTTCTGAATAAGTGTGTGTGCATCCGAGCGTGACCGCATACATAGTGTATGGGCACACAGCAGCCCGCACAGTGAACACTTGACTAGCCCGAAAGCTCGTCTCAGTGGGTAGTCAGGTGCGCCGTGTTGCAGTGGCTCGTTTAGTTTATTAATTATGGATCATGTTTATTCAGTCTCAGTCCAACGCAGCTATCTCTGTCCCATCCGCTTTCTTAAAAGTAGACACCGTGTTGTCAAAACATGCCCCAGGACTCCTCTTTGTCCTCTTCTGAGTTGCTGGTAATCAAAGAGAAGACTATAAACCGATAAAGGACAGAACCTTTTGGCCAGATACTCATCTTCAGCAGGATGTTGAGGGCATCAGGTGCAGCAATAAAAAGTTTGATGCAAGTGCAATCCTGTTCCTGAGCTTTTTATTGCAGCTTTATTGCTGTTCCCGGTCAGGTCCCCTCCTTCTTTTTCCAAAAACAGGTGATTAATCTTGTGGTTGGGAGAAGAAAATTTTAAGAAAACATGCAACAGTACTGATATGAATGTGTAAAATCCTGGGAAACCAATGAGTAATTTGTGCACATTACCGACGACTGAAAGGCAGTTTGTTGTGAATAAATGATAAAGAAGACATTTGGTATACACTTAACCTGAGCCACAGTTATTTTCAATAAAATATAGAAGCTATTCCAGCGAGCTAAGGTATAGTATAGTCATCTTATTTGCAATGCACTTTTATTTTCAGTGATGTTTTTAGTAGCAAGTGCAAAGCTGATTCCAGTCGGCTGTTAGCAGGAAATAGAATTCCATTTGCTACAATCTTGAAATTTAGTTTTTATCTCAACACACTGATAAAGTTGTTTTTCTGTGTTTACCATAGGTTTTTGAGCTTGCTATGTTGCCACTGTTTACACTAACAGCTGTTTACTTCCCAGTTACGAGTTCACCCTGAAACTTCATTCCAAGAGCTGTCTCCAGTGGTGGAAAGCGATGCCAATGTTGATCCTTGCTTTGCTTCAATTTCTATTGCTTCTTTTCTGCTACTTAAGTTAGCATGCTTACCAGCTAGCCAACTGTCCCATCTTGTAATGTCCAGTCTGCCCTCAGTTCATGATAAGTGACCATTGCCACTATCTATCACCATCATCCCATGCTCCAGAGGGGTCCAGAGAAAACTTACATATAGTACCTTTAAAGATACATTGGAAATACAGGATTTTTCCGAGTTCTTATTCGGTGTTGTGTGTATATGTAGTTCTACACCAAATAAATGTATTTTTATATTACAACTAAGTTCTTCCTGAAAAACAGTACAACAATTCTGATGCTGTACCATATTACAGTAATTGTATTATTTTAGGTTTAAATCAAGAGATATTTCCTCTTGTATATATATATTTTAAACAAAGACGATAAATAGACTACTTGAAAAATACAGCCACAAATAACAATAGCGAATCAGTTTACCTGTGAACACCACATCTTCCTCAGTTATGGCCTGGGGTGTGTCTAATGCCTGAACCAGTAAGATGCTCCACTTGCTGTTACACTGTGACGTTAAGTTTTGTCCCTTCCATAATGTTTGGGGGCTCACAAGAGACTAAAAAAGAGATTAAAAGCATTAACTGTCTGAAAGTAAAGCAAAGAGAGCAAAGCAGCAGATGCTGTGATATGCAGACGCAGTAAAATCTGAGTGCCATCGTTTAGTGCCAGTGCAAGGAGTAATATTTCCCTTATGTAGGAAATTAGAAAATAATGTGTGGAGTTTAGGCTTGTGGATTGGACGACAGTTAATGTCCTGTCACAGACCTGCAACTAATGTTAGCTTTAGTGTATTTGCCACAACCATGGTCTTTCCATAACTTTAACCACTCTGTGGGTGCCATCCAAAGAATTGTCCAATATCAACGTTTTTGTGTGGTGTTAAGGTTCACATTAAACCAAAAGCATCTTTTCCTTAAACCCTCTCTGCCTGGTATGTTCCCACTGCAAATTCACAGTTCACAACGCAGGCTTTGTGGTATAAAATTGTTATGTCTGAACAGATACCATATTTCCCCTGTCTTGACAAAGCTCCTCTAGTGATAAAGATGGCATATGAATGCTTTCATCGGCTGAATAGTACTTCCCATGACTCACAAACAGACCTTTATGTATAAAATCAGTCCTTTCACTGATCTGAACTGATCTTAAAGAAAATATCCTTTAACAGTAGTTTCAATAGTTACTACTCTCTGCATGGATATGTCTACTGTACGGGCCTTTGTAGGCATCCAGAAGCTTGTGTTATATAAGTCAGCATGTCAGCTCAGCTGTCAGCAGTTAGCAATAGGACTGATGAGAGAGTGAGCAAAGGTGAAAACATAGAGGGTAAGACATTACATCAGATCAATAGTAAAGATCCGTGAAGTTTAAATTAGACTGCCCCGCCCACCTCCAACATCACCACCTCCACTGCCATCACCCCATAACGACTGACAGCCTTAATAACTGTCCTAATAACAGGAGAGCAGATTAATAAAGCATACCGTAAATGATTACCTCCATCATTAATCCATCCCATGGCTATTTAAAGCTACACATATTAACTATTTGGACAGGAGGTTTCATGTGTTAATGGCCAGATTGGACACACTGAGCGGTGGAAGTACATTAGACGAACATATGATTTGATTAATGCCATTCACAGGAATAGAAACAAATTATGCAGGCAGAACAACGCTGTTCACCTGAGAGGAAAAAAAAAAAAAAACACCAAGAGAGATCAGCCAAGAAATGAAATATTTGCACTCGAACCTGTGTAATCCCCTTGCAGCGGATTTGAGATGAAGCGGGGCCTCTCATTAGCTGTATTTGGACCAGATTGCACTGGGTCCACTGATTCATTTGGGAAATCCATCTATATATTGCGCACACCCTCCTTATGGCTGTGCTCGAGGCTCAGCCTGTTAGAGTGTGGATGATGACAGAGCTGATTCAGACTTAATAAATAATAGAGTGTTACTGGAGGTATCACCTGATGAATATTGCATTCCCATTCCTGCCGCCTGTCTTTCTGTCTGTTTGTCTAAGAGACTACCTGGCCTGATGCCAGCTTTTCGTGGTATCCATTGGAAATATCCAGTTCAGCTACATGTCGACAGCTGGCGGGGTTGGAGGCACTCTGCATTCGAAAACACCCACAGTGTCAGGCAGCAAATGCGAGACAATTACTTCTCGTCTGCGGCACTGAAACTTGTTCCAAAAAACTGTAATGTCCCGCCCATCTGACACGCACCGCGGGTGGATTTTTTGCCAGCTGGAGTGCAGAGAGTTGAAAAGGGGTGGGAGGGGAGGGGGAGGCGGTTTTGAAGACAGAGAATAAATTATCACCTTCAGCAGATTATTACTGAGGAAGGTGTTTGGGAGTGTGGCACTGTGTTCTGGAGCATGTGTGGGCTTGCACCTTTATATTTCTTTCTGACTCACAACCAGGATGGCTTCGTGTGTATGATATGTCTTCTTATTTTGCCAAAGCAAATCATGGATGAAGCCAGTCATTGTTAACATACATAATAAAAAGCTTCATACATGCATATGACACTTATTTCAACAGAGCAGAACAGTTATCAAAGCTGTTTTATTTATTTCTGACAGTTTCAATTGACTTTTTTGTGTTTGTTTCACTTCATGTCGAGCATATCATGTCACCATCTGCCAAATCCTTTTTTGGGACAACAGCATGTTTATGGCAACATGCAGTGAGAAGATATATGACAAGATGATGCATCTTCTTATGTTGTCAAAGCAGTTGTTGATATCACTCAGAGTGGAAAATAAAAGTTCCTTCCTGCTCCTGCTGATATTTACTTAAACTGAGCAAAATAAGGTAAACAGAAGCATTCAACAAATATTCTGACAAATACATCTTACAACATGTGCAACATTCAAAAGTTGTGGAATATGAAGGATTTAATTAGATTTGTGACTCTTTTCAAGTGGGGAATTGTGGGGAAGTGTTTTTTCCCCCAGTATGACACATCACCATCTGGCAGATACTTTACGGGGATAACAGGCTGTTTGTTTGTTTTTTTGTTTGTTGTTGTTGTTTTTGAATAAAATAAATAATAAAAATAAAATAATACTTCCTGCTATTCTGCAAAAACAGATATAATTAAGAGTCAATATAAAACAAAAGTACATACGTATACATGCAAAAATATGTAACGACTGCAGATTCAACAGAAAAAACAAGCTAGTGCAGAACAAGACTAAAACGTCTGCAGCCATACTAGCAGCTCTGTGATGCTGTATTTAGCCACAGTGATGCTTTAGCTTAATGCTAAGGTCAGCACGCTAACCCTGTACATGCCGATGTGTAGCAGCTATATAATGTTTACCATGTTCGCCATATGAGTTGAGTTAGCAATAGCTAATTTGCACTAAAAACTAATTACAGCTGCGTTTCAAAGCTGCAAATATATTCAATAAAATATTATATTTCAGAACAAAACGAAGATGTCAGCCTGGTGTTGATGTTGGAGCAAATGTTTTGGGTTTACCAAAGTCATTAGCATTCATTCTCTGGTCACTATGGATATCAATGTGGAAATGTAATGGAAATCTATCCAACAGATGTAAAAAAAAAAAGTGTGAACCTCATGTTGGCAAGTGAGGAAAAGTCTGGGGTTTACCGAAGTCAGCAGGATTCATCCTCAGGAGATTCTTAAAAAATTCACTGCACTCACCAGAACCCAGTAGTTTTTGAGATATTTCAGTCTGGACCAAAGTGGTGGACTGACCAACAGACTGACATAAATAGTCTTAATGTAGCTAAAGACAAATATGTGAATAAATGTACAACAAATATCAAATCCAATCCAACAAATTAATCCCAATGAAACCCTCTTAGAATATATAGCATTACATGAGTCCTCATTAATGTCCTTAGCAATACAGAAACTGGAAAATATGTATAAATTTACATTTTTCTGTATTTCAAGGTGAAAATTGTGTGTTTATTCCATTTGTCCAATCCTTGCTTGTCACCTTTTAGACATTACAGAATGATTTTGCAGGTGTATCACTCTAGTCAGTATTTGGGCTCTATCTTAACAGTCCACAGTGCACAGTCTAAAGCATCGGTGCAAAGCTATAAAACTTTTTTTTTTTTTTAACCACAAAAAAAAAAAAAAAAAAAAAAAATCACTACACCCACAAATTACATTTGACGTCTTTTATGTTATTTTATGAGATGTGTAATTGGGTCAAATTCAGTCTATTTGTTGAATGGGAAACAATGTGGCATCCTCTGCTTGTGTGTAACAAGTATACGCACATATTACTCTCTTTATAGATGCACCCTTAAAATAACGTGCCTGACCACACCTCAATTTAACACCAACACGCTGGACACTGGTTGGGGAATTGACAACTACATTGTTCTGAGGACTCTTGTGTTGCCTTGCTCGGCGCTAGGTGCACAATAGGGCTGTTTAACTTTGATAGAGTTTTGTAGATGATATCAGTAATTTATGATCCCACTGGCTGTAAAGGTTCAATGTTCAAAGAACAGCAACAGTAAACAGTAGTAAAGTACAGTCGTCTTATTGTCTCATAAGAATTTAGGATTTACTGTCTGTGTAAAGTCAGGACGTGATTATCTATATTGACAATTTTGCAGCATATACAACATATATATGTTAAACCAACCTTTGTCACATAACACACAGTTTCTCGTTTCTACAGATGTTCACATCAGTGTTACCGACTGTATATTTAGAGCCTCTCTCTGCTGCTCTACCTCTGTTTTTATTATGTGTGTCCCAAACAGTTCTCTCTGTGCATGCGTATGTTTGATTGAACCAGCATGTGTCAACACTGCACCAGCTGGTGTGTGTGTGTGTGTGAATGGGAGAAACATTGTTGTTGAAAAGGTATAGGCAGAGAAAGGAAATAGTGAAGAACCTGATCAGCCAATCAGGAAGCAGATTAGCAGGCAGGGTGGGCTGCGGGGGGCGAGGTAGAGCTGTTACTACAGTGGAAATATTTTTTTTTTTGGCTAGCAACACAGCGACCAATCACAATCTATGAACAGACCAAAACAACTTTATACACCAGTGACCCTGTCTGGGTGGGTATTTGTGTGGGTGTGTGTGTGGGTGTGTGTGTGTGTGGAAGGAGGGAGAAAAATAAGACCAGGCAAAAACTGCCAGCTCCAGGGATTCTTGGCAGCTGCCCAAATTGTGTGTGTTGTTTTGTGTTGGTATGAATGTGTGTGCGTGTGTGTGTGTGTGTGTGTGTGTGTTTAAGTCAGTCTCTGAAGGAGATGGGCAGAGAGTGCACAGACTTACAGACTAATTTGACATGGTTCACCGTTTTGGCATGCACCCACTGCCTCACCAAGTGCGTGTGAGTAAAAGTGCGTGTACGTGTGTGTGTGTGTGTATGTGTTTGCGTATGTGGATATGTGCGTATGGACTTTGGTGGTATGTGCATCTTTGTGTGTGTGTGTGTTTGGGTGAGTGACAGCTCTGACCTTTTCAATATGCCTGTTAAACCTGAGCTCTTGTCCCAGTGCAGACGTGCTTGTGTCAACTCCAGCACTCCTACATGAAGGTCAAACTCTCTCCTGTTGGAGTATTGGCACACACACACACACACACACACACACATAGTGTTTCCTGTCATGTTGTTCCCATCTCCTCTATAAATAATGTGCTCTCTGCCCCCACTAGCGTGTCCAGGCAATTACCACATCATACTGATGCATCTACTGTGCTCCCCACCAGGCAATATTTGTAGATTTAGCTATTGTCCCTCCTCTGTCTTCTTTCTTCTTTCCTTTTCCTTTTAGTGGCTGCAGTTTTGTGGTCTTGTTACCGTGGTCACCATCACGGCCGCTGCCATAGGTTGGATCCCTGACAGGGTGGTAGTTTTGATTGGTGGGAGTGCTACAAACATCAGGGAGGTACAGTGCTGCTTGAAAGTTTGTGAACCCTCCAGACATGGTCACTGTTTTTGTAAAAAAACATTAAAATAACCTTATTACACATACATCCGAATCCCAATTTGTAAAGCATCCCTTCAAAATAATGGACACATGCACAAGAAGAGATAGATTTTCATTATTTAATTCAACAAAGGTCGTTTATTTCACAAAAACTGAAAATTTAATGTGCAAAAGTATGTGTCTTTGGGTCGTTGTCGTCCCAGCTTCAACATCCCTGACTGATGGCAGGAGATTCTGGTCAAGAATTTGTTGATATGCCAGAGAATTAATGGTTCTTAGATAATATGGAGTCGTCCAGGTCCAGAAGCAGAAAAGCCCCAGACCTTCACATTTCCACCACCATGCTTCACTGTTGGGAGGAGCTTCTTTTCTTTATATGCAGTGTTGACTTTTCTCCAAACATGTTGGTTTTGATTGTGACCAAATAATTTGACTCTGGACTCGTCTGTCCAGAGAGTGGACGTCCAGAAGGCCTCTGGTTTGTCCAAGTGCTCTCTGGCAAAGTTGAAACGGCAGCTTTGTTCTTTTTTGAGAGCAGAGTCTTCCTTCTAGCAACCCACCCATGAATGTCATGGCCATTCAATATTCGTCTGATTGTAGACGCATGCACATTGGTCCCAGATACTACCAGAGAGGTCTGCAGCTCTCTAGATGTGATGTGTGGGTTGGCCTTTACCTGATTTATTATTTTTCTGGTGCTTCTGGATGATAGTTTTGATGGGCGTCCACTTCTAGGCAGAATTGCTGTCATGTTGAAGGCTCTCCCTTTTTAAATGATTTGTCTTACAGTGGATGGATGGAGCTGGAATCTTTTGGAGATGGTCTTATAGCCCTCCCCAGACTGATGGGCTGTCACTACCCTCTTCTTCATGTCCTCAGATATCTCCTTTGCCCGGGACATTGTTGGTTTGTATGGGACCACAGTGGTTTGGTTGGTTTCCTCTCTCTTTTAATTAGTGCAGGACAAACGCTTTCCCAAGGATGTCTCATTTCATTGGTCTGCTTAAATGATTCATTACGCACCCAAATGTGTTTCACCTGAGTCTGTTACCTGCTTGACTGAACCAATGCAGCTGGGGGTTCACTTACTTTTGCACATACACTAATTCCATATTTCATGTAGTTTTTGGGCGACTTAAACAGGTCCCACTAAAGTACAAGCAACTGATAAACATATATTTGACATTTCATACATAAAGACTGGTGGTGATAAAATAAGAAAATCATGGTAAAACAACAGAAACATCTAAACTGCTCAAGGGGTTCACATACTTTCTAGCAGCACTGTAAATGTATGTTGTCTGGTGGATAAACTGAGAGGTCTTTTCTCTGTGGCTGACAAGACTAAGTGATGCTATTAAAGAGCCATTGGTAAAAAAAAGAAAATAATCCAAATAAAGCTCATTTTAAATCTTTTCAAAGGATGAGAATGGAGTTGTTCTAACTTTTTTTTTCATTGTCAACAAAATCCATAAATAACAAAATCAAAAAATATAGTTTGTTTTGTCATAATCTGACATATCTTATTCTTGTCTTAGAGCTTCATTGTTGTTCAAAAACTATTAAAACACAACAGTGAGTCAAATTGTTGCACCCGTTTTATTCTTTCTTTAACATGAACTTGGGCATTGTAGTTTGTTTTGATTCGATCCCATATCCTCGCTCTGATGTCGTAAACACTAGAGCTTTACGGGTGAATTAATCCACATCTGAAAATAGTCCCCAGGAAATGCAGTGTTTACTTCTGTTTGAGTAACATTTGTTCAGAACTACAGTGACTAGGTGTTTAAGGAAATGACTCGCTATTTGTGAAAAAAAGAACAAAAAACAATTAAACAATATTTATATATGGACGGTAAATATGAAGCTAATGCTAGCAGTGGTTTAGCTAGCCTTAGCCTTAACTGGCTGTGTCTGAAGGTAAAGCAACCGAGCAGTCAGCAACTCTTAACTTCACCAACATGTTTTACTTTGTTTGTTTAATCTCCAACCAATCAACAAAAAAAGAAAGAAAGAAATGAAACAAACAGAAATAACTGATATCGGGGGTTGAGTGCTTGGCATAGCAACTCCACTGGTTGCCTGGCAACCCCACTGTAATGACGACATTTCAGGCCACAAAAAAGGAAACACAAGTGAGAAACTATAAAAAAAAAAAAAAAAAAAAAAAAAAAAAACTAAATCATGATTGGTTTTGGTCCTTCCACAGGATTTGTTGACAGTAAAAAAAAATATAAAATAACGCCAGCCTTGTTCTCTTAGAAAAAACAACAATGACAAATAACACAATGGAGGTGCATAGTGAGAAAAGTGGAGGTTAAATTGAAAAGACACATAAGTAAAGACACATACAAACAGAACCATAGTCAAAAGATGAAAACTTTACAAAGCTCTACATGTTTCATGAGTGAACTAAATCATATATAGCTTTGTTGCTGCTTTCTGAACCAGCTCAATAGGCCAGAGTGACGGATAAATGAGAGAATATATGTGTACCCGTTTGTCCTTGTGTGTCAATAAGTGTTTTTGTGTGTTTGTGCTTCTGTGAACCTGCCTGTGAGGCTTTTGGGCTCACTTTATGGTCTATGAATGTGTCAGTGTGTGTTAATACGCATCAGCATGTTTATATGCATGTGTACATGCACTTGTTTACATCCATTTGTACCTATGAGTGTATCTGCTTCTTTGGCTTTGTATTATTGGGAGTGTGTGTGTGTGTGTGTGTGTGTGAGCATCTCCCCTGTGCAATCATCACACAGGGGAGATGCTTACAGTCCATTTGTCTGCAAGCACACTGACCATTAGCTGGCCACCATACATAATGTATAGCAGTGACCTTTCTGCACACTGCACCCTTAGGCCTATAAGCCATTGTTTGGTGTTGTATTGATTTTTACCCCCCTCATAGATGGAGACGGTGATTTGAGGGGAGAGAGCCTGAGTGCCGCTGTGTCTGCTGAAAGAAAAGGGGAGGGCAGAGGCAATGGAGTGTAAAGAATTGAAAAGGCTCGGCACGGAGAAGGACACAGACAGCGTCTCATACCTGTAGCCCCCTTTTCAGTGAAGTGACTGCTTGGAGGCCAGCCTCTGTATGAAAGACAGGGTCATGTTCAATAGTGTTGAATGTTGTGGGCCATATAAGTGCCACCTATACACAGTCCATTAGACAGAGTGGTGAGTGCGAGGCTGCATGGTAAACAATTTAAGTTCTGTAGAGAAAGATTCTCAGCATTCATCAGGCTTGACTTGGTGGAAAAAAAGGCACATGGTGGCAGAAAGGTGGAGGGCGTTAGATTTCCATCCGTGCACTCCTTCCCTATAATCTGCCAGAATGTTCTTTATATCCCTCCTGCTCCAGCTGACAACTAAAGTGGAGGTACACCGAGGAGGAAAATGGGCTGAGAAAAATGTTTTGGTGTCCTACAGAGATGGATCTTTAGGCTGCCGGGTAGATGAAGGAGGAGGGAGGGGGATGATTTGAATTCAACATGACTTTGTCACCCAGAAGGCCAGGACTTGATCTGTAGGAGGACTGGAACAGTGATCACGCCTGTTGCTCTGACACTCTGACACTCGCCTACAATGCTAAATATACCACACCGATTAATCGGTTGACAGACAGAGGGAAACAATATGACAGTCTTACATCATCCACAGTTGCATCATTTACAGGTTGATACAAATTTACTTGTAATATTATATAATAACAGCCTGTGGCAATAAATACATTATAAGTGAAAAAAATCCTGCTGTGATGTAATGTAACAATTTATACCTGTGCTTTTATAAAACTTACCTCAGGTTTTATTTGAATGATTTACTATAAGATTTAAAAAGAATCTATTACAGAGAAACTCAAATCTGTATCTGTGCACATGCCTTGACCGCTGTCCTATCGTATTTGAGCTCTCCCGAGAAAGATCAGAGCTAACAAATTTCATTCAAAAAAAAAAAATCAATAGCTTTACTCTGTATACATTCTTCAAGTAATAATGATCTTCTAATAATGTCAGACCCCTGTTTTGGTGCTATTTTTTTCTGTGGGGGCTGTTATCAGGGTACTATTATTACCGTATTGGGTGACTGCCTTTCTTTGTCTTCTTCATCAAAACAATGTTAAAGGATTAATCGTCCCAACCTTGATGTTTGTTTATGATGTAAACACCTTTAAAAGCTGCTACCGATATTATTAATACACACTTACTGTTACTGCCAGTGACCACAGGTGTAACCAAACCTACAAGTTTAATAATGACAAAAAGTCAGGCTTTGGCAGTAGTTAGCATAAGATACCTGAATGTCTGCCCAAGCAGTTGGTTGACACATTGCATTGTGGGTAATGTAGGTGCCAGGTTTTGACAAGAAAAAAGAATGCATGGAATAATTAAAAAGACCCTTTATTTGGTTTGGATGCATTGATTTATAAACTGTCCATCATCCAGCCATTACCAGCTATACAACATACGACAATAGGCCTGGATAGGTCTATCACACTTAGAGACAAACAACCATTAACACTCACCCTACGAGCAATTTAGAGTTGCTAATTAAACTAATCACATCATATCACTTTAAATTAATATAGTTGGATGATTTAATATATTGAATATTTTAGCAAACAGGCTGATTAACACACCAAGCAAATATGTCATTTGGCCAATTTCAGTCCAACATTCATTCATTCTTGTCTGAGCTTGGTTTTGGTCTCTACCAACTCCTGGGGGGGATTGTTTTCTTTGTGACTTGATGCTGTTCACTAGCTAGTTGTTAACAGTCTGTTTGGTCCTGAGCAGGTAGCATACAGTAGATATTAAGAGCTTCTTTTGCAGAAAACAGCTTTGCTATTGCTACATAGCCATAACAGCTGTTAACTCACCAGTCTAGAAGAAGCATTGTGGGTTCAGCATCAAACTTAATTCCTTAACTCACTTTAAGATTTCTTGTCTTTTCTTGAACTTGCATGCCAGCCAGCTGGCCCCGGCCTGTCTGGTCACTTTCTGATGTAGCCTCCAGTCTGCCCTAAGGATGTAGCACTGCTCAGAGGGAATATTATAGCCTCTTGTCCTGTAAACTCAGTGATGACTGATGCTTCTGTCAAGTGATGCTCACCATCACAGCATCTCAACAAGAAACCATGTTCTACAGCAGAGAAAAAAAAAAAGTAACCCCTTTAAATAAACTAAAACAGTCTTTTCATAATGCATATAGCTATTTTTCCATTGTTAATATAGGGATATTTATTAATGTAGCTTGTAACTTAAGCATGTCTCATTCTAAAAAGTGAAATGTACTTTTTTTCATTTTGCTGTATTTTTTGCTAATATTTATTGAAGCAATACACATGATCAACCTAGCAATGTTGCAACTTCAGTGAAAGTTAAGATAATCTGAATGTACCTCTATACCCTATGTTCTTCTATGCCCTTCTCCATCACATGACAGCTGACACAGCAGGGATCACATCAGTCAAACAACTAAAAGACACATAATCCATGAAAGGTATTTATTATATTGTGTGATAGTTTTGATTCATAAATACTCTTGTAGTAAGTGTAATGGCTTGTAAAGCCATTTTGATTGAGAGAGAGAAATGTGACGCCATAATACCGACACTAATGCAGCACTGATCACTCGGTTAACGGAGGGAGAAAGAGAGGGAGAGGGAAAGCGTGCTGAGGGTAGAAAATAAGTGGCATCCTGCAGAGCTTTTTAATTCCTCAAGGAGATTGACACCTGAATGTGCTTTCATGGAGCAAACTGCTGGGTGGTAACACCCTGGCACTCCCCTCCCCTGGCCAACACCAGCTTTTCCCCTTTTTCCTCTCCATTCATTTTTCCTCCCCTCCAGATCTGACACTGCATAAAATATCCATCTTAACAAGCCGTTTACTCTAATATTGAGATTTAACATGTTTATTTGGTAAACAGCATTTTCACAATTTGCGTGAACTGTATCTGGATACATCATAAGTAGATTGCAAGCCCATTAAAGGGAAGAGAGAATTTTGCAAGACGCGTCAGAAAATTACATTTGAGTTAATGCTATGCCATTAATTATTCAGTTTCCCCCATAAACTATTTAAGCCTTATAATTTTAAGTACATTATGTTTATTAGATCATGATGTGATTATGGTAATTATGAGGCATTCAGGGTGTGATTATAATACACTTTTGATACCTTTTAGGAGCAATTGTAGCAGAGACGAATGTCAGTATTTTGAAAAGAGCAGTGTAACACTACAACTTTCATGGGAATTTGACATGTTGATTTGCATGGCAATCATTGCTACGTCATCCTATTGTCAGGTTGTTCACTTTTTAAAAAGAAAGATGAACACATTCCTACCACATGCACTTGCTACGTGTCATCCTGTCTTTGTTGTTTCATCGTCTTCCTCCCTTGTAATATTTTTTCATCACTCCTCTTGTGTCCTTCTGCTATTTCCCCCACTTGTTCTCATTCATCTTGTGTCTCCATTGAAGGTGTACGAGGAGGGAGGGAGGGAGTGAAGGAGGGAGGGTTCCAACGACAGAAGAGCTTCACAGCGGGCCTCCGTTCCATTTATCAACATCGGGATTTCAATTGCAGCGCGACACCTTAAAAGCCAACTCAGAAACCTCTCCGCTCCCCATGTGAACAAAAGCAGAAAGAACCCAACTTAAATGTGAAACCCTACCTTTCCTTTTCACGCTGAGTTCACCTTTTCACAAATAGGTACTTTTCGGTGTGACCTACATGAGGTTATTTTGCTTTCAAAAGAGATGGCAGATAAAAATAAGTGAGAGGAACATTTACTGAGCCTGCCTTTGCAGCCTTGAAGCTTTGCCATTTGTGTAAAAAGGCTTTTTTAGAAAACATTTATTAATTGTATTCACACCGTTTGCTTTTTTTTTGGGGGGGGGGGTCTCTATCACGGCTCTGGCTTTCATGGTGTGCTGTGGCGTTTCACCATGACAAGCCGAATCAAGGCTACAGCACTAAACACCTCTGTATGACATCTACTCAGCTGCCTCTGAGAAGCAGTTTACCCATGATATTCTTCAGCTCTGTGAAGGGCTGTGCAGATAAAAACAGCCAAGGGTGTTCATTGACCTTCCTTCATACATACAGTAGCATTGTGTATGTGTGTCTCTGTGTTCATGCATGCTGTCATTACTGGGTCCCTTCCACATTTAGCCCTCCATATGGCTTATGTAGATAGCTTTCTTTGGGTCGTGTCTTGGCTCGGCTTTAATTAGTGGATTTGCTGCTAATAGATGGAGCTAATTAACAGGGATTTGGGCTCCTGCACGTTTGCCACTGTTCCTATCTGTGTGTGAGTGTGTGTATGTGTGTGCACGCTCACACGTGTGCAAGCTGACATGTTTCTGTCTATCCAACAGCGGAGACAACGGATGCTGTCACCTTGGTAACCATGTAAAATGGATTCCAGGAGTAGAATCAGCCCGAGCCAATTAGACATAGACATGCTATGGAGATGGCAGGGTGCACACAGATACACACTCTCTGTCTGTGTTGCTCAGCCCTTCTCTGTTTCTCTATACCCCTTGCACACACACACACACAAACACACACACGAGCAGGCAGTCAGACAGCGTCTTGCCCTAGGCGGTGTGGATATGACCATCATAATCACATCATCCCCCCCTGATAACAATAACTCTGCTCAGGGATGCAAATAATCTGTGCGTCCACATATCTTATTATTGCAATCAATAATAACGAAGCACCCCAATACACACACACACACAAAAATAACACCCCTGTCATCCTAATGAGAAAGTATAGCCTATTACCATGGTCTGTGTTGTTGTTGTGCGTGTCTGTGTGTGTGTGTGTGTGTCTTTCAGCAGCTGTGTCCCCCTTCTTTAAAAAGCGAGGAGATCAAAACGGAGCAAAGGGCTCACAGGGCGTAAAAACTAATTTACTTTTAAAAAAAAAAGTAATTCTGCCGGCTGAGTTTCTCTTTTTTTCTCCCCCTGCTGTCAAGTAGCCCCACTCTTCATCAAAAGCACAGTGATTGAGAAACAGGCCAAATGTGCAGGAAAAGAATGAGCACGCTCGGTTTTGATTCTGTGGGCATGGTTTTCCCCAAAAGCAAACCAGTGACCCATATGCATTCTCGCCGCTCTCAGCCCGTCCTGATGAAATGGCCACAATATTACTGCTGACTTTGTGATAACAGTGTGTTACTGATGTCACACACACACACACACACACACAAATACATGCCACCTTTTAGTGTAGATGCGTGTTTGTGGACGAGTGGGTGGGGTAGTCTGACGCACTTGCAAGTGTCGATAAGTGACTGTAGGTGTGTTTGTGGGATGTGTGTGTGTGTACGCTGATAAGTGTTGATAAGTGAGTGTGTGTGGATGATTGCTGATTTGTGGCAGGGTGTCTATTGTTAATGAAATCCTTTGTGCCACTCTGATTGGCTCATCAATCAAACAGCAGTTCGCATATTACCCATAACCCCTTTCTGCTCTCTCCAGGTGGCGGATTACAATGTGACACATGCACATGTGTACACACACACACACACACACACACACACACACACACACACACACACACACACACACAGACACACAAACACACGATGGAAAGACCAAGTGTAGTTATACATACATACACACACACACGCACTTGGACATATGTACACGCAAATATAGACATTCTCAAAAAAAAAAACACACTTTCAAACACATATACACATAAAACAGACACAAACAACTGCTGGAAGGAAAAAAATATCAGTCACACACACACATACACACACACACACACTTATGTACAAACAAATGCATACACACACAAAAAAAAACACACATTCAAACACATATTTACCATAGACACAAGGACATGTACAAACACACACACACAGTATCTCAGACATATAAACTGACATGTCCCAAAAGGCCAAATTGCACACATACAGTATAATGTCTCTCTCTTACACACACACACTTATGTACGTGAATGCACACAAACGCATCTTTGCATTTACACATACTGCACATAAACACCCTACAGCCTCCCTAAAAGCTTTCTGTCAGTGGTCTCCCCCAATGTTGTTGTCACCTCGATATCCATCCACAGAGTGAAGGAGACAATGAGACAGTGAATGCATCATCTGCATTAATTTCTGCTTGATTCAAAGTGTCGTGGCTAAAGAGGGCAAAAGGAGGGGCGATGGGTAGAGGGATAGGCGGGGAGGAGGTAGGAGAGGTAGCTAGACAGGAGAAATTGGTGGTGGGGGGGGTGAGGAAGAGGCCTTAGGGGACACCTCGCTGCGGCTGGCCCTGAGGCAAGGAGAGAAACGTGCACACACTCGCATATCTGCTGAGATTAGTAACAGCAGACACACACGACTGCACATAATCACATTCACACATATGCACGCTCATGCAGAAAAGCTGCAGACATAAAGAGGTAACTGTCCCAAACAATGGTTATGAAATCAAATGAGGATACAGCAAAGATACAGCAGGAGTACATTATATACATGTAGTCATGTACAGATGGGTTGTGTGTAGTATCACAGGCCTGGAGGCTGAAAATAGGCTTGTGTGCCAGAAAAAATGAGAATGTTCCCATCAGACATTTTTAGGATATTTTTTTTAATTAAATGTTTGATTTTTATTGTTTTTAAAAAAGTTCTGGATGTAGGGAAAAATATAGAACCGCTGGGTAATGTACACTGCTTGTACACTAATTCATCTATAATAATAATCCAACCATGTAATATATATGATAGAGTACTTCTTTCACCACTGCATATAAAAGGGAATATGTTCATGTTGTAAAGCTGAAGTTCATCGGCCTGAATATCAGCAGATGATGGAAGGAGAAACACGATGAGAAACAAGATGTAAAATATTTTGTTCCTCCTGTTGCATTTGATGTCATCCCAAAGTGAAATTGGAAAGTTTTACCGGAGGGACAGAAAGAAAAAGAGAAAAGTACATCTACTAATATGTGATGTAACAGCTACAAAAAGTACCCTGTCTTCAAGAAAAAAGGCAGACGTGTAATTCTGAAATACAAATACTGAGGAAAATGGGATTTCTGGTACGAAATGTTCTGTATTAGGATACGAAAATAAGACGACAAGGTGCAAAATTCATTTTCACTTCATTTTCTCTGTGACCCTCTATAGCAAGAAGCAGACAGGCGTCTTCTTTCTTCCTCCTCTTGTCCAACCTCTTGTTCCACATCTCCACTTTTTTCGTCTCAACAGCCTGTCAGCTCTGGGACACAGTTATGACTCATCTGTCTGTCACATTGAAGATGCCAGACAAACAGACAGCCAGAGAGTCTGTCTTTATCTCTGGAGAGTGAATCACAATTTGGTGCTGGAGGCCTCGTCCAAAAATCAGGCAATCTGTGCTGCCTGCACCCTCCTCCATCGGCAGTTGGCAGTTTGCTTGATTAGAGATACTTTTTTGTACAACTGATCAATATGATCCTGACTGGCAATGGGAGGTCAGCTGATTGTACAGTAATGCAACATTTTGATCATTTTCTATGAACTTTGCAGGAATATGTATCACACCAGTTTTTCATTATGGTGTAAACACCATAATCACAGGGCCTCCCACGCTGACAAAAATAAATATCTGGCAGACTGAATATTAATAATATTTTGTAGGTTTCTGGCAAGAACATCATTGAAAAAGTCAGACTGAAATCAACATTCATTTGCAAAGAAATCGGTGTATTTCTATATCCTTGGTTGGTTTGAATCGTACTTATTTGGCCAAAATCTTTCTTACTTCAAAGAACCTAAAGAAAGTTTTGTTTAGGTTGAGTCGCATTCATTTGGTGCCGAATGTATCATTGGTCTGGACAGTCACTATAAATAGTTTGTAATGCTTAAGGGCCAGCAGCTGAACAAGCAGGTAGCCAGCTGAGTATTGATGTGGTTAGCCAATGTTACATCACACAACTACATATTTGACTTTTGAGCTATCAACGCAACTTGACATATGAAAGTAATGTCATAAGTGATGCTAGCATGACTCTCTTCTTTCCCGATGAAGGAAATTATAGGATAGAAAAAACTTCCAAGATAGCATCTATTTAAGCTTTCTGGGTGGAATATAAATTTAACAGGACAATAGAGACAATATGTTTGATGTTTTAAAGGAATGCACAGCTTAAATTGCTTCAGTGCAAACATTATAGGCAGCTTGAGGTATTATTATTTTATATTTTATTTAACATGTTTGCATCTCTTCTTGCCTCATCCAAAAGTCAGTGGGGTTTTTTGAATGAGGTTTTGGTTGGAACAAAGTGTGATTTATTCTATGAAATAAAAAAAAAAGTCAGTAAATACCCCAGTCATGATTTCCTCAAGCTTGCTAACAAGTGGCCAAATGAGAGTACAGAGGTTGTCGATGATGGTAAACAACATCATGCCGAACACGAAAACCAATCTATTCACCAGTTCACCTTCTTGTTGGGTTTATGCTCGCGTTCTTGCAAGTTATTGCTAACTCTCCGAGAGGAAAGGTTTTTATAGTAAAGGTAAGCTCGCTAAACCAAATGACAAGTTGAAATCTTAGTGGTGATGACGATGGAGTCATGTGACTGTGGTGTGGTGCTTCTTTAACTTAACGTTAGCTTTTTACCTGTGGTGACTGCATTTTGCCTTCAATAACCAAAAAAAATGGTTTTCATCAATGCTCCTGAACAAAACGTCATAAACTTCACAGAGCTTAGTCCAAAGGCTGGTGGATCAATCTGATTGGCTTTTTGTTGAGGGAACCAGGGTGACACTAACTTGAGTTGGACTACAACAATATGTCATCTACATAGAGGCTTGTTGAAAAGGCACTGCAAAAGTTGACTGCATGTTTCCATAGCAATGCTTGCACAAATGTCCAAAAACTGCTTAATATCGAAAAAAAAAAATAAATAAATAAAAATGTTCAAAATAGCCAGAGTGTCATTATAGGTTATGTTCCTCAGATTTCAAATTCCATTGCCCTCAATCTCAGTCCACAGTTAAATTGTCATCAGAAATCCAATCCAACAACTCCATAATGACTGGATTACTTATGGTGTCTTCACAAACCTACATAAGTGCAGATACATGTGGTACAAATTGTCAATTCCTATGCATGTAATATCATGCAAATGGTATTTCTCAGTCACCATGACAGCACAAGGTTCAAACTCTTCAAATGGAAGGGGAGCACTGGTCTGGGCATTAGCCACTGCCTACAGCAGTTCAGGTTGAAGTATTAAACATAATTCACCTCTTCTACTCTCAGGCATTCAACTCTCAGTGTGGTTTTACGTGGCATCTCTAAAAAAACCACGCCTCCCATGATCCTTTGCCAAAGTGCTGCAGTAACGAATGACAGCTGTCAGGGGTCAGTGTAAAAGCCACTCTTTTGAAGCTGTGCTGTAAAAATAAGATGTGTGTACATCTATTGCAAGAGTGTGGGTTCGTGTGAGCCGTCGGTGCATGAATGCATGTGCTCTACTTTGTGTGTGTGTGTCTGTGTGTGTGTGAGATGGCCTGCAGCGAGCACCGTGAGGTTTTCCAGCCCACGCTGAGCCGACCGTGGTTGGACTGGAGAGGCTCAGTGTGACCTGCCAAAACACACAGCAGCCACACCAGCAGTGAACTCTGTATGGTCGGGGGATGGCGAGATGGAGGGATTAGCGACAGGGAAGAGAGGTGGAAAGTGAGCTATGAAATAAGCAGAGAAGGGAGGGAAAAGTGAGGGGATGACAGGAGGAAAGGAGGGAGGGCAGAGGAAATTCATCATGGTCACAAAATGTGTGCGCACTCAGCTTGTGACGTGTCTGTGTGCTCAGTAATGACTGATGTAGCTCTGGTCTCAATGGGCAGATACCCTATACTTAAGAACCCATTTAAGCTTGTAAAACCACTCACCCATAAAACTTTAGGCTCTGAGTGTGTGTGTGTATGTGTGTGTGTGTGTGTGTGCGTGGTGCAAGAATGTCACTATGTCACTATGTCTGCTGATTGCGTGTGCGGGTCTTTGTGTCTTTGCTCATTAACTTTGATTGCAAGGGCGAATGGCGGGCGTTTGTCGAACAAAAACAACAGGTTGGCTGTGTCGTGAACTTTTCAATTCGTGGGAGGTGAGAGAGGTGATAAGAGAGTGGAGAATGCAGAGAGAAGACAGAAGGGGACTAAAAGAGGGGTGGTGGCGGTAAATAAGTGCCTTTCAGTCTTGCAGAGGGGCAGATGAGCGGAGGACTCTGACAGCTCCGAGAGGCCGGCAGCTAAATGGCTCACTCAATAGAGAAGAAGTGATGGAGGAAGAAAAGAGGGGGAAAAAAGGCAAAAAACATGTATGAAGTCAGCCATGTAACTGTTTGTCACCAGTCACAATGACTCTTTTTGTGTTTTATTTGTCAGTGCATATTTATGTTAAAGAGGTTATAACACTTTATAAGTTGAAGGCTGCAAATGAACTCGAACTAAAAATTTCAATTAGTCTAATTCAGGCTGTTTAGAAGACAAACTTAGGTGTTTTATCCTGTTGTATTGCCAGCAAAGAAAGCCACGCATTTCGTTTTGGTCAATGTTCCACGAAAACATCCTGTTAAATGAAAGGATTCTTTTCAATGGGAAACTGTGCAGTTGACTGTCTCACAGCGACCTTGTTAGTGCAAAAAATTTCCCAAATTTGTGTTATTCTTTGTGTGATGTTTGTTTATTTGAAATTGAATGGATGCATTACTTCTTAGATGTCTCTCTCCACTACCTTAACCAATAATTGATTCAGGTTATTTTTAATCACTTTGTCAACTATGTGTACAGCATATATGTATGTAGCAAGCAAAATTTGTCACTTTTAGTTTAAAACAATTAAAGGTCTCATTACACCAACATTTTAATTGCAGGTGACAGTGGCTGTAGATCAGCATCATTTGAACTTTGACTCACATCTTGACAATCGTGAACTTTCATGCAAAAGAAAGAGGACAGGTCAAAATTTTCGGAAACTATAGCTGTTTTCTCATTTGAAATTGAGTTGCCCTTTCACACGTGGCACAACAGGAAACTGTCAGAGTGGGACACGTTCTCACCTCATGGAAATAGTCTGATGTAGGCGAGGGGCAGGCACCTGGGCAGAGCGGGTGGGAGGCAGGATAGAGACGTCATCAACATGCCCACTCGCTCGCTGTGAAGTCTTTGGACAACGAACCTGCTCTATTCACACATCGGCTCAATTGCACTTTACACAGTGTCCCGGAAGGATAAAGTCCCTTTAATGTCCGGTTGGACAGTTTCATTCTTACATACAGTTCCTCTGGGTAAGATCTAAAAAAGTTCAGGGTTGCACTTTTCTTTAACCTTAGTCAATGTATAAACTCTATGATGCTACTTCCTTTAAATAAACTACAAGCTATCTTGCTAACTGAGAAGCTATGTAGCTTGGAGAGCTGTTGTGCCCATGATTGAGGCTGACATGTCCTAGGATGCCCCCAGCTTTAGTGTGGTAACTATTAGCTCTACAGGTTCAGTAGTTTACTAGTTTCCTCTGAGTAGCCAGGATGTTTCCAAGCTTGTGGACTTACACATCTTACAAAGACAGGCAGATGAATATTGCGGTGCAACATTCAAAACCAGCAGTACTGTCCTTTACAGCTTGCACAGAGTAGACCTTTTTTTTAACTTCTGTGAATAAACATACACAAAATAGCAATTCTAGCCATCATAAAATTATATATTTACCTAATGGCACCTTTATGGTAAACAAGCTTTTTAAGCCTGTTGGCCACTAAGTTCCAAAAAAGCACTCAACATTGTGACATTTTGTGACCATGAGTGATGGCATTTTGCCCTGATTTGATTGCTTACTGTTGACAGTGTCAAAATGTGAAAAGAGGGAAGGGAGGGAGAGAGAGATAAAATGTACAAGGAATCACCACAACTATTGTGTGTCTGAGTAGATTATCTGAGTTGCTCACCACGTGCAATTCAATCTGAAGTAGGTTACTCTATTCTGTTTGTTGCTGTTATATAAAACATCTTGATTTGATAGTTGCATACATTTTCCTTATAGTGACAGGCATTATGTGTATCTGTTGTGTATCTGACTTGAGGCTATAGGGGCCTTTGTCTGCTGCATCACACATATCATCTTTTTGTGTCATTGTAAGTCTTCTTAACAAACATCATGAAAACATTCAACAGCACCAGTAGTCAGAGCTGTGAGCTTTGTGTGTTTTTCAATGTAACCTCACAGTTTATGTCCAGTAAGAATTCTTCTTATGTTCTGTTGAATGAACTTTGAATGTTGTAAAGCTTGACATTGATGCACTGCTAGTTACAGTAATGTGATAAAGAATCACTGTGTCCTTATCCAGATTAATAGCTCTTTATTCCACCTGACACAGAGGATGACCATGAGTGTGAGTTGATGTGTGTGCACACATTCACCTCACACCCTCAGCTACATCCATAACTTTATATTTCCAACAGTCTGCACTTCTCCTCATTGGCATAATTTATTGCAGTTTTATGCGGCGTGTCCTGCAGGTCGTCCAAAGTTTAACACCTCCGTTAGGTTTTAGTGCCTCTGTGACTGGAGTTGTGTGAACCTTTAATCACTCTATACTGCTGGCCAAGCTCGGGGAACCTTTTTTCCTCTATACATCTCTAACACCTTTTGAACTGAGGCAACTTATGCAAAGTGGATTTCTCAGTCATGAAAATGTATTTAAGTCACTTTATCTGGGTTGTTTCTTTAATTTCTACTCTTTGGCACATAATTGAGATCATTAGAGATGATAACGTCAATAGCTGGGTTTTCCTCCAACTCTTTTATAAGGTATTGAATTAGACTGAATGGAAAGAGTAGAGCTCCCATAAAACCATTTTTACACTTGCTTCAGGCAAACACATTTTATGATAATAAATATATCATGCAATCACTTGGAGCAGAAATTCAAGAAGGCTTGATCCAACACAAAAACATATCTGTAAATTGTCTCTAGAATATGGTTTCCACTATGGTCTTTCGCATGGTACATTTATGGCAAACATTAGATGGCACAAAAAGAATGAGAACTTTACCATTTTGAAAAGACCTGTTTGTTTATGGACATTGTTTTTGAATATATAAGCAAAAGCAAGAGAGGACAAGAAATGTTAGACTGCAGTAACCTGGTTTGATGAGAATGGTTGTTGACAAATGGCCACAATACATCTGTAAGAGCAGTAACAGTAAGTCACTGAGCTAAAAAGCATATTAACATAACATATTCATTTTTGTTCCTAAGTGTTAAATGACTCTGAGTCACTACTGCTTTTATAATGTAGTTCATAATATGTGTCAACTCAGCTGATAAAACTCCCCAACATCCAATTCCAAAAGGTCTTAGCTAATGTTGGGAGGAGTCAAAACAATCAGCTGAAAGACACTAGAATGCTCGGTCGAACTGCGGGTGAACTGTAGTTACCTAATAATTGTCTGTGGTTTCATCACCATGAGTAACACCTTTCAAATTTCTCATTATTATTTTTTAACTGTTAATTTAAAAGTTCATTGGCAACAGGCTAGTAAACCTACATGTGCTGCCATCTAGCAGATGCTACAAGCTCCACCCAGCCCTGTACAGAGCAGCACCTCATACAGCACCACAGTACAGCGCTGTGTCACCAAACCCTGTGTTGATGGGTGTGGTTAGAGGTGCACCAACATTTACATTGCAGCAACTTAAGGGGCTCCATCTGTATCTAAGGATGCATGCAGGCACAGTTTTGAGTGTGAGTTACCCAGCGCTCAAAAGCCCAACACGCATTTACTGCAGTTATGTGCATAAAAGTACAGAAAGTAGACTTGAAGTGTAAAAAAAAAAAAAAAAAAAAAAAACTTTGAATCATATGGATGAGAAAAATGTGTAGACAGCTGGTTTGATTAAAGTATGAGTGAATCTGTTCCGTCAGACGCTCATGAGACTGACAAGTGAAAAACATAGCTGAGACACCTCGTGTGTTGAAATACTGTTAAGAAGTGTTTGCAGCAGTACTTTACCTCCTGAAAATATTTTCAGTGGTTCAGATATATCAGGTTCTATTAGATACTAGGTATTAGATCTCACTGTGTTATTAGACCTATCAAATTGGTGTTTGCTGTTCCTACAATAGACATTGAATAATTTGGCTCAACATTAAGAAGTTATGTTTCTCATAATGATAATTGACCATAGTCAAACTTGAGACAGGCTAATAAGTCACACTTATTAGCAGGATTAGGAACTTTAATTACAAAATAATATGAGGTGTCAGAGATGCGACGTTTGGCCTGATGCGGGTGCTGTGTGGGAGCACGTTGTATACACTTTACAGTTTTTTTTTTTTTTTTTTTTTTATCTCTTATCATCTTCCATCTAATTACATCTGAATACCTGAAAAAGTCTGTCACCATAATAACAGAGAGCATGTATATCATCCCCTGTTGTGTTATATACAAAAGCTCTAACAGGAGGTTTATTTATTGCTCGTTGCTGAGAGCTGCATGTGCCAACTTTGCTCTCCGCAGCATGAAGCAGCTGCCTGGCTGCACATGTCAGCTAGACTTGACATAACTTTACTCTGTTCCACTTTTCATTCTTTCACTCGCTGCCTCTCCTTGCCACCCCAAGGCAAAGCAAGGTGATGAGGGTTCCCAGTAAAAGCAATGATCAAAAGTAGCACTCGGATGCCTACAGGTTTCCCTGACATGAGAGGAGATTGTGTGGTGGGAAGAGCGATGGCGGAACAGGGTTTGGAGGGGTAGCAGGAGGAGGCGAGAAAAGGAGGAGAGACACACCCTTTGCTTGTCAAGCTCGGGTAGAGATGGGGTACCACAAGATTGGGAGAGATGTAAAGAGGGTGGGTTGGAGACGGTGGGGTGCATGAGAGGATGAAAGGTTTGAGGCATGAAAGGAAAGCAGACATGGGGTGAAAGGAGGCGGAAAAGAGAAGTAAAAGGAAAAAAAAAAAGGATGGGAGAGAAAGTTGGGCAGAGCAGAGCGCGACATGAGGGGGAGCCGGGGGATCGTCTTGAGTTGAAAAGCCGTCATAGGTGAATAATTGAAGACAGGCTTGGCTGCCTACTCTCACATACAGTAAAGTCAAAGGCAGAGGTGGAGATGCGTATGTGCAAGGATGAGCAAGACTGAAGCGGAAAATCTTCCCATAATGAGGAAATTCTTGACTCAGTATAATAATATTTTCCCAGTTTGGAGAAAATGTCATTCCTCAGCACCCGTTCGCACCCACCGGCTCTATTCCACTTTTCTCGCCGTGGATCAGATAGTTCTGCATTGGAGAGCTGTCTTAACGCAATAACAAGCTGATAACTCCGGGCCCCTGTGATATGCACTGGAGTATGACAATGACAAGAGTGTGTGAGTGCAGCTTTCTGTTTCGATACTGTGTACAAGGGTTTGTCTGGGCCTCATATAAATGATTTTACACTCTCTCAAGGGCAATGTTAGGTAAATGATTTACCTCCTTGCTATTGTTTATTTTCTGCTGTGTGTGTGTGACTTTATATTTTCGACCAGCGTGTGTCACTGCACACCTGACATGATTTCCTGCTCACACAGCATGTATAATGCATATCCCAAATTATGTCTTACATGTTTGTCTGCTTTTTTCCTCCCTCTCCAACCAAGGGTGAGTATACATTCAAATGCACAGGCGCTGGTGCTCGATTGCTTTATTTGGCTGCATGTAAGACCAATTTCAGCCAGATTTATGACTTGTGGAGTCGGCTTATTTCACTGAATCCCCAGACAGGACACAATTCACGCCTGTTGTGTGTGATACGAGCTCTGTTTTCAAATCTGAGAGCTGCGGCGTTGCAGGCGTGCTGGGGGAGTTGTAAGGAGAAACCCTCTGTTTTTTCATCAGCCCACCCCTTATTTAGCCCTTTCTACATTCACAAGCTGAGAAAAAAAAAAAAAAAAAAAAAAAAACCCCCGGGCAACTTTTATTACACCCTCCCTCAATTACACCATCGTCATAAAACAACACACATTTAATCACAGCCTCTACTACCATGATGAAGTAGTTCATCACACAGAAATGCCATGTCTTAACAATGGAAACATACATTTTAGAGCGGACAGATATTAGATGTGTCAATAAAAAAAAAGACAAAGGCCTCAGTGCCAACGCAGCCCATGAATTATTATTGAAAAAGGGAATCTCACATTCCATAACTTATCCAACTCCAGGGGAGATGAGTCTCACGCTCCCTCGGGAGAGAGCAGAGTGTGGTGACAAGGCGAGGTGGGTCGGGCAGATGCTCCCCCACAGAGGGAATTGTGTGCTTTAAGGAAACAGTGACAATCCATGTTGGGAATACAGAGTATTAGTGAAATCCCTGCAGTGGGGAGACTCTCTAGACGTAGGAAGGAATCTATTGTAGGTGCAGAGGGATTCACACAGTCTTGTTTTCCCACTGGGAAAATGGATATGTCACCAACATGCCTTTGACACCATTGTGACTTGACATACAGGCTAAAGATAAAAGCCAACATACATTACTTCTACAGATCTTTTTAGTAAAGGATCACTGCAGTCACTCTTGTTTAACTGATGTTGTTTAATCCAACATTTTCAGCCATAAAGAAACAAACTTGTTCACACTTGTTTTGAATCTTTTTATCATCTGTTGCATTCATTTACGATGCAGAGGAGTACAGGACTCAGCATTGTCTGTGTGCCAAGCCTTGCATCTCCTTTGCACTCTTGTCCATGTGGGGATTTCTATTGCTCACTGACACTATATATCCATATCTGTAACATGTACACTGGAAGGCTGCAGTAGAATAAGGGAAAGACACATATGATGGCTCTGTGGTGGAACTGTTGGCTCCATATCACCGTTGTACAGCACATTTTCTAATTCTTCCTCAATAGACTGTATATATAGCTGTATGTAACCTCTGTCTCACCCATAGGTTTGTGAAGAGCAGTTGTGAAGCTCAGAGCGGGCTGCTTAGCTGTCACTATCTTGGCAGTCACTGAGTCTGCTTAACTTCCAGCAAATCAAAAAATGGGCAGAAAGGTTTGGCATGTGAGTGTGTGTGTGTAAGCCATGACTTTGGTTCATGCAGTTTGTTGGTAAGAACACACTCACCCCCCTGTCATTCACAGCGGCACATCTTTTATATATAACTTTAAGCCTGAATGAAATTAAAACCCATTCAACATGTTGACATGGATGATATGGAGCAGACATGGAGGGCAGCGGGCTAGATTCAAACCCGGACTGTGGTGACTAGGATGACACCTTTGTGGTATGCGCTCTACCGGGTGAGCGACCGGGGCAAATAAAGTTGGGCGTTTTGACATAGGTCGAGGGGGGTTGACTTGCTTTTTGGAGCCTGTCTCAAGTGGCCATTTGTGGTACTGCAGTTTTTTGGCACTTCTATGTTGGCTCCATTTTAACCCCGGAGCTTTCTGCTTGCTATCCTCACTCTTCTTGTCTTTTTAATGTGTTGGTTATCTGAATGCTGGTTTGTTTTAGGGGGAGAAATGCTTTCATGTGACATCTGTAAACTACGCTTAGCAAAGCCATGTTTACCTACCTGACACCTGTAGGATGAGTGAGGAAAAATGTGTCCCATGTCTCTCCCAAGCATTTCACATGTATTGAGCAGTGCTACATAATTCTTGAGCATGTTACATTTTGGATTTTGTAATCAATAGTAATCTCACTCAAGAAGGAATATAACAAAGGTGTCTGCAAGATAAAAGGACAGAGAGTAAGAAATGTAATTTTGAGAAAAAATAACGGGATAAAAGACATCACATCAAAGATGAAAACTCTATTTTGAGGTGATGTAGAGCTGTGGATATCACAAAACAATTTCAAAGAGGTGAAATATTTTGCTATAGGAACTGGGGGGGGGGAGAAAAAAACAGAAACAAAGATCAGAAGGCACCCAGAGACAGTGATTTTGATTGAGAGAAAGAGAGAGGGGGAAGAGGGGATTTTCAGCAGGGAATTGAAATGATGCGAAAGAGAGAGGGAGAGAGAGAATGTGTCCAGAGGGCGATGGAGAAGCGCTGCAATAGAAGCACAGGTAGCGGGTAAGTTGGGCGAGAGAGCTAGAGGAAGGCCGGGAGAGAGAGAGAGGGCGGGAGAGGGAGTTTGTATTGCTTTCCTGTTGCATCAGTTCAGAGTAACAAGATTTGGAGATGCAGGCTCAGACATACTAATACGTTTTGCACTGACATCCACCGCCACCCCCACCCCCCCACACCCATCACCCAACCCCTCCAACCCCCAAACCCTCCTCCCCCTCTCTCACACACACACACACACACTTCTTCCCTGCACACAACATAATAGACAGTTCTGCTCAGCAACATGGCTCGCTCGCCACTCACATTTAGCCCCTGTTGATACCTTTGTTAGTGTGTGTGTGTGTGTGTGTGTGTGTGTGTGTGAGAGAGAGAGAGACAGAGGAGAAATGAGTGACCAGCCTACACACACATACATACACACACACACAAACAGCACTGTCAAGAAGAAATACCAAATAATCCCCTATGAAGGAGGCAGATAAAGACAGTGACCTTGAGTCACAGCGAATACAACTATCAGCAGAGGAAATAAACACAAGCAAGGCCACCATAAGAACACACAATATCTCTGCCCGAGCAAATCTAATTTAGATGTCTTCTTTTTGTAGAGCCGGAACAGCGTGGCCTTTCATAGCATTGTTAAAGCCCTGTAAGAACGTGGGCTCGCCATTGTCCATCCGACAATCTGAAGAGATATTTTGTATTTTTCATGGCACAGATGAAAAACCACGCTACACAAATGAGAATGTATTTTAATCTCAACAGGGATTGTGGAGCATTTTCTTGTTTTCAAGCAGTTTTTGAATGAAATGGGCACTTTAATCTCCTACAATTTATCCCACAACAATTGAAGGGGATACACACAGAGACACTGATATCTGGTCAGTTTTAAATTTCCGCTCCTCTAGAGGTTTGGGATGTTTATTTTTAAGGGAAGAACTGATCCCAGGCCTTTACTTGAGGGCAGCTTAAACCGGCAATCAAAAACAGCGTGTGTTGCCGTCATGTTGCAACATCCTGGGTATTTTTAACCACAACCATAAAAAGAAAAACAGCAAAATTTTTCTCATCTTCTGGCACAACGTATTATGTAAATATACAAACATAGCATCAGAAAACCAGAGACCATTACCACCTCTTCAAAGATATAATAAATTAAAGAGAAAAGTGTTCTGTTTTCACACTCCTATAAAATTACTCTGCTACATAACTGTGCAGAAACAGAATAAGTAAGTTGGTGAATTCACATGAATGAATGAATAACCATTTTTTTAAACCTTAAAAAAAAAAAAACAGAAGCCTAAAGTTGATCTGTTGTCTTTTCCTTCTCTTTTTCATCCTATACTCCACAAAACTGTTAAATTTCAATTCAGCTTGGGTTTAAATCCCCCAACGTGTGTTTCCCTCGAAGGACTTACCCCCTTTCTTCTATTCTCTCTCTTCTTTTTTAAGCTCATGAGTTCTTTCAGGTCGAAATGGTACCTTATGTGTAAAGAAGAGAGACAGTGAATCAATAATCAAAGCTCACCGTCTTTATGCCCAAAGGCGAATGGCTTCTCCCTTCTCAGTCTGTGCCAAGGATCATTCATAGTGTATAAAAGGCATTTCTAATGCCTTGCTGTATGAGCAATAAGAGAAGCCCATACACGCTTCTTTTCTTCTCTGCGAGCTTTTGAGTTGATCCTTGTTGTTTCAGTGTCTTGTGAAGGGAAATCCAGCACCACAAGAAAGGAGATCTTTAAGCTGGATGATAGAGCGTTGTGGGTTTTGTTAATTTGCTTTATAGGTGAAGGCGAGGGACTGCCCCAGGTGAAACAGGTAGCGCTCCAGATCTCTTTAAAGCGTAATCTGATAAGAGTGTTATACTGCTTTGCAATAAGGAGTGTTAAATGCTTGGAAGTGTTCACTGTGAGGGGATATCTAAACGTATACCAAAACAAACACACTCAAAGCAAACATGGCGCCTTGCATATATCACTAATTAAAGAGTGATTAGCACTAATGGTGTATATTGATTGGAGGCTGATGTAATGGCAGATGTTAATCTGGTTAGTATCATAGCGCTGAGGGAGAGGAGGCCTGTAAATTGAACTCTGCTGAACCTAAAGTGGATAAAGGCTCCCCTGGTTGTTTGTTTAGCAGACCATGCTTTTATGGTATTTGAGCCAGAATCAATTGACCATAGACTAAAGCCCCTCTTTGAACAATGATTGTATGTGCATCAACCTGAGGGATATAAATAGTTAAGAAGTTTTCTTTTTTTTTGCTCCTCTCAAAAACCAAAAAAATACAAGAGCAAAGATGTAAGGAACTGACTTAACTATGTGTATGTAAATTGTGCCCCAGGTGAACTTGTTTCCCAAGCATGATGCTTGCTAAACAGGTTGGTCAGACTTACAGCAAAAAGCCTAAAACTATGAAACATACAGCTTTAAAATACAAACAATATATTATCAATCTAACCTTGTCTTGGTTGAAAGCATTGTTATGTTGAAGTAACTGAATATTTCTCTCTTCCTAAAACTAGGGCTAATTACTTATCAACAAAGAACAGCTCATCTCTGTATGGATCTTAGTAAATATGCTCAAATTTTACAGGGCCAAGTGGCATCAGCTTCAGTCTTTTAGCACAACATTGTGTATGTATAGCAATCAAGTGTGTATATCAGGCCCCTTTTTACAAAATGCTGCTTTCAAAATGAGTCAACTGGAAACATTAAAGTCAGTTTACACTCACTTTATGATAGTAATGTTAGCTTTATTATATCTGGCTACATCCATCCAAATTTGCTAGCAACAGCTGTCATCTTTCATCTCCCAAAAATAAACAAACAGGTTAGGGGCTCGGTGAACATTTTCCATGAAAACAGCCTCACTTTGTTGATGTTGTTGATGTTGGAAAACTTCCCTCTGCATCCTTGTTTGGCTCGGTTACCTTCCATTTCGTGATCTGAAAGCACATTAGGCCACAGACGGTTGAGTGAGCATCGACCTTTCAGAACTTCCAGGTCAGAGGTCGGTCATAATCTGCCTATCACCATTCCTGTCATAACCTGTCTGACATTTCACTGGTTCTGACTCCAAATGTCAGGCCATAATCTGCAAGGGTGAGCACAGCCAGGCCACAGCTCTTCTGCCTCTCACCAATACACACCCTTATCTTTTTTTTTTTCCCCAGTACTTTCTCAGTATTTCCATGTAATTCTGTGGATTTTGCCTCATAAACAAGCTGGATGTGTTTATGATATCAAATTTTGTCTGAAATGAAATTGGAAACTGTCCACTGGGTTCAAGTGAGTTATCTCGCTTTCTCCTCAGTGAGTGAGTTTCGAATTTGTGCGGGGGGGGGTCAACACCAACCTGCATTTTTGTTTGTATGAGATGGACGGAAGGTAAATGAGTATTGTTGCTGGTGTCTACTTCCATTCTTAGCTTGTGGGAAGATGGAGGGAGATCATTTGGTGCTGGTGTCCCCCCTCGTAATGGGGAAATGGATTGTGAGAGAAAGGATTGTCGAGCCTCATTTATGCCTTGATTCCTCAATCTCTCTATTTATATTTTCCCCACATGCTCAGGGCAGCCTGCCAAATCCATGCCATGGTGTGTAGGTGTGTGTTTGCATGCGTGCATATGTGCATGCGCGTGTGTCTGTTTGATCTCTGGATGCATTGCAAACTGGTAAAGCATGCTCATTAAACTTTAATATATACAGTATAGCATAGATGTAGGCGCAATGGTAGTCATTGCATTTCCAGTGAGATTCAAGTCAGAAAAACTAATTTGGCAATTTTAGTGGTGATGTGGAATGAGAACTTGGGTGAAGGTTGTTATTTTTGTAATTGTACTGTTTAAATATTGTGTTTTTGACCTTTGATATCAGTTTCTTTTCTTCACACTTGCAGATGTGCTAAAGGATATTTTCCACTTCATAGATATAGTGTTAAAGGGTCAGATCACTCTTCAACACCATTTAAATATACAGTTTATTGGAACTACCATCTACCAAATAAAAATAATACAGATGGAAAAAAAAAAAGGTCTGTGACCTGTTCTGAATCACAAGGACACCATTTCTGAAAAGAGTTTTTTTTTTTTTTTTTTTTTTTTTTATAAATACCATTTTACAATACTTTCCATGGTACTGAGTTGGTGGCACAAATCTGAAGGCCAAAATATGTTTGAAAGAAACAGCCATACTTACAAAAACTGATAAACTGATAAAAGACTTCCCCTCCTTCTTCAGAGACTTTTTAAAGACATTATTGGGAAAGTTTCCTCAGTTGAATTCCAGTCCATTGATAAGATAATCCTTATCAGTAATGCCTTTTCTCTTTTCTGTGGTTAGCCACAAGAAAGTTTTTAATATTGCACTTTGGACAATGGCTGGCGACCTGAGCGAGGGGAGCTTCAACAATAAAAGTTAAAGGTTTAAGCTCCCAAGGGCGTTTGTTTCTAGCTGCTTCAGAGGCTGAGTAATGAGGGTTTTTGTGATGTTTTGCAGAAAGGTTGTTTTCGAGCAGCGTTCAGGTTTTAGGCCTCTTTTTTGGTGTGTGGCGCTTTAGGTCTTAATGGGTTAAAGCAGAATCTTATTCATTCATTTAGCTCACCTTTTTTATTGATACACTTCCAGCCTCTTGAAACCATCGTAATAATTTTCTTTGACTGTTAGCATTTTCAGACTTTTGTTTATATGAGCTCCTCATCGTGACACTGTGACAGAGATGATTATTAGCTGTATGCTTGAAGATGTTTTTTTTCCTCAGCACCTGCAAATTTAGATACCAAGTGTAAAAATGAACACGTGGGGTCTATATGAAGTGTGTGAACTGTGACCTTCATTCAGTCATTATCATCATGAATGAAAATCAACCACTGATTTAGAGAAGGATTCATTTATACCCCCTAACATAGTCCCTCTTCATATAACATGCATCAGCTATTGATACCACTTTCCATTACTGTCAATGCCTCTTACTTTGATGCGTGCATGAATTTAGGTCATGAGGTTTTATGGCAGCACTTTAAAGGTTGGTAAAATCTATTCCTGCAAATTGAAAGCTAAGTAAACCCAGTTTTTCTTGAGTTTATCCTCCCCAACATCCCCTGTTCCCATTCTTTCATCACTCAGCCAACACCCACTTCTTGTCATGTTCATGTCATGGTTGTTATTGTGGATTCTGACATATTCAGACACCTGAAGCGCTGTAAGAAGTGTCAGATCTCCTCCACAGCCGTGTAGAAATATATGATGAGCTGCTGAGGAACTTGGCCACTAGGCCTGAGTGCCACCCTGTCTTGCAGGCCTAAGGCTAAGACATCGTTTCCTTCTCCTCAGCATGAGGCCCCGGCGTCTTGGCTGGAGCTGCCGTGAACATACACACCAATCTACAGCATCCCTGCCATTTAACCATAGTACATATAGATGCCAAACTATCACACCCCCCGCGTTGGTTGCCTCGCTTTAGATTCCACCTCGCTCTTTTTCTCCTCTGTATATGATGAAGGTGCAGTGTGAGCACTCAATTGCTGTGACATATATAGGTCCTGTGTGTTTAATGGCGTGTGTGCGAGTAAGAAATGGTATAAGGGTTGGGGTGGGGGGCAAACGCATTTGTGTCAATCACGGAGACACAAAGATTACGATCACTTCCCCTCAATTACGCTTTATAAAAAGAGGTGGAGATTTGAGGATGAAGAATGGGGAAAAGGGTAGAGAGAGGGGAAGGAAAGATCTCAATTATAAAAATGGTACTCGTCTCTGAGCTTCAAAGGCGAATCACATTTCTCCCATTTCATTTTCAGATTGTTCAAGATTACTGTCGCATACAGTATATATCATGTGATTGCACTCACAGGGCTGCTAATACTCTCTTGGCATGTGTTTTACACAGTAGAAACAGAGATATCAGCCTGTATGGCCTACATTTATTACTCTGATCCATAATATGACATTATTGCATCATCTGTCCACCCAACATTTCTCAAGCCCTAAGGCACTCGTAACTGTAGTGACAGACGGCAACTGTGTGTATGTGTTTTTATGCGCGTGTACAAGCGCATATGTGTGTGTAGGCCCTTGTGTACAAGCTGGAAGTGTGGCACAGGTTGTGTTTGAATTGATGGCCAATCGTTGTGCTTTTGCATGTCCATATGTTTCAACCCGCAGCTACATCCACCATCTGTCCCAGTATGATGCTAATTTAGCTTTCCTGTCATAATCGACTGTCTCTGTATTCCCCACTACGTTCGCCTGCTTTGTTGCTGTGGCTGTGTAACACACTTGTTACCAGGCCACTCTCTGGCTCCAGTAAACAGTACTGGTGGTTAGAGGTAAGAGCCCTGAGGGTGGTGTATGTGTGTTATGGAAGGACGTTAAAAGCCACGGGTTCAGCCTTTCTATGGTTTGTCTCAAGCGTAGCCTGGGGAAGCATGTCAGGATATTCTCTGGATAATCACTCAAAGCTGGGGTGTTTACCCACTGCTCAGAGTGGGGGAAGGGAGGTAAACCTGCAGAGTAGTTTGCTCATGGAGGTCAAGAGGGTGAAGGGTGAGAAAATGTATATGTGTGGGTGGGTGTGTACATGATGGTACTGGATGTTAATGTGCCGTTTTGTGTGTGATTCATGTCATTCACACACTCTCCGTGTACTGTACTTAAGCCTGCGGGCAAATGCAAGGCAACATTTCTAAATGTGAATCATATACTGTGGACATATATGCTGCATGTATTTGAATTCAATGCCATTTTGTTAAAAACAATACAACATGAGTTTATAAAGTGCATTGGAAACCAGAGGGTGTTTCTTCATTCAGCCTCTCACATAGTCTATCTGTATTTCACAGGTGATACCACCTGAAGGGGCAACTCCACTGGTTGTAAAAAGAATCTACTGAAGTATATAGGAAAATGGCCCAATTCCTCACTTGATTTATTACCTCAGTAAATGTTTTCCTAATGAGTTTATGGTCTCAGTCTCTAGTTTCAAGTCTTTTCAATACAACATGGTGTTCATTTTGATGATGATGATGTACCATCTAAAGGAAAATAGACCTTAAAGCAGGGTATGCATTATGACATGGGTATCATGTGATTGACAGACTGTACTACGCACAGTGACCTGCCTGTGAAGCTGTGGAATTTCTTCTGGCTTGGAGAAAGACAAGATGGCGACGGCCAAATTACAAACTGGAGGCTTCAAAACTGCAGTGACGTCACCGTGGGTTCTTACAAGGCCTTACAACAGGCCAAAACATAAGTGTGTGTAGGCAGTTAAACCAGTGGTTAGGTCTGATTTTGCTTGTGACTGTTTACTGGTAACATACTACACAGCACAACAAGTGTGTTAACTATGTTTACTTGCACTTTAATAAGTTTATGTAGAATGGTGGTTGAAGTGAGCCTTGTAAAAGCGGCCGCTGTGTCAACAAATGGTAATTACCAGCTTAAGGTAAAGGCTAAAATGTAGTGTACTGGAGAGGAGTCTTAAATTCAGTGAGCTCAACCAGTGATGTCATTCATGCAACCATGGGTGTCTGAAGTTTGCTAACATTAGCCACAAAAACCTACTGGTTGTACCAGAACAAGTAAGAATGTAGCAGTTAAACCACTGAGTGTATTTCTGTCAGAAGTAACACAGTCTTGCTCTAAACTCACAGTGAAGTTTGGTTGAAACATCCTGGTTTTCATGGACTTGTCAGCCAATCACGAACAGTATCTGCTGTGACCAAGCTTTAAGGGTCTATTAGGGTTAGGGCAGTGTTTGTGACTTGAACCTGACAGGATTGGACATTAAGAAAGTAATGGTCACTATGAGGATAAGCCTTTCAATTACCCTGCTTGATGAGTGAGATTCATTAACATTATACCAAAGCTATCATAGTTATCTTCACTGTATTTCTTCCTACAAGTCAACCATCTGTGTTACACAACTGTGAGGACTTTGTGACTTACCTTAGGGGACAGATATTGGCGTGGTGCATGAAGAGGGGGTGATAATTAACGCAGTGCACCATGTTGTTAGCGCCATCCTGCCCCCCACCTCACCCCCAGAGCTCTGCGGAGCCATCATGCAACCAAAGCTGCTTCTGATAGTTGCACATGCACACATATATTTGATCATTGTATTTGAAGGTAAAGATAAACATTCCTGTGGGGCAATGCCTACCAGGGGGACGGATTAAAAGAGAGGCAGTGTGTCTGTGTGTGTGGGGGGGTGTGTGGTAAGGGAAAGACAGGTGCTTGTAGAGGAAGAAAGATAAAGACAGAAGGAAGAGGAATGGGTGATTGAGACAAAAGCAGATGAGGGGAGAGTTGAGTGTGTCCTGTCTGATAAACAGGAACATGGCTCATCATTACAGGGAGCACCAGGGGAGCACTATAGCCCATCTGCCAGCTAATACATACTAATGCTCTCACTGCACTGTACAGCCACCATCAAAGCCACAGGACACGGACGTGGCGTGTGCACTCCAGAGCACAGTTATTGAAACACACGAGTGGGGTAAATCAAAGCAGGATTTCAAAGATGGACCACGGCTACAGTGTGAAACATAATTATAGATGCTGATGTGCCAGCGAACAGTAAATCCCTGTAAATACACAGCTGAATTGAAAGTCGAGGCAATGCCTGTGGGTGTCCTGCTGCCTGCATCATTTTGTCAAATCGGGAGCTAAATGACCTGGTGATATGAATTTAAAGCCATTTCCGAATATGTTTCAGTTTGTATGACCATTATACTGGCCCAGTCACCTTCCTGTGCAGTATGCTGCACAGGAACATTTTTTTTTTTTTTTTTTTTTGCCAGAATGTGTGTACTTTGTTAGCACCACAGATCACATTTTGGCTCTGCTGCAGTTGCCCCATTTTTTCTTTTCCTCATTAACCAAAAAACACAAGTGTAAAGGACGGTCCGTCACATAGCACTGTTTACTGTGTCAGAATGATTTCAAACAGGTTTAAATCCCCAAGTGGTTTGGTTTGACACCCATTCAGGTGAGCAATTGCCTTTGATTTTGTGTGTTTTTCTCTTCTTTGCCCTTCTTACTTGTGTATACGTATGTGTGTGTGTGTGTGTGTGTGTTAGAGGGGTGTCAGTGGTGTAAACAGTGAATGTCCCCAGTGTCTGGAGGTATTACACTGAAGCGCAGCCATGCATACAGGCCTAGGAGGGCCTTTCTGAATCAGTGGACAGCACCGGAGCGACCTTTTCAACACACATTAAAACAGGGTCACCTCACCGAGATGCAGGTTTGTGGGAGGGCGACACAGAGAGGGGAGGAAGAGTGGGGAGGTGCAGATGGGGGATAGGGGGTTGCATGTGAGTGCCCTCCTCACTATACCTTGTGAAAATGTGCCCTTTCATCATCACCGTATTCCCGTGTGCATCTGTCCAAATGTATCTATGTTTGCATCCTCTGGAGAAAACGCATATACTGTACATGGTCACGATATGTTGTCAGATCTACTGGCTTGATATGTTTGGAAAGGTTTCAAAGTTACTCTGTATGTGGGGTAATCAGAGCAGAATACACATGTTGTACACGCAGAATAGGCTGCGCTTCAATCAGAGTAGTTCTGTAGCTGTCCATGTTGTCTTTTTTGATATCAACTTGTGTCCAATCACAATGCAGGCCCTACGTTCCCTTATAGGCCTAAATAAAAGGCATGCATGGGTGCACTTCTCCTACCTCAGCAACAATCTGTACGAGAACGTCTCCACATATCAAACCATTGTGTGTGTGCGTCTATGTGTGCGCGCACACACACACACACTTCGTATAGTGTGTGTCCATGTGTGTCTCAGTGCATCAGACCGGTGAAGAGAAGAATAACCCAATTATAGCGACAGTCTGCCTCACAGACATACAGTATGTACACGAGTAGAAAGAGAGGCGCGCATGTGTGTGTGTGTGTGTGTGTGTGTGTGTGTGTGTGTGTGTGCAGGAGACAAACAAAGACAAGCACAGTGAGGGAGAGTGAGTTTTGATGAAAAGAACACAGCAGAAAAGGGAAAGGGGATGGAGGGGGGGATCATGAAGCTCGGATGAACGAATGCAGAATGAACAGGTTGTGCACTGAACAAAGGTGAGGTGATAAAAATACAACCCAGCTCTGGAAAATTGCAATATGTGGGGAGAACTCAAATATTGAAATATAGGGATTCAAATGAGGAATCCTGAGGGTGGTGCTGCACCGTGCACGCCTCAGTTAATGTACAAAGTACCTTTCCCTTTCCCTCTGCAGTTTTTTTTTTTTTTTTTTTTTTAGGAAAAGGGGGAGGAATCGGGGGGGTTCGGCCCTGAACCTGATAATTTGGAGGATGCGGTTGCATAGCAACAGACAGCAGCCGACTACCTAAAAAGCAAAAAAAAAAAAAAAAAAAAAAAAGGCTATTTGGCTTGTTAAATATTCTCTGCCTGCCAGGACACCACTCAAAGCCAAATGTGTTTCCATAGAACCAGATTTAGAAATGCAGCTTTAAAAAGCACATAAGGCAGAAGCTGTACACAAACCGACACTTCATCTGTTTTCCTCCAAACTGTGACTTTATTGACATTTTTATCTCCAGACTATCAAACATGGACATGAATACAGAACCTCATGTATTTATAAGATGGCCAGTTGCTTATGATATAATATTGAATATGACAAAAAGATGAGTTTGTCAGTGTCAAATCGTGCACTTCATTGTCCACATGGAAGGCACATATTGCATTCACATATTATCTAATAAGTCCATACACAATGGGGAATTAGCATTTGAAATGGCATTCGTGTGTTTGTGAGCTTATAACATGCGCCAGGGATCAAAGTCAAGGCGTTTTGTCATATTACAGATAAACACAAAGCAATTTCCCCTTGAATTTATTAACATTTCAGATGTGGATCCTCAATCCGCGGACATTCGTGGATGTAGATGTGTGTCCCGCAGGTTGGGAGATTTCAATAAAGCAATAAGCTGCAGAAGTTGTTTGTTGTCTATAAAGTCAGCTGTAGATTAAAACTGCCAAAAGAAAAAAGGTAAGAGGAGATTCCTCCCAAAGGACAAACAAGATTTGCTTTTGAGCATCTCCAGTATACAATGCCCATACATTACCTGCCATTGAATAATACATCAAAAACATATTTTTTGCTTAATCAAGTTTGTGTTGAATCCATACTAGCCCTGAAAATCAAAGCCCTGTGCTTCCACAAGCTTTTGCCAACAGCTTTTTTTTTTTTTTTTAAATGCAGCCTCTCCACTATCTCAAGCCGTGGTTATTAAGGTTTCTTTTGCACATGAATAGGATGGCGTTGCTCCGGGACATATTGTAAGTGACTGCTGTTGATCTCGCCACCAGTGTTTCTCACAGAGCTGTTAATAATAGATAGGAAAGCTGACCAGAGATAATATGTCTCTCATTGAGGACGTAGCTTCTAGCACAAGCAGCGTCTGAGAGAATTCTAACGAGGAGGCAGTTTTTCTTTTTTTTCCTCTCCCTGCTTCTCTTTCTTATTTTTGCAAAGCCGCAGAATGTTCCTTTTTCTGTTGGCTCTCATGCATTTATTAATAACGGAGTTCCTTTCAAAACATCTCCTCTGGATAAGATGGATAACACATTCCTTTTATCATACTCTCTCTCACACGCATACACATACACACACAAATGTAGTATATCGTACTGACAGTGATGATCTGTGAAATGGGATGGGAGGGCTGGAGTGCGGTTTTGTAGCCTCTCAACACATAAATTTGGGTCACAGAATAGATTATCACCCCACACATGTCACTCTGACACTGATAGATACATGCAATCCCACACCACTCATAAATTACACATACTTCATGAAAATTAATGCACTGTTTAAATTGGTAAATGATCATTCTGTAGACTGATGTGTTGTGTATATACAGCTGTGTGTCTCTTTCTGTCATGTGAATATTCACCATCCATTAATATATGTTGCACATCTGAAGGAATACTATAAAGCTTCCAAGGTATTAATATAATTATCCTGACACTGGCTGAGTATTGAAAGAAAGAACAGCTTGTTTGTTTTCTTTTTTGTACGTATAGAGTACACTTGGAAATTCCCAGCTCGTTTCAGATGAATCAAAAGTGCCCTGGTCTACCTCACAGAGTAGGGTCTGGACTGCAGAGGCCATATCAAAAGGAACCTATAGAAAAATAAAGACAGACAGCTCTGTCGCTCGGTGGAAGCACTCCACTGTGAAGAATTCACAGTGTTTGAAGTCAATGACAGCTTTTAGGGATTTGGTGGAGACTCAAGCCTTCTCTTTTCCCACTCTCACACATAAAGATGAGTCTGTGTGTGTGTGTGTGTGTGTGTGTGTGTGTGTGTGAGCACGTGGATGTGTCTGAAGGTGACAAAGACATAAAGTACAATTTCAGCTACCCTTGGAAGCCGATGATGCTGGTGTTTCTGAAGATTTGAAACTACTTTTCTGATTAATGTCAGTGCTTCCTCGCAACTCCTCATATCTAACTGACACATTTGCATTTGTCATTTTATTTTAAAAGGACCCGTATGAATATTCTGCTTCTGTGGAGCCCACAGTGGGTAGGTGGGTAGACAAAGACACACCAGCAGTATTTCAATTTTAAGTGTGGTTAAGGCTGCGGAGAGATCACTGTCACTGTTTGGATTTGGGAAAGCAGGAAAATACAGCTTTCGGTGAGATGAGATGATGGGACATTAGTGTCTGGTGTCCACATCAGACCAGGCTTTACCCATCCATTACCCCCAACCTTCTTTGCACAGGTGTAACTTTGCTGTACTGCTATGTCAGCTCATTTTTAGCAAGTGACCAATTTTTTCATTTTTCTAAACAGTTTGAAGAGAGGATAAAACCAGATAGTTAGTGAAGGCAAACTCAGGCAAACTGGTCCAATAATGAGCCAATAATTTAATGATTTTATGTCTTTAAGTCAAATTCCAAGCCAAGTGATGTTAAGGGTGTTGGCCTGTACTTTTCGTGGCTGTAGCTTGGTTAGCTAGCTCGCTCTGTAAGATGATGATTAGTCAACCGTTTAAAAAAGCTTTTCACAAAACCTGTATAAATCACTGAAAGATAAAACCCTGATCTGGTTGCTTTTTCAGATGTTTGGTAGCAGTTTAGTGTGCTGATGAATGCCCTATACCCCAACCAGCAAGCTGTGGCTATGTGCATGTGTATAGCGAGTGGGCCAAGAACTAATTTGCAAAACAGCACGCTTTTGCTAAAAAAATTTAATTGTAAAAATAAAAATAATATTTTAAAACTAAATGACCTTTATAAATTTTAAAAATACCTTTCGATTTTTTTTTTCTTGTGTTAAGGCCTATCACTGTTGATAAATGAACTTTTTGAACTTTTTACGTCGCTGACCCCTTTGCCATGGTTCTTGTATTGTAATGGGGTCCTAAGTGGGTCACCAATAGTTTTGAGATTTTAAAGTCAGCCATGACTCAGACAATGTTGGAAACCACCCTATACAATTTTAGCAGACGCAAAGTTTGTGTTTGACAAGTGAGTCAAACTGGGAACTTGGCCCTGTACTATCAGAAAGCACGACCCCCAAAACAGTGCTTTTGCGGGATCCAGGAACTATTGCCAAGGAATTAAATCTTGACCCTGATTCCTCTGTTTGAAACAGGTTCCTAAATTTCCCAAAATGGTTCCTGGAAAAGTTCCTTCAATGGAAACAGGCTTCCAGAGACTGTTTGTTCAGTTTCTGGTGGAAAAACTGCCCTGAAACAGCTTTTCTACCATAAAGCAATGCAGCAGATTTCCTGTGAAAGCAAATTTACTGACATTTGTAACTTACCAGAATATTCATAACGTGCAGTGTAAAGGGCTGTCGGCAGGTTGCACTCTTCTTAGTGATGCCCTTGTTTGTTTAGTAGTAACATAATTCATATGTCAATAAGGATGTTCAACTGCTCCAGTGGTTTTATCTCACTGACTTTCTGAACGAGCTGTTTTCCTGTACCATAGGTTTTACATGAACGACTGGCATTCCCTTTCTGGTTCATGCGGCTTGGCTGTGAGGCTCAGCAGAGGCAGCTTTGTTTGTCTTATGTGGAGGTGACAGACAGGAGGTCCGCCTCTCTCGCCCCCGCAGATATCACCTCCTCTCCGTTTGGTTGCACATCAAGGGGATTAGCGTCTGATTTCTCAGGTAAAACAAGCAACATCAATGGAGTCCTGTAAAAGATTTGCCTGGTGCTCTGCATAAACTATGGGTTTCTGAGCCATTTATGCAGCCCTTTGTGAGTTAAACACTTCAACATCAATCGATCGGCAGGGGAACAGGCGAAGCCTTTATAGATTCACCTTCCCCTCCTATGAAACGAGGGGATGAAGCATCGTCTTGATTCTGGGGAGAAAAGATGGGGGAAAGGTGAAAGAGAGGAAGGAGAAAGGAGGGAAAGAGAGGATGACAGCTTCCTCCCACTGGGTTTAGCTCCAGCTGGTGGGTGGAAGAAAAAGGAAAAACCTGAAGGAACTGAGAATCCTGTTGACAGATTCTTTCTCTCTTTCTTTTCCCAGTCATCTGTTTTTCCTTGGCTGACTCCCTATATTTATCAGTCTTTCTTTCCTTCCTCTTTCCTTCCTACTTCTCTTCCTTTCTTTTACTTTCATAATATATGCCCCTTTTTATCTTTCCTCCCCTTCTTTTCATCAACTCCTTTCCCTCCCTTCTTACTTATATTCTTCAATCTTTCCTGTTTTTTTCCTTCATATCCTCCACTTTTTTGAACTTTCCACCATTGTTTTTTCTTTTTTCCCTCTCCTCCCCTTTCCTCCTGTGATCCTTCCTTTCTTCTTCTTTGCTTTCTGTAAACAAGACAGCACAACAAAGGTCAATAAACATCAGCACTGTCTGTTAACATCTTACCATCATGACCAGTAGAACTACAGATTCTTAAAAAAGCCTTATCAGTGTTTGTTTCCCCTATTCTTGCTTATATCAGCCTACACACACACACACACACACACACACACACGCACACTGTTATCTCTGCTATCTGGTGTTTAGCCAACTCAGAGCTAATCCAGTGTGAACCCACTCCCTGGCTTGTGCTCAGCAGTTTGCAAACAGATTTGGAGAACAGACACACACACACACACACGCACACACGCACACACACACACACACACACACACACACACAGAGGGAGTCAGAGAGTTTGGCCCTGGAGCAGGGAACATCACGCTCCAGTAATGTGATGCTGAGGCAAAACTGTGGTACAGTAGTGTGGCATTAACATGAATGTTCATCTCAGCGCGAGGAGGAGGGAACATGAGGATATTTAGTGCTGTCTGCATGTGATATCTGTTTGATTACTCCTGCAGTGAACACGCTGTCCTCACAACAACAACTAACACACACACACACACACACACACACACACACACACACACATGGCCTCTGACTGCCAAAACATGTCTGTCCCAAACCGTCAATCAGTCCTTTATCCAGTCTTTTGAGATAATCTAATTCTACTTCAAGCCAGGGAAAATTTCAGGCAGTGAGGGAGATAATTTCACTACATTTCAGAAGCCAGACTCTTTGACCAGATCCGTGACAGCAACAATCATTCATTAAAGTACTTAGTGCCATTGAAAATCTCAGTGTTCCCCGTCTATACCGCGGCTGTGAGACCAGCATTACCTGGTTTTTAAAGGTGCTAGCGAGAAGATAGTTAATCAGACATCAAGGAGCCCCATAGCTTTCATGTTTCTTTTGAGCAAGGTTGTTTGGATAATTTCATCTTCTTTTTTTGGCTATTGACTCAAACTTACAATAAGCCTCTTCACTAAATCACAGTGTTTGTGTGTGTGTGAATTTCCATCTCATAGCTGCTGAAAACAAAGAGTGTTTATGGCCAGCTGAACAAGTAGACAAAATGAAATGATCTCATCTTGGTATGAGACTATTTTACTTTTCTTTTTTTTTTCTTTTCTTTTTCTTTTTTTTTTTTTGCACATATGGTTCTGAAAAAGAAAGATTTGACCTGCTGAACCAGTGGTTCCTGAGCTCTTGTTTGGGAGCCGTCCCGAGTTACATCTGAAAAGATGACATGACTGAAAAGATAACAAATGAGAAAGAATAGATGAACAATAAACACTGAAAAATATTTGTGTCATAAGAACTTTAAATGAAACCATTTGACAAGACAAAATAAATCACACCTTGGCTGAACTTTGCACAATTTACTCCAAAACGGATACACACATGGTTTTGTTTATACTGCACTCAGTGTCTACATACTCTCTTCACGTCTACACAAAGTTTTATGCTCTGTCTATGCAGACCCTTGCTGTCAATGCAGGCCAATGATGAAATTTATGTTGCACAGAACTTTTGGTTTAAAGCCATAACCTGCTCATACTTTATTTTAAGGTATTTTAAAGTGTTGAACCCTTGATCAGTGGATTGCCAATCAAATCACTTGTTTGGTAATTGGTAAAACTGTCTAATGCACATGAATGTTGAATGAGTTTCTGTCCAACAATGGTTTTTGGTGCTGGCCTCTACAGTAGTGTAAAAAAATCTTAATCTTTAGTAAAGTCTAATTGAGACCCATGCCCCTGGGCTCCTTTCTCACCTGTATTTGACCGGGCTTTTTTTTTTTTTTTGCATACGCAAATTTTTTTTTTTTTTTTTTTTTCAATGAGCGACTGCTATGATTTGCGGCCACACAGGTGGAGAGTTGCCTCAGAGCTGATTGGTCACTTTCCAACAAGTCTGCATAAACACGCCAATTCACCCTTTGAAAACAAAATATAAAAAATTGCCACATCCTCGAAATCCCCCCCCCCCCCCCCCCCCGCCTTTTTTTTTCCCTATCTGACTTAGTTGGCTCATTTCCTCTGTGAACCTGTTTCCACTTGTTGTAAAATCAGTTTTGCTTCTTTCAGCAATTTTGTACAAACAAGGACTACTTTGCTGTGCAGGAAAGAAAATGATTTTCTTTCATTAAACCACAGGCTCAGTTGTTTACTGCCTTTTTTTCTGAGAAGGAAATAGTATTTTAAGACTCAAACCCGACTTACATGACTCATAAGGATGGATGTTTTTGCAGTGTGGAGCAGCACTGTTGATGTGACATTCAGTTCACTTGCATGCTCTCTACAATCTGCAGCCTCCACTGCTCCACTCCACACACTGTCTCACTCCCTCTCTCTCTCTGGTTTTCTCAGGAGACCTGGTTAGATAAGACCGCCTGGGCTATAAAAGCAACAAAGAGCCTGGGGAGACGAGTCTGACACGCAGAAGCATTCAGCAAGTGTAAAGTATGAAAGCAAAAAAACCCAGAATGTGCTGTTCTGAAGTGATGAACACACACATACACACACACACGCATATGTGGGTGACAAACACAGACAGCCCATTTTCTTTCTCTTGTCTGATCCTTCCTCTCCCTGTCTCCTCCTCCTCCTCCTCTCCTCTTGAAAGTTTCTATTTGTGGAATCCCTCCAGGCCTCTGCGTCGTTGTGTTGTTGTTATTATGGTCCGGTCAGTCTGGGCCGGTGTGAACTGTTGGGCTGCTTCTCCTTCAAACACATACACATGTAGATTATAATCAGAAAACTGTCTGTTCCACCTGTTCTGTGTGTGTGTGTGTGTGTGTGTGTGTGTGCGTGCCAGCAGTCTGCTATTACTGTACATACGGATCTACACCGTTGACTCAGTGTTGTGTAACAAACAGATCTCACTCCCCACTGCTCTGCTCGCGTTGGCAATTGTTTGATTTCACAATCTCACATACAGCACTGCAGTGGTCAAATTAATGAGCAGAAATTCACCCTACCCTCTGCACTTGGGCTGTCTAAAAATAAGTAAAAACCAGAGTGAGAAAGCTGTTTGGTGCTTTTATAAAATGTTATGTTTCATAACACTGATGGTTTAATTCTGCCATGAGGGAGATTCACATTTGTTTCCATTTTTCTTGGAAAATGTTTGCAGGATATTATTATTGTTATTATTATAGCAGATCATTTGCTTGAACAAGTGTTGTTGATTTGAAAATATTTCACCACAAAGGCATTTTTTCATGTTTTAATAAAACAAATGCTATTACTATTACTAGAAATATCCAGATGGATAAAGATGTGACAATGAGGAAATATTTAGATAATTAGAATATTAGAGTTTGTGGGATTGGTCACTTTGAGATTTACTTCAAATCAAGAAGAAAAATTAAAAATGAAGCAAACACTGATGTGTCAAAAACTGCAGTTCCTCTAATGACTCCTTGAGGCTGCTTCCAAAAGTGAGTCAGTTCCCGTAGACTCGCATGTTAAAATGTCCAACTTAACAGCAGAAATAAACATGTTTACAGCATGGTACGAAAATTGTTTTGGTCTCTGTAGATAGATAGTAGTTTATCTTTCTTAGATATTCAATTTTACTGAGGCTATTGGAGTTCTGCATAATTGAGGGTGTGGCCACTTTCAGTGACAGGTGGGTGAATGGATCCTTGCCACAAACTGGCATGCACCAAAGACTTGGCTCCATGCACACCCCATCTCTTTGCTCATTTTGGATTAGCTGTCAGTCAATGCCAATATGGCAACAGCGGAGCAGCCCATTCTGAGCTTCAAAACCACTCCTCAGAAATAATGACATCACCAAGGCTACATCAATCTTCATACACCTCAAGTGACCTTTAAAGAAAATGTAGTTTTTGGCACCCCCTTGCTGTCTTCATTTTCAGCCCCTGTGGTTGCTGCTTGTATTCGACCACATGTAGACCAAAGGGCTCATGGTGTCCCAAAATGTATTGTGAAAACAATCACAAAAAAAAAATAGTCCTCTACACAGACCTTCCTACATAGTAAGGAGGAAGTATCGAATGACACAACCTGAATGAATAAAAGCTACAATATTACTTTTTTTTCTTTTAAGGTAAAAAACTGAAAAACAATAAACATCCCTACTGCTACCTTTTAATTTTATCACATCGAGTAGTTATTTTTAAAGTTCCTCTCTAAATATGTTTTAAACCATGTAAAGATACTCTGTGATATCACTTTATTTTGTTTAACATGGTTTACCCCCTTCTTCATTAAAAAATCTGAATCAGGCCTTATGCCCCATCGACGACACCTACTTGTGCGCAGTTGAAAGGTGAAACAGCAGCAAGAGTTAAAATGATTAGTGGAGGAAATGTTGAAGTGACTCAGCCACATGTCTGAGCCTCAGTCAGACACAGACTTGTCAGTTTTTGAGATGTTTATTGTAAACCTAATGTATCAGAACAGTAAACACAGTTAATTGGTTATGTTGTTTGTTAGTTTGTAACTGGTAGTGACTGACACAGTGGTTGTGCTAATGCAAACACTGTTTGTATCTCTGTTCTGACTTGATTTTGGTGACCAGAGTAGGACATATCAAGATGGGTAGTATAAGAGGAAACATCTACATGTTTGAGCCTCAATCAGACTCAAATGAGTGTGTTTAAGCTGTTTTGTTAGCTTGCCACAGCTAGTGTCTGACGCTGTTAGTGGTTGTGCTAGGGCAAACGCTCACTCCCCGAAAAGCAAAATGAAACTTGTGGCCCAGTATACACGCTGGTTTCATGGCCCAAGTCTAGCACTGACATTTCCACATGTGGGAAGATTCTGGCTGTTTTCCTCCAGTGTTATTAACAGCTGGAAGATTTTCTTTGTGTGTGCCAGAATTGGTCAAGGAGCATATACTGAGCCAGAAGAAACACAGGCGTGTGGCTCAAGTATAGACCAGACACATCTTGCTATCTGGGTCTTTGTACTGACTTGTATTATATAAAATACATCACACGAGATTAAAAACTTGATTTTGATCTGAGGGGGTCTTTCACAGATGTCAGAGCTTAGGTTGGTGAGTGTTAACATGACCAAAAGAGGAAAAAAAGAGGATAAATTAGGGCTCTGCTTTAAATTTGTATCTACTTGACACTGTATTAGAAGGCAGGTTTATAGATATAACTGATACACACATGCGTACACACAAACACATACACACACACACAGGAGATGAATGAGCCCAAGGGAATGAACAACAGGCTGCCTCTGTGTTCCCCTGTCATGGCAGTAACGCCACCACACCGCCAGCTCAAGATGTGACCAACAGTCAGACACTAATCAATGCAATACACCCTGGGCATTGCTCGGGAATGACCTGTATGTGTGGCAGTGTGACATACACACACACACACATACACACACACACACCTCCTCAGACAGCCAGCCGATTACGCATCATAACACAGCTGATTTGCCCCATGGGTTGACACTTGCTGTCCAGTTCAATCACATTACCCTTCCCAGCCGGCCCAGTGGTGTGTATTTGTCTGTGCCCAAGTGTTTACATGCTCTGGGTTCATCTAGATATTGCTGTTGTTCTACAGCGCTTTCAGCAACTTAGTTTGTCACTACTTGTAAAGTGTTCAGCAAAGAAAAAAGCTGAGGACAACAGAATGGAAGAAAAAGTGTGTCATGGATTTCAACCAGGGAGCTCAGTTTTTTTTTTTTTTTTTTGTTTGTTTTGTTTTAAGGAAGAGGTCATGCTGGGAAATACTTGGAAAATTTGGCGAAGGCTTTGACGTAGAACTCTTGGCCTTAAATAAATCTTTGCTCAAAACTGTACACTGACTGAGGCTATTTGTGCCATTGTGATGATATACTGTGGCTCACAATCCCCCCTCCTAAAAAAAAAAAAAAAAACCTCTGCAACCTCCAAACACTTTTCAAGAACTTCACATGCTGAATCCCCCCTGAAATTGAGGTGGCCCCATCCCAGCAGATTCCTCCCGACCTGTGGAACACAGAAACACTAAACTCTTGGTAAAAAAAAAAAAACTGCTCGCTCGCCTGTAAACTCCCCATTAAAAAGATCTGTGGTGCAAACCGCACTCCTCCACCGCTGTCAGATGGCTGTTGTTTGTGATGGCAGAGGCACAGCATGAAAGGGTCTGGGGGTTTTAAGGCAGCTACTAGTTTGGATGTCATACAAGAAGGACATTAAGACAAAAGACTGCAGGGGAAGAAAATAAAAAAAGGCAAAACTTAAAAGCCAATGAGAAACACACCCTGTAGTTATGATAAAATTGTCAGATTTACTGTAGGAGAACCATGCACACAGGCAGGGATGTATATGCAGATGTAAGATATACGCCAGATGGAACCAGACAGACACACACACACTCACTCTGAGTCCGCTCTGTGCTATTTTAGGAGATGGGGAAGAAAACGGTCTGACTTGGCAAGTGTACATATGTGCACTAGTGTAAGCAGTGGGTCCCTGTACATATGGGAAAGTATAGGGTCTGGCACATGTTTAGTGTGGTGACCCACTTTTCTTTGCATCTGGACCTGATAACTCTGTGCAGCAGTAAATGGGAAAAGGAGCTAGACAGTGACATCTCTATCTGTCTCTATCTGGACCGACTTTCAAAGTTAGCTGCAGCGGTCCAGACGTTCATCCATAATCAGGCAGCGGGGAGTGTGCCATGAGAAATGAAGAACATACTCCTGTATAGAAACACATAAATTACAGCATGGACGGACTCTGGTTTTTAAAGCTGCTCTTGTTTTGGTGATTTAAGTGGTTGTTTACATTTCATATGGAATGAATTGAGAGCTTTTTCAATCCATGCAGAGAGAAATTTCACCATTGTTTGGCTTGAGTGGATTGAGGTTGTGTTGCCATTTTTTAAAATCAAATTTTTCTTAAAGGTGCACTCCCTGATTTTGTCATAGTTCCCAACTACTGAATGTGATTTTTTAGAGATTAAAATACACAGAGACATTTTTGGGTACTATTCTGCATTATAACTGCTTATGCTACATCCACACTACATCTGTATGTAGATGATACAACACTGTATCAGAAATGACCTAATATCACACCTGACAAAGCATATATACCATTCAGCTGCAGCTGAATGGTATGTATCAATTGTATCATTAAATTACAGCATTTAATTTCACAACAACCACTACCAAAGACAACAAGGTCAGTAACACTTGTAATTCATTATCCATGTTGCATTCACCACGGGTAGTCGTGGCCAATAAGAGCCAATTGGGGAGCAATCGTGGATGTCTATGTCATCGTTTTGCCCGTCCAGACTACAATTTAGTTTTCAAACTAAAACGGAGCTAGCAGCATTTCCAGAAGTCTCTTCAGGGCTCAACGTTTTGCAGTAGTGTGGTCACCAGGCAAAAACAAGACTTATTTTAAAATGAAAACGTACGAGTGTGGACGTCGCCTATTTTGCACAAAACAAAATTAATTTTGGCCATGCTTAGAAAAAGGTTGGTGGCTGCCTGTGGCTACTTTCATTTATTGCAAAATTAGGACGTAAGAGAGAGAAGTTCTCTCTGCATTTGACAAAACTCACCACAGTAGGTTTTCACATGATCTTATTCAGCAGACGGTGTTTACTTCGTTGTCATGGAGCTGTAGATGTTCAAACTCTCCATTATCCTGAGCAATTGTTGGATCTCTTATCCATGTTACCTTAAACATTCTTTCGTTCAGATAGTTTTTCCGCTACAGTGTACAAGGTCAGGAATGAACTGATGCAGTGAATCAGTTGGTGTTGCTTCACATTCTTTGGGACAGGGTTATAGTGTATATATATGTATATACATATATATGTAAATTAAATGATCCAACAAAACAGATGTGATAGGTTCCTCCATTCCCTTCATTCGCTGAGATGTCAACATTGTCAACTGAGTTTGCTTTTGGTCAACAGTGCAAAAACAAGCACTGTATAAGCTTTTGTTTTCTGAGTGATTGTAAAACAAATAGCAGATTTCTGGTAATCAATAGAGGCCGAAGGTTGTCTGAAGGCAGCGACATCACAAGTTACAGACGTGCTGATGGCTCATTTTTTAATTCTGTTCATGGAATTGCACACTTTGATGCTTCCACAGTATTTATATAGGAGCTACATGTGCTTTATAATCATTTATATAAAAAAAAAAAGACATGGACATCTCACTTTCTACAATATAGGACCTTTAAAGGAATGGTTAGACATTTCTTGGCTGGAGTTGCCACTTGCCACTCTTGTATGTACTCTACAGCCAGGAGATGATTATTTTATCTTAGCGTGAGGACTGTAGGCAGAATGAAACAGCTAGCTTGAATCTCTCTCAAAGTTCAAGAATATGTCAAACGTTGCTTCTCATTTAGCAGCTTGTCATTTAGCACAGCAGGATTATATAAAACTCAACAGTGCAACACAGTTGGTGCAATAGCTTTCTCTAGTTCTAATTTCCAGGTTCTCTCTGTTCCCTCAAAGGTCAGTTCTGTCAAGCTGGTTTGCTATTTGTCAATGGCACAAATTTGTGTGTCAGAGTTCTTTGCACCTTTGTGCAAGCAAATCCATGGACTCCATTCCCACAAAAAAAAAAAATCCATTTCAGTTTTAAGATTTCACTTAACAAAATATTGCCAAGTGTTAGAGGACAAGATCAATACCACTCACATGTCTGTGCGCTTAGTATGGAGCTAAAGCCAGGAGGCCATTAGCTTAGTTTACAATACAGACTGGAAGCTTGGGGGAAATGAACATGGCTCTGTATTTGTGTGTCAACACCGCTCAAGCTCACCATTAACATGTTATATTTCATTTATTTAATCTGTAAATAAACATAAATGACAGGTTGTGGTTTTAAGAGCAGTTATGTGCTGTAAACTCTGTGCTAGGAACCTGGCAATCTCACCTTTTATCTTCCTGTCAAACCGCAACCAGTTGTTTTGACATTTCTGCTTCTGTTTCTTCACTCATGACTAATGTTAAAAGTGACATTTGAACATTTTTTCTGTGGCTGACCCTTTGAAGAAACTGTGAAGAAGGTAAAGACAGGGATTTTTTTTTTTTTTTTAACCAACATTTTGTTTGATTGCCACAGATCTCTTCAATCCCAGCAAACCAATTCTTGTAATATGTTCACTGTCGCAACACAGGGGTTAGTCCCTCATAGATGAACTGTGAGGACTGACAGCTCCCGATAAATCAGGTGGGCTTTTAGAGAAGAAAACTAACTAACCCTTTAAATGCCTGGACCATCTTCAATTTTCAAATCTCTTGTGTGTGGCTGACCTTACCGGGACACACTGACCCAGCTGGATTTTATTGTACCTTCTAATATACTCACCTTTTTTTTTCTAGGTCCCTCGGGCCCATAGATGTTCACCTTAGGATAAAGACATTGTTAGAGTGACTGAGGAATGTTGCTTCACAGGCTGACTTCCACTGTCAAACGTGGTCCCGGGGGAGCCACGCTAACGTTAGACTGATCTATCTGCTTTACTATTGGTATTGATCCGTGTTTAGTGTCAATGCCAGCACAGGGGAGTAATGATCACACACAGCTGGCCGGACACACACCGCAGGAGCATTGCAGGGATGGACACAATCGGTCTAAGCACTGGAGTTGATGGAGAATTGTTACACACAGACACACACACACACACACACACACACACACACACACACACACATAACCACACCCGCCCGAGGACACACATGGTACAAAATGTTCCACTGCTGCCACACTGCAGATCCTCCGCTGCTCTGCTTCAGCAAAAAAAAAAAAAAAAAAAAAAAGCACAACATTCGCAGTAAACTGAGTCGAGCTGATACAGCCACAACAACTCAGCAAGAGATGCCAACCTACCCCCCCTCACACGCACAAACACAGACACACACACACCTGCTCCTCCTCTCCTCCTCCTCTCTCGCTCGCTCTCTCTCTCTCTCTCTGCAGCCGAAAGCCAGAGCAGACAGATAAGCAGGCAACCAGAGACGGACTAATCCTCCCACAGTGAGAGACGTTTCGGGTGGTGTGTGATGAAAATCAAGCTGAACTGACAGAGAAGGAGAGGGAGAGGATGAGCGAGGAAGAGGCATGCGACATGGGGAGGGATGAGTGGAGAGTGGGGTGAGGATAGAGATTAGAAAAAAAACCATGAGGACAAAAAGGGATTTTTTAAGCATTATTAGTGTGAAAGGAGGTTTCAGACTTAGTTAGGAATTAGATGCAAGTTGTTTTTTTTTTTCTCTCCTTCTTTCTCTCTTCTACACCCCCCTCCTCCTCCTCTTTGCATCACGCCACACGTCTTGCACTTTTTTTCAATATATAAATTTTGCTTTTCCAAGCATGTCCACTCGTTTCCTTGCTTACCAGTCTCTCAGTTATTCTCAACCTCATCCTCTCTCCCTCTCTGCACCCTCCACCCCCACCAAACATCCCTCACTCTCTCCCTCTGCCTCTCTCTCGCTCTCTCTCTCTCCCTGTGTGACTGAGGCTGATGTAGGTCAGTGCGTCTGGAGCCTGTCTGGAGCTGCATAGAGCCTCAGAGCTCCACGCTTGGTCCTTGCCGACCCCTGCAGCCGCCGCCTCCCGTGCCCAAGCTGAGGACACCACTCCCTGGGCTACGTGAGGACAGGACCAAGCTTGCCTGACCTGATCTGCCTCGGAGGAGGAAGAGGATGCGCGTGCAATAGAGGAGGAGGGAGGAGGAGAGGAAGAGGGTGGGTTGGGGAGGGGTGAACAGCGCGGGGGGTGGGGGGGGGTCTACAAGGTGTCTGTGTACAATTGAAAGCTTAGTCAGCGTATGTTGTTTGCATGTAGGTCTAATACATGGATGCGCGTGTGTGCAGGAGAAACGGCGAAAGGTAAAAGAAGCAGGAGATGGAGGGAGATAGGCGATGCAGTCATCTGGCTCTCCTTTGGTGATGAGCAGCACCACAAAGAGGTTTTCCAGGGGAAATTTTCATGCAATTGTTGCCTCCGCGTTCGCCCCTTCTTTCCACACACACTCTCTTCATACTGTCTGCATTCTCCTCCTGCATTTACCGCCTAACTTCTTCATGATGCTTCATGTCTCTTCCCCAGACTTGATTCTTCTGTGTCTGCAGCTATTATCGGTGTCTCTGCAAAAATGACACAGCGACCTGGCAAACTCAAAACTCAGATACGACTTCCCCCTCCCCAAAAAACTGAAAGACCAAAAAAAAACAAAAACCCTCTTTGTTCTTTTTCTTTCTTCTTTTTAAGTACATCCGTTCCTCTGCAGCTCGATATGGATCCAGGTCTGAGAGATGTCCACTCCTAAAAATGCAAAAATATCGACAGTGTCCGTTGTCCGCCCGTCGTGTGTTGAATGCCATTTTGATGGAAACCAACAAGTGCAAGGAAGATGACTTTTGCGAAAGAGCAAAAAGCTCCGATGATGACTTTTCTATCTCCTGATTCTGCCCTCCTTTCCTTTCCTTATCCCCCCTCCTTCTCCTCTGCTCTCATTCTGCGCTCCTTACCACTCCTCTGGCTTTTAGACAATGCCCCCCCAAAAAAACGATCGTTGCATCAGAGTGTAGTAGAGTGCAGCTGTGAGTGGCTGAGTGTGTGTGTTTGAGTGCATGTATGTGTGTGTACATGTGTGTGTGTGTGTCTGCGCTCTCAATTTGACTCTGCTGCACGTCTGGGTCCTGCAGCGGTACGTTGGTACTTAGCTGCCTCTGTCTCAGTGTGAGTTTGTGTGTGTTTATGCGTTTGTGTGAGTTTGTCCGCGTCGCCATGACACAGCAGATTGCCTGACCCTGCCTCCTCACTCTCCAGAGCGAGAGATGTTGGGAGTTCCTGGGGCGTGGCGTCGCCGGCCTGACCACACCTCCGTCTTACACTCATTCATACATCTACTCTTTTCGTCTGATTCCCATCGCTTGACCGAAGCCTCTGGATTACAGCGGCGATGGAGGAGAAGCGAGGATTCCCACATTGCTTTGCCCTTTTCTCATTTCTTATTCTAATTTTCTGCTCCCTCTCGCTTCCTGCTCTGCACTTACACTCTTCTTTTTAGCTCCGGCTTGCTTATGTTCTACCACTCTCACTGTTTGTCTTTGCATTCATGTGACTCACTTGCTCTTCTTCTGTCACACTTTCTGTTTCTGTGGCAGAAGGAAGGAAGGACTCAGAGATCAAGTAAGGAAGGAAGGGAAGAGAAGCTAAATAATTCCTTTTCCTTAGCAACTTTTTCTATCGCTGCGTCTCCAAATGTAATCTTGATAAACGTACAGAAGGAAGCAGAAGAAGACTTTTGGTCATCCATAGAGAGCATGTGTGGGGTCTACAAATTAACATATACACCTGTGCAATGTAATGGAATCCACTGCAACAGTCCTTCAAAATAAGGCCTCAATAAACATGAAAGAGGTGAACCAGCTGCTCTAACTACAGCCTTGTTGTATTGGATTGCATTTTATTGCACAGTGTTTCCTGTTGTTTTGTCTCCTTATCCGTTTCAGAATATGATTACCCAAGGAAGGAAGGCATAAAAGCAGCTATCGTATCTCTCCATATGTCTGATTTTAGTTCTGATTGTCAGAGTCGGGGAAAAAAGACGTAATGATACAAGGAAGCATTAGGGACTAGATGTTCTATGGCAACTTAAAAATAACTGGCTTGGTTGGTGTTGTTGTATAAGGGCTGACAGCAGTAGGTGGGTGACATTGTGAGATGGCCACCTGCACTGTCTACCACATCCACACAAAACACAGAGAGGACAAACTCACAGTGGATGAGTCACACACAGGCAGTGAGAAGGAGAGCGAGGGAGAGTGTGTGTGTATGCAAATCAGTGCTTAGTCTTCAGTTTTTCAGTTTAACCGCAGGGTGGAGGGGGACTTCCCACTGGTTTTCAAACTTTCAGGCCCTGGAAACGCTCCAATTCAGTTAGCTCTGGACACACACATGCACACACACACACACACGTGCACACACACTCACACAAAGGCCTCATTGTGTTTGACCCCGGATGACGAGCATGCAGGTCAAAGCAGCACGTCATTCCTCGGCGGCTGAAAAAGGCAAGTACATGGTAATGACTGCCTCCGTTTGACTGCACGCAGAGACACACACGCGCTCGTACGCACTTTCTTTTCAGCCCAGTTCGCTCCCTGCGTCTTCCAGTTCCACGTCCTCGCTGTCTGTCATCGGCTTCTTAACTTCACCCCTCGCTTTTACGACAGATTGACGACTGTGTTGCCTTTTTGGGTTTTTTTTTTTTTTTTTTCAGTCCAATCCACGACAGCCTCGGTAATAATAAACCCAACTCCCCTGCAAAGAGGCAAATTCACACACACGCAGTCATGTGCTGTACGCTCATTTAGCCTGCAGTTTGCTCTAGGGTTAGCCTGACATATCGGGTTAATGTTTATGTTTTATTAAAAAACGCATATTAAACAGTGTGTCAGTCAGCTCTGAAATAATGGAGAGGCCTACCTCGCCACGGCTGTAGTTAATGTGATTTTAATGTTATTTTATAAAGACCTTAAAAGGCTGCAGCCTTTAATGGAGTGGTTCGGCGTCCCAAGGTTAGCAAAATGCTATTTTAAAGGTTTCTCCAATATGATAAGAATAAAATTCTGTCAAAAAAAACAACTATTTTTTGTGCTTTTACACATAAAATGACTCTGAATCTAACCCAGAAACATCAACATCAGCACATCATCATCAAAAAAAAAAAAAAAAAAACAAAACATCCACAGCAGATTAACTCGAGTCACGGCACACACTTTTAACAAGTCGCTGTAAGAGCCCCAGTCTCCCACAGCACTCTCTCATAATGACACCATCCCTTTAGGCGTCAACAGAGCTGAGACAAAGCGCCGGTGTGTTTGGGGGTAAACACATGGCTGCGGCTGCTCTGAAGATGACAGAGCGATAGGCCAGCGTGGTGAGGCGCGGCGTCCCACCGCTGCTGGAGCCGTACATCTGCCAGTGACAGAGTGGAAAGCTACCTGACAGCTGCTTCTCACACATCAGATAGGATTACAGGTATACCTGCTACACCTGTTTAAACAACCCACTATGTGCATGCCACTGTGTGTGTGTGTGTGTGTGTGTGTGTGTGTGTGTGTGAGAGAGAGAGGCAGAGAGAGCAAAGCCCAGGAAGAAGCTACAGAAAGACAGAAAACTAATCCAGTGGCAGGTGCATGCTTGTCATTGAGGCAGCTAAAGATATAGACTGATGAAAGAGCTCATTATTATTTATGTGTTTGATTTATGTAAGCACCGAGGGGGGTAAAGGGGTTGAGCTCTGAAATTTTAAAGAGTTTAGGAGTTGTTTTTTTTTTTTTTAGCTCGACATAAATCTCATCATAAATTAAGACATAAACACATTATGATTGCATAGCTGATGTTCGGGTGCATTAAGATCAAATCAGATGATGTAAACAGATTTTTTTGTTTTCTCGGCTTCTGTTCCTCTCTGGGAACTGGCCGGAAGGACAGAGCTTTTTATTTATCTCCACCCTCTGCTGTGAAGGTGGTGGAGAAACACTCATGTCAGTCAGATCTGTTGAGGAGGGAGGAGGAAAGTGTGTGTGTGTGGGGGGGGGGGGGGGGGGGGGGGCTTCACTACCAGTTAATGACATCACCTGCATGATTTAGTGATGGTGGCTCGCAGCCACTGATCACAGGACAGAGATAAATCTGTTGTACATTGTTAACGCACAAGCACATACATATACGCACAATGTACACCTCATGGGCTCCCTTTGGCTCTAGCCTGACATCTAGTGACACAGGCTGTAATGGGATCCCACATGACACAGACATGTTAACATGATGGGGCCGTGTGAGGAGGAGGAGGCGGAATCTGTGCATTGTAGAGGAAGCTGCTCTAGTGTGTGTTTGTGTTTCAGTGAATGTGCGACACTGATACAAAACTCTACCCACATTCATACTATCCCTAATTATTGCTTTTCATGTCGCTGGTTTATCGTAACAGGCTGATGTAGGGTGTAAATAAAAAGCCTTCGTCACCTCGCAGGCGTTTGTCTACACTGGCTGCTGTGATGTCATGGTGTGAGGTGGTGTCGTAACCATTTGTAAATAACAGGTTGGGCGAGCTGTGTTTGGGGTGGGTGCACCCTCCACTGCAGCCCTGCTCACCACACTGCAGAGTGACTAACACAACATGTTGTGGCTGCTTTTTGTGTTTTCTCAGCATTTCCTCGCTATTGCACAGAATCTAAATTTAGCCACAACTCATCCTCGTGGATCTAATGTAATTCTAGGTGTATCCTTGTAAGCCTCCCCTTGCAGAGGGGGAAAGGACACTGTGTTCCTTTAAAACACACTTACATATGTACACGCGCGCGCGCACGCACACACACACACACACACACACACCAAGTTCGTCTTTCTTCCAGTGGAGTCTGACAGGAATGAGGTCAGACACACCGATCCTCGTTGCACATTATTATTATTATTACCCGTTTTTTTATTCAGCCAATGAGAGGCCGGGGGGGGAGTGGCTTCGGTGAAAAATCAGGATAGAGACAGGCTCTGATTGGCCTTTATATCTCGCGAGGAGGGTATATAACGGCGAGGTTCTCGTTGTTGTGTTTACAGTAATATTACAGAGCGCTGAGAAACAGGGAGACTATGAGAAAGCGCAGCTGCTCCATTCAACCACATGGTTCCTCAACCGCACAGACAAGCTGCGCTGCAGACAGCCAGGTTCACATAAGGGACTTGCACTGCTGTTTCCCACAGCGGCGCGTTTCCACTCTTGCAGGGCGAGTTTTCAGCCGCACAGGCAGTTGAAAGTCGCTTTTCAGTAGATTCGGGATTTATTATTATTTTTTTATTGTTTCCGCGAAGCGCACTGGTAAAAGTTTAGAGACCAGGTGTCGGGCTGAACTGAAAAGAGACAGAGAAGAGACTTGGATGAACTTTTTTTTTTTTATAGATCTGAATTCATCAGAGATCTGGTTCAAAGCGCCTGGAAACCAGAAGTGAGGAATATTCTCTGTGAAAGGCTGCAAGTCGTTTTTGCGCACTTGAACTTTGTGGAAGCACTGAACAGAGTGTTTCCAGACACTTGGATGAAAAGGATGGTGCAGCACATGAGCCAGACAGAGAGCGCCCACGCTCACTCCCCCGGCGGGGACTCCACGGACACAGGAGAAATGGACTTGGAGATGGATGCGTCTCCGACCCCCGAGTCCCCTTCCTCCGGGGAGCGGAGCGACTTGGCGTGGTGCAAGACCCCGACGGGCCACATCAAGAGACCCATGAACGCGTTCATGGTCTGGTCACAGATCGAGAGGAGGAAGATTATGGAGCAGTCGCCGGACATGCACAACGCGGAGATCTCCAAGAGGCTGGGGAAGCGCTGGAAGCTGCTGAAAGACACGGACAAGATCCCGTTCATCCGCGAGGCGGAGCGGCTCAGACTCAAACACATGGCCGACTATCCAGACTACAAGTACCGGCCCAGGAAGAAGGTCAAGTCTGGAAGCGGAGCGAGTAAGCAGACGGACCGCGGGGAGAAGAGCGGGGAGCGCAGCGCCAAAGCCGGTGTGAAAAGAAGCCCCGCGTCCAAAGGAGTGGGCAGGACGCACAAGCAGGGCAGCGCCAAGAGCGCTGCGGGGCAGGACTACGCGTCTCCCGGTGACCACCAGGCGCTCTTCAAATCCAGGTCAGTGTCAGGGGCCAGGCAGATCCCGGAGAAGCGCACCGGAGAGGCGAGGCGCGGCCACATGTTCGGCGGGGCAGGCAGCCTGGAGAGTGGGCCTCCCTCCGTTGGGGTCCCGGCCAGTCCCACTCTGAGCAGCTCGGCGGAGTCCAGCGACCCGCTCAGCCTGTACGAGGAGCAGAGCCCCGCGGCCAGCGAGTCATCACACACCGCGCGCCTCAGGTACGCTCGCGCCTCCTCTCCAACTCCCTCAGCATCTCACTCTTCCTCATCTGTGTCATCGTCATCATCGGATGAAGAGTTTGAAGACGAGCGGCTCGACCTGAACCAGAGCCCCGGTTTTGAGAGCATGTCTCTGGGCGGCATGGGCTTCTCCGACGCGGAGCTGGACCGGGACTTGGACTGGAGCTTCGGGGAGTGCGGGGCGGGATCTCACTTCGACTTCCCCGACTACTGCACCCCGGAGGTCAGCGAGATGATCTCAGGGGACTGGCTGGAGTCCACCATCTCCAACCTGGTGTTCACCTACTGAAAGGACCACGGTGGAGCGGAACCGCGACGTCCCCCCACGTTTTGAACAGTTCAACCCCCCCAGGACAGGCGTGTGAGTCCAGACCAGAATATTTCCGCCATTCTTTCACTAAATAAGGGAGAGTGAAGACAGGAAAGAAAAGGTGGCCTGTGTGCGCGTTGAAGCCCAGGTACGCGCAGCTCACAGACTTGGACAGCGCTCGGTGCGCTTGACGGGAACGCGCAGACGGGGGAAATGCTTAGTTTGCATTTGGACACAGAGGAGGAGTGAATGTAAGCAGAGAGCAGTGAAACACACGGACTTCAGCTCAAATGTTCAACCCAATCCGCCGAGGATGAGGACTGAGACTGAACTCTGAATCTTAATGTTATTTTGGGGTCGGGAGGAGGGACACTTAAACCGGAGAGCTCGTCATGTTGGGTTTTGTTTAAGATACAGCCAATTCACATTGACCATCAAGTTACTATTCAGGTGTAGTTTTTTTCCAAACTCGAGATAGTTTCAATATCAACGCGCATGCCCTCCGAGATAAGGAGGATTTTGTTGTGGTTAAATGCGTAAAAATTGTTCATTGCTGCGTAATTACGCAATTTGTGTGACCATAGGACACAATTCACTATCACCAGCTTCTCTTTCAACGGCAGGACTTAAAGCAAAGACTGACTCAAAACTTCAGAAACCCTTTTCTGAACCTTTTTAAACACTCAGTGCACAATTCAGGACCAATGTTCCCCGACGCGCATCCTTTCTGCCTAGTGCTTCAACTTTGTAGTTCTTCTGTGTCAGATGACGTTTTTTTATATTGATGTATTTATACCGGCCAAACTTTTTTATACATAGAAGTATTGTTCTCGTACAGGTCTCATTTGTGTTTGTGCACATACACCTGTCTGTATCCTGCGCGGAAGGGCTAGAAGTGTATCTTATTTAAAATGTCTGACTTCTCTCACTTTTAAGGAGATTTGAGTGTGTCATGATTTTCTACTTGTATTTTTGTACAAAATCTATAGAAAGGCGGTTTCCGGCGAGTGGGTAGCCTACAACATTGTTGTTTGGATCTACATTGGTGTTTAGACGTGCAGAGGGGGGTTTGTTTGGCACAATCTGACCTCACACAGTGTTTACAGTATTTACCCACATGCTTCTTAATGGCACAGTGACTCCAGTTTCACCAGCCAAGTAAACAAAGCGCCACTGAGGCTCCCCAGTCTGAGTGGTGACTGTGTTTCCAGTACTACACATAGACCTAAAGTATATGAGTGAAAGATCCCAGAGAGTCACTGTTTGGATAGAGCTAATACCTCTGTGTGCTTTTTATCAAGATAAGTTTTATTTGAACCACTGGATGGAATTTCACACTCATTCCACTTTGCCTAGACTTTGGAGGGAGGGAGATGTATGAAGTGCTTCATCTGTTATTGCGCAAATTGCATCAAAAAAATAGTATTTAACCTTTCTGTACCTGTTGGCTAAGTATAGCAGGCTAATTGTTTTCCTATATTATGGCATGGCAAATAGCATTTGTATTTCAGATTCAGGTATATGTAGCTATAGCTGTTGTGTTTAAGATTTTTAAAAGAATAATAACATGAAGATATTTATGTAAACTGACTGTACTATAAGCAAAGATTGTGTGTTTTATGTATGATGATGATCAACGACAGGCACTAGGACAGCCATCTTTGGACATCCTTATGTTGAAGATGATTGTGGTCCAGGAGTTTTGTTTTTTTTTTGTTTATTTTTATTTTTTATTATTTTATTTACCTTCAAGACATGTTTTCTATCGTCCTTTTTCTTTTTTCATTTGTGCAATATGCTGTGTATGATCATGTTTTGTCCAATCATGCCAATATCATTTGATGTTTATTGCTCAAAACCAGCCAATGTTTGGGTCAATCACTGCCTCTCAGACCTCTGTACAGATTGTCGTTTTTTAATTTGTTTTTCTTTTCTTCCGAGAAGGAAATAAAATCAGCTGGAACTGAAAAGCACAATGTGTTGCCTTTTTTTCCTTTTCTTTTATGCCTCTCCTGTGGTTTTTCCCATTATCTGGGCTTTTAAAAGAGCAAAAGTAAGTACCATCCACTGGTTACCTCACAGTTATGTGTGCATTAAAGAGATAACTGGAGCAGTCTCCCATACTGACCCCCACCCCCACCCTCTTTTCCAAAGGTGAAAGCATGATCAACAAAAGGTTCAGGTAACCTTCATTAACACATTCCATAGCTGAGCCAAGCTCGTTCCAAAGCTCCAATCTGATGTTGGATGCTGGATATTTACCCTCTGTTTTGTGCATGTGAATATGAATGTGTGCATGTGTGTGTTTGCTGTAAGTAAGTGTGCAGCTGCAGACTGAATCAATAGCCAGCCAGTGAATCGATAGGAGTGGTCTCTTTCTCCCTCTCTTACTCCGTCTGATTTTACACGTGCAGAAAACGTGGCTGCCATGGAAACACTTTATCCAAGAGAGAGGGTGCGATCCGCTGGGGAGCGGCGTGCCACTCTGTGTGTGTGTGTGTGTGTGTGTGTGTGAGAGAGAGAGAGGGATAAGGGATACAGACTGATCCATCAGGGTGGGGTGTGTGGGGTGGAGGGGCGACAGACATTTCTGCAAGGCATGACTGGAATAAAGGAGACGGAGGAGGTGTGTGTCTGGCTGTGGGTGGGAGTGTGTGTGTGCCAATTGGAGGGAGGGAGGTAGGGAGGGAGGAGAGGGTGCAGAGGGAGGTGTTTGTCTGTCCTGGTGGATCGAGCAGGAGACTGCTCCCAAATCCAATTAATTCCTTCTGGATGCATTCATTTGTCTGGTACATCTGACGAGAAGGAGAGAGGGGAAGACAGAAAGAGAGAGACCCCTAAGGTACAGTATTTAGTGTGTATCAATTTACGCCCTATTCCACAAGAGACATTGGTAATTATTTCCATCTCTCTCCCTCTGTCAGGAGAGTGGGGTCGTCTCCAGCTTTCCTCTGACATCTCAGGCTGGGTAATGAGAAAGATAAGGCATGGTCATTACACACACCATCCCAATGACGAGATGCCGGTACCCAGATGTCTGCAATAAGCCTGACATCACACAGGAAGTATCGTGTGAGAGGTGTGTTTGAGGTGTCTTATTGTCTCCAGGGTCTGATGGATATTGGTGGATGAAAAGATGTGGGTGCCCTCCTCATCCACACACACACTTGTTAACACACTGACCCACTTAAGGACTTGTGCATCGTGTAAACACAGATGCACTGATGAGAGGACAGGTGTGCTGTACACTCAAGGCTGAATGCAACAGTTTATTGTTTCCCGTGTTAACCTGTGTGAGTCTGAGGAAATCAAGTAAACAATATATACAAACACTTATGGTCTTCTTCGTTCCAGCTGCCATCAAAGTAACTAAGTACTAAGGGCAGTACTTCAGTAAATACTCAACTACTGCACTTAACTACAAGTCTGACATCACTTCACTCCAAATTAATCCAACAGTTTTAATTACTTTTCGGATTAAAATCTTTCATTTCATCAAAAGAAATATTATATGATAAAGTTAAAACATTCAACATCTTATTCAGGATTAAATCAGCTGCTTTCCCACATTTTTGGCTTGTAACAAAAAGGCACTGTCACATTTCAGAAGCCTGCGAGCTGTTTCCCCCGTGAGACGTTTGCCCTCCACACTCGTCAGATGGTTTCATTTAAATGAATGTTTAAGGCTCAAAAAAGACTAAAAAAGTTAATGTAAATGAATGTAGAAGAACTTTGTTTTTTTTTGTCCCTTTTGCCCCATTGATCATCTCACCCTCCAGATTTATCTTGCGATCGTTTGGGGGTGGTTCGACCCCTGGGATGGGAACTGCAGGAGCAAACTGTCTGATATGTGAAGTCAGTAAAACTACCTCCTCATCTGCAACAGTCAAATACTGCAATATATAAAAATACATCACTCATAGGGGTCATTTTTCCGCAAAATTAATGCTTGTACTTTGACAGGATCTTAATTGCAGGAGCTGATTGGGTAGATTGGTGGCTCTGAATACATCCTCCACTGTGTTAGTGCTTAATGACTTATTATTACTATTCCACAGTTACACTGTGTCTGTAGTGACAGTTATAGTAACTAATTCACATGCTTCAGACAGTTGTATGGACCATACAAGATGACATAATAGTCATAATGGTGTATTTTCACCATGTGAGAGTAGATCTAGGTTTAATTTCGACAGTTACTACAGTAGCACATTCAAAGTCCCCAGGAACATTAGTGTATTCACCGATGCACTGTAAACCTCTACGGGAAGATTATAGGGATGATGTAGAGTATTAAGTTGAAAGCACAGGAGACACAAAGACCAACATAACTGCGCATTTGCGCGTGCCACGGTCCTCTATAGGAGCTTTTTAGCGGGAGTTTTTCGCACGCTGCCGGTGAAGTTGAAGGCGGGACACAAAGTCATAAGACATGCACAGACAAAGAAATATACAAACACCGCTGCCATGGCACGCAGCCCAACTTTGTTTCATTGATTTCAGCCATTTGCGCTCCTGTCGCCCGCGCAGTGGGAAAGGGTCGCACAGACTACAGCATAAAAAGAGAGCCGGGAAACAATTTAACAGGAGTGAAATGTGGATGACAAAGAGTTGGTGAAGTGAGACTAAACTTTTGTCCCGAGTCATGTGTCAGCGTCATGAGGGGAGACAAAGGAAGACGAGTTGGACTCGGGACGTTAATGCGTAAAGTTCGGAAGAAGGGGATCAGCAAGAGTTGGAGGAAGGCAGGTAGGCTGCAACCACCTCCTTATGGTTTATAACGTGCTATAATGTCTTTATTCCAAAGCAGTGTGTCCACGTGTTCCTTGTTTTTCGTGCCACAGGAGTTTCTTTTCTTTTTTTCTTTTTTACAGAGATTGCCCTGTTATCTTTAAGATAAGCCAAAGTTTGTAAAGATACACTTTCTCTCAGAGGAGGAATTGCATGTTTTTATTTTATTTTTTATTTTTTTTTATTGCTGTATAAAAAATAGCTGTAAAAGTAGTTTGTAGGAGGTCCAAGGATGTCTGATACTGATCCTGGACTATAAACGCAGCTTCTGCCAGAGGCGCTTTAGCAGCTGCAGCCAGTGAGAGGAGGCTGCAAGTGTGGCTCCCAGTTTAGTCCAGTAAATTATTCTGACAATTAAATGCTGTTTGGAGAGTCCACCGGCTGCCCTGTTTCAGCACAGCAAGGGCTGGACAGCGGCTGTCTGCAGTAGAGTGTGTGTGTCTTTAAACTGCTGTGTATTGAGCAATAATGACAGTTTGTTTGCTTAACCTACACTATCTGATGGGTTGGAACTTGAGTGGCCAGATGTACATTAGAGTACAATCCAATACAGAGGGCAGTTAGACAGTTAGAAGAGGGTTAAATGATGTCTGGCAGTGCAGGGGATGGGGGGCACAGGACATGCTTGCCCCCGGGCTCCTGGCAGGATAAACAGGGTAGTGCCCCCATTAAAATTCCATCAGTAGATAAACTGTGGATTGACACAAATTGACAAATCATAACAGAGTAACAGTTGTAAACATATGACTGTGACTCTTTAATGGCGGACAGCTTTTCATAACAAACAATGAATAAATCAGTCACTGCAGCTCATGTACAAAGCATCACAAATCACATATCAGTATGTCTGTCAATAACAGAGCCAGTTAAAATAAACCCTGGTGGTTTTTCTGCAAGATGCCTGATGTAGATTTAGGGACTGTGCAAAAATTATTGGAGCTGGGGCTACACACTGTAGGGTATACACACTAGACCCTCCCCTAAATATCTTAAAATAATCTAAAAGTATTTAATAGGTTCAACTTATTGAATTATTAATAATTAAGGGTAGGGAAGCACAAAGAATTAAGCATCTTAATTAATGTTATAATAGAATAGTAATTTTCACATAGCCACTAACTTCACATAAAAAATAATTAGCAATTTCCTAATTTAGGGCAATCATAATAAAATGGAGAATAGTCTCATCATGCTTTTTAATAAAGAGATGCTGAGCAAACAATTATTACAGCCACTGAGTGAGCAAACTGAGTCACATTGGTCTTGAATTATAGCATAGGCTAATATTTTGTTCTAGTTTATATTCTGGGATTATAGGTTGTGAAATACTAAAATGCAATTTGAATATATTATCCTGGGTTGCGTGACATCAGGAAACTAACTTTTTCCACTATTCTGACATTTAAAAGACACATTAATTGTTTAATGAAGTAAAGAATCACTTGATTATCCACTAATATAAATTCTTACTTGTAGCCCTTCGCTGACAAAAAGAAATCCATGTGCCTTTCTTTCCTCACCTCACCTTTCCCTGTGATAATTTTCATACAATCCCTTACTGCACCACAGTCTGAAACACTTGCACTTCATGCAGAGTGCATGAAGTCCTTAACAGGTTAGGTGGCATCGGTGCATAAGGAAGAGGATTCGTGAGTATAGAGAGTGGCACATAGCAGCAGGTCTTCACTGTAAGTGCTTACCAATGCTGCAGGACACAAGAGACAGTATCACTCCACCTACATATAGACTCAGGCCACAGTGTGCATTCAGACACTGTGGCACACTGTGTACAGCACATAGAGAACTCATTGTTAAGCACAGTGCCGAAGCAGTTTAGCATGACAGAGGAATTCTGAGTCATAGTGGTAGGTGTTGTTCTGTAGTGTGCTTGAAACGATAACGATGAGTTCTGAGAACACAGAGGCTTGGATCATAATTTCCAAAAGCTTACGTGGCAAAGAGTGCAGTCTGGTTTGTATAAGGTAAAACTGACATTGTAGCTAATGGGGGTTGAACTGTGTCTTATAATATCTCCCAAGACATGACAAAGACATGTCATTTTTCAGTTGCTATCTGGATCATATGGGTCTGAGATTCAAACCTCTATCCCGAGACAGCCGACCTACATGCAGCTTGGATTTAAACTGAAATGTGTCATTGTTACTGTGACACAACCTAAATTACATCATCTCCTTGGACAGTTGTCATAATTTCAGCGCTCGGCTTGACTGAGCCAGTGCCAACATGGAGGACAACAAAAAGAATAATGAAATAAGAAGGAAACAGTGTGACTTGTTGAGTAGATTCAATTCAACACTTCATTCAAACAGCACAAGGGGGAAAAAAAAACCTTTAGCTGGTTTATAAAGGCAAAAGGCTTTTGCATTCAGTGCCCAACATCGAGCATTTGCCCCACTGAATGCAATTGGCAACATTCATGGGTGGGAAGCCAGTGAGGGATCATATCCTTGTCACATGAATTATTGTGAGCCCCCTGAACCTGGTTAAGCTTGTCACCTACACATGATTTGTATACACGAGGTAGCATGTGGCTGTCTACACCTTCCCCAGGCAGCGTGTCAATGTCCTGTGAAAACACTGTATCTCCAAAATGTCAACCTCGTGTGCTGAAGAAAACAGCCCTGTTAACAGCTGATCCAATGGTTTTTAACCAATGGTATCAGCGTGGCTGTGGGGTGGCCACGCAGGTTGGGCGAACACTTTGATCCAGTATTGAATATCCCAATAACTACAAGATGGCTTATGAAATCTGATAATTACCCTTTTGGATGACTAAGAAAAATGTCCACCACACCCCCGCAAGTTGACTGCATCATTCACCTTCCACCCACCAAAACCATGTCTAACCGATCACTGATATGAACCTAAAGTATCTGTCCTTTGCGATAATGGCAAAAATAAAATTCAGTTATCTTGCACCATGGACACCATAAATTACTCTAAATCACTCAAGGGGCCCAGTTGGCTTCATAAATCATATTATTTTGATGCCAGTCAGTCAGATTGTTGTTGGATCGGCAGCAGGCAGCTTGAACGATCCATACAATATGTGAACCATCATGGCACTAGTAGAAAATCAAATCATAATCGTATTAAACCTGTTACATAGAAGTTTGGCACTGCTCAATGTGAGAGCTTTAGTTAACAAATTGTTCTTTGTTAATGACATAAGACATACTGTATATGTTAATGACATATCATGTGTGCCAATAAACCTGACTATCCTGCTCACTGAGCTCATCTGGCTCCACAAAACAACAAAGAACTGATTTAACATTGCATAAGAAACAATAGAAAGGGCTGGAAGATTGCTGCTCTTTATGCTGGCTACTGAAACTGTAAAACAGTTCTTAGCCCTTAAATGTTTAGCTATGGTTGTTAGATCCGTATGTCCTACCTTGTTACTGACAAAATTTAACCACCCTGAGCTCAGAAAAGTTTTTCTTAATGAATATGCTGAGCTGGCTATTGACAATCCCACTAACTCAGATGAAAACAATGAAAAACAACTTTTAATTTGGAATTACACAGAAGATTATGGGCCCCACACATAAACAGGGACACACCCTCAACCTGGTTAGCTCTGAAGAAATTGATATAACACTAACTTTACCCATGACAATGCTTCAGATGTTTCGATCTCTGAATACTCAAAGATCATAAAAAGATCCTGTCGAACAGCTGGACATCATTGGTTAAAGACCAAACTGAATGCAGATCATGATATGTATAAAACCACACTTACCTACTAAAAAAAATAAATGAAAACTTCAAGACAGCATCACAAATGACACTAAAAATAAATATTTTTTGATCTCCCCAAAAGTTGAAGAACTAAATGAGTAATCTAGAGCCATCCTTGCCAAGCAATTATAAACCAATCTCTAACTGTCCTGTTATTAATAAAATTGTTGAAAACTAGTCTCCAGACAACTGCAGAATTTACTTATTGTCGACTGGTCAGGTTTTAAAGTGAATCATAGCACTGAAAAGGTCATTGTAATCCATGATCCTGATCCGGGCCTCAAAATATTCAAAAGGAAGGACTGACCAATTTTTCTGTGGAGTTCAACAAGGATCAATTCTTGGTCCCCTGCTATTCTGGCTATACATGCTACCTCTTGGTACTGTGATACAGAAACCCAAAATATCCTGCCAATGAGACAGCCACAGTGCTGGAAATGAACTTGCCTGACACACTGATGACATCAATTGCTGGATGTCTCAAAACTTTCTGCAACAAAAATGACTGCTTGTTGGCAGAAAGGCAGGATGTTGCATCTATGTCCATCATCTTTTTGGTTGTGTCCAAAATCACTGACTACTCCCTATATAGTCCACTACATAGTGAATTTGCCTTTTTTTTGTGTGTGTGTTGTCCGAATGTATAGTGACAATCATTATACGTTATATAGTGGACTCAAAATATCCCATAATGCATCATGAAAGGTAGGCATATCAACATAGACCATCATGCATCGCACTTGCCAAGCCACTCTCCAAGTAGTGTCTGAAAGTGTCCTCTCAATTGATGTCTCTGGACAGTAAGTAGAGGGGAGTGAATGAGCATCTTATTATTAACTAACTAACTAACCCTAACCCTTAACTCTCAGCATTACATCACCAAGACAACTTCCTACCATTTAAAAAAAACATTTCCTAACATAGGCGCTTCCTGTCCCAGTCTAACTATAGATTTCTATGATGCTCTTTCTGCAGGGTTTTGCAAAAATACAATAGGTTCACTCAGAACGTTACAGCAAGAGTGGGACCAGGAAAATACAACACAGTAGCTACACCTTTTCACCGGCTGCTGGTACAGTACAGAACTGACTTGAAAATATTACAGACTATTGCAGTGCCCCAGTGACTCACCTGGTACAGGCTTAGTCCTGACAACAATGGCCTGGGTTTGAGTGTGGCCTGAGGCACTCTGTTGTGTGTCATCCCCTGTCCTTAACTGTCCTGTCTTGCTTGATATAAGCAAAAAAACAATTACTTTAAAGAAATTATTTATGCTTGTTTACAAGGCTCCTACATATATTACAAACCTGTTCACTGGCTTTAGTCAATCCAGAGCCCTCAGATCCCACACAGCAAAAATATTAAAAAGGGTAAAAAAAAAAAGGAAAGGGAAAAAAATTAAATAGATAATAAATAATAAATTAGAGGTGAAGGTGCATTTAGTCACTATGGTGCTATTTTCTGGAGCAAACTGTCTAATGAGCTGAGATCTCCTGCAACTGTTTCATCTCTTAAAACTGCTTTTCTCCTAGGCCAGTAGTTAGTAGTAGTAGTAGTAGTTAGTGTGTATCTAGTATGTAACATATGTGTTTGTGTTTGTGTGTGCTTTATTGTGGAGTATTGATATATGTGTATATACATATATATGTAAAATTTGTTATTTTGTAATTATGTATTCCATGTTTTACTGTAAAGCACTTTTAGTTTACCTGTGTATGAAATGTGTTATACAAATAAATTGACTTTACTAGACTATGGTCCTCAGAGGATGAATCTGAATAAATACATTTTTTCTTGTAGCAGCATGTGAAAGTTTTCGCAAATTCTGAAGAGGAAGAAGAAGAACATATCTTGACTTTTTTTCTCTAGTCATGAGGTTGACATTTGTGGTTTTGAGTGAAATTGAAGATTTAAGCTCTGAGCTCCTAGCACTACTGTGCCTAAATCTCAGAGCTGCTAGTACAGCTGTAAATTCTTAAATACATATTACATGGCTTATTCGGCTAAAGAAATGAATGAAATTCAAAAGAATTTTCATTTAATTCAATTAGAAATCACCCAATTTAATTTACACAGGACAGCAAAGGCATTAGCAGAGGCACACTAAAAGTTAGTAGACATAACAGGAAAATTTATAAAATAAATTAATTCTAGATACCTTGTTTTTCTAGAGAGGCGTCTATTTAACACTGTTGTTAGTTCACATTGGTGCAGGATCGGATATGAGTTACACCATGGAAGAGATAAACTCAGACACCGGCAGCAATTAAGCAGAAGGCAGGAGGGTGTGTAAGCAGACTAGGCCTACTAATAAATAGGATATGCTAAACAGCTCCAGTAGTAGGATTACAGCTCCGTAGGGGCCTGAGGTGGTTGGAAGGCTGTCAGTACCAGACGGAGGCAGACAGACTAACACCTGAACAAACTGTTCAGGTGTTGTGGTTTGTTTTGCTCTCAGTGGATCAGTGCTGTCTCTCAGATGAAAAAAAAAAAAAAAAAAAAAATTCATGCAACGTAGCAATAGGAGACTTGATGACAATCTCTCCTGTCCTTTCCTTCGGCTGGCTGCCCACTGAGCAGCTATACGGTGAGGCTTAGAGCAGAGGCACGCAGGAATGGAGGATGTGAGGATGCTTTTGATTACTAAAGATGAGAATTGGTTGTGAGGCTGTGAGCTACCTGTGGGGTCCTCAGGAAGAAAATCCTCTGGTGGGCTTTAGGAGATGTTCTCATGCTATTTGAGGGATGATGGTGGACTATCAAAACATGACAGCCTTGACTGAGTTCACTATTGAGCCCTCCATCTGCAAGGGATGATGAGCTGGCAGTTTCCTTTAGAAGTCAGTGCTCCATACTTCCAGCAGGTTTCAGTGGTCAAAGCTAAGTTATTATCCTTTCCCTATGGTGAGAGACTGTCCACAACCTTCTTACAATGGACCTCAAATGCAACACAGCCCTTAAAAACCATAGATCACGTCCCTTCTTTCTGGAACAATAATAATAAGCATAAAAAACTGCATTTAGTAAAATAAGATCCTGTTACTTGAGTACTTACCCTAAAAAGTGTGGTATTGTGTATTTTCAATGAAAATATTCTTATGCTATGTGATGCCTTTGGAGCACTGCTTCAAGTAAGGTGTTGCACAGACCAATAACTGTTCAGTGTTTGTGCCGTTCATGAAATTACGCAGCTTGACGGGGGCATTGCAGGAGGCACAGTCTGATGCTCAGGAGGCAGCAGAGGAGGAAAGAGCACAACATTTCTGTGATGCATCTAAGCGCAAAGGGAGCAGGGGAGTAGAGAGTCGTGCTGCCCACAAGATGGACCAGAATAGATACAGGTACGTACAGGAGACTGGTTCTTACCATATACGTTGTAATTATAATATTTAAATTATTTGTTTAAGCATACAGTTGGAAGAAAATTATACTTTTGCAAAAGTATATGAATGCTTTTTCTTTATGACCTTGTGAATTTAAATTCAGGCCAGTACATTGTTTGACTCTCCCTGGATGAAAAACAGCAGTACTGAGGGCCAGGGAGTTTGTGAAGTTTTCATCTGTGCATGAGCCAAGGGTGGAAAGCTGCAAAAGGTCACTTTAGTTAAAATATTTGCAGGGTCAGAGAGCAAAGAGATATATTTTTTTATGCACGACATCTGAGTTATAGTGACTTTTGACAGGAATAGGCTGTTTTGATTTTCAGCCGCTGCCTTAATAGCAGTTTAAAGTTCAAATATGGACTTTTGAAGCCTATTCCTAAATGAGGCCCCTGTGGCTATGGCCATGCCTTTGAATGAACACTGAAATGAGTCCACTCAACAGCAAGAAAAAAAGTAATGCTACTCATTATGGTAACTCACTGGCGGTCTATCTAATCTTTTTTTTTTTTTTGTATTATTTTGTTTCCTCCAAATTGGCTTATTAAGGACGCTGTTGTGTATCCCACAGTAACCACTGCATAAAACTGTGTGTGTGACCTATACAGAGTTTGTTAGCCTCCGAACTCCATACACAACATAAAAGTGTTCAGTCAAGATCAGGAATATATAAAAATATAAAAAATATATGTAAAGAAGCACCTTGTAGGTTGATAATGGGTTTAAATTAAGAGTGTAAAGCCTTCTGTAAATATCACACTTTTTCAGCAGCCTCCATCCAAGAAGTAGGGATGGTTTGTCAAATAATTTTTAGATGAATGCATTTATTTAGAACTGGCAAGTGAATTAGCAGATGTGCACAGGAGAGAGAAATTGTGTTATAATCTTTCCATTTTCTCATTTGTCGTGCCCATGCCTGTCAGCAGCAGTTAGGTGCAGAGTAATGATTTCTAATTGTATGCTTCTCACTGCTGCCAATTTCAGACCGTGGTAAACTGATGGTTAGCTCCGTCAAGGAATGTGAGTGATCATCCCTGCTCTCTGGATTCCTTTGGCTCGTCCTCGCTTCTCCTGAGGTAAAAAATAAAATCAAATTTTTTCTCGAATTAAACAAAGCAAGAGAATTTGAGCAAGAGAGCGAGGTAGAGGCCCATATGTGCGCACATTATGTGCCTATGTGCCTTTAAGTGTGTCTGTGTGTGTTTGTGTGTATGCGTGTGCATTGCTGCACGTCTGGAGGAACGGCGAGATATGTTGTTGTGACATGCCTTGTCTTCCGTTCTGTAGAAAAACAAAGACAGCCACTGCTGGATCCAGACAGCATAACTAATTAGTCACGAACACACATGTGAACACACACATTCACAGACACACACATATACACTGCATAGATACATGAGGGAGCCAGCGAGTAGGATATGATGTCACCTCCATAACCATAATTACCCGTCATAAATCATGTGGTGTGACACCCTGTCACAGAGTGAATGGGTGTCCTATGTGCCAGCCAGGGATGGCTGCACTTTACTGCTGGGTGCCACAATGGCATCGTACTACGGACTCGCTCCAACTCAAGAGTGTGTTTTGACGTTTGTTTTTCTTTGCTCATCATAGCCTCCTGAATGATACAAAGTGTTCTTTTATGGTTCCTTTGCTATCGTTTAGTAACAGTCAGTGTGGGACTGACAACACTATGTAGAGCAGGGATTTTCTCTTGGTGGTTATTTGTCTCTTAGTGAGGTGAACATCATAAAATGAAGAGAGCCAGTGTAGTTTTTAGTTTAATTACATTTGGTCATTATCACATTAAAAAGATTCAAAATCAATGCAAAAATGATTACATATATCTTTTGACAACCCAGAATTATATCTTGATAAAGCACATCACATACAGTTAATCCCACTTGTTTTAATTTGGAGGTAACCTTAGATGCTGTTTTATCAAGAGTTTCTTCTTCATGTGAGAAGGGACCAGGTTGATGTGGGTCACGTTAGCTTAGCGCAGAGCTGCTTCATCACAGCTAGCCTCTTAGGAAATGAGGATAAAAGTGCCCCTTAGATTTTTCAAAGTTGTCCTTTACAAGTTATGTCTGCTTAGCGGCTAGTTAGCCACCACTAGCTCTGCCTGCATTTGTGTCGTATATCATTAGGTTAAGGGTGCAGCTTCATTCAACAGGGCTAAGCTAATGTTAAGCTAACAATAGCTGTTGATTGTTGGTTGACACTATTGTAGGTTTTCTGCTTGATAAACAACCAATAATTTATACTCTACATACAGAAGTGTGAGTGTGGAAACTGAGTTGTTAAAATGTACCTTTGACAAAGTTAAGCTGACTGATGAAGGCAAATTAACAAGGAATATAAGTAATTGCTTTTGCTGTTGTAGTTAGTAAATTAGTTAAGTAATGTCATTAATTTTTCAATGAGTAATATGTCATGAGAAATTGATGATAGTTTTCAAGAACTTTGCCCAACACTGAGTGGCAATAATATTCATGCATACATGTGGGGATTACAATCAAAATGTCACATGAATTAATTAAGGTCTTTCCAAAGACAACCAATGAAGTATTGAATAATTATACATCAGACATGAAATGAAATATATTTCATCATGTAAAAGGTGAAGGAAAATGAGTAGCTGATATCTGAATTTTAATAAAGGGGCTATATCAGCTCACTAATATATCAGTGCACTGAATTGTGCGTGGCCATATAGTATGTGTGTACTTGTCCTTTGTGCCTATGTACCAAAGTGTCCTTGCTGTATGGAACAACAACATGGGGAGTTTTCATTCCCTGTGGATAGACACACATGTACCACACGCATGCACACACACATTTAGGAGCAAAACTGCTGACGGTGCTGAAAAAGCAGCTTCCCTGTCACTAAAGCCCTTGAAGTGTGGAAGCAGCTCCTGCAGTCCTTCTGCTGTCCAACCCACACCTCCACTCCCCACACCTCCTCCCCCTCCTCCTCTTCTCCCTGTCTCCTGTACCTCTTTTTTGTTCTCACAGTAATTCCACACATTAACTTGACTGCTGTGACTTTCATCAGAAACAATACTGCCAAAGTTGTATAAAATGTAAATTTCCAGCAGCCCAAACAGTTTATACATTCAGGCCGCGCTGAGATGATAAATGGCTCTTTCTCCCAAACCGCAGTGAATATGTGCAAACCCCTGCCTCCGTCCCCTCCATCTCTGTCTGCCTGCCTCCACCCCTCTCTGACATATAGACTCATGCACATCCTTTCTTTCAAACACAGTCCACCGCTCTCCTTGCATACACTGTAGCTCACAAGCTTGATCAAATATACACGCAGATTCACTGAGCTATATTCGTCTGCTCCTTGCGGTGTTTTTTGCTTGTGTAATCTTTCCTTATATAAGTAGACTGGAGACAGGCGGGGTCATTACATCTGATACAGCGCACTCAGGAGAAGCACTTGGGTTTTGTTTGTGTGTCACGGCTTGTCTAGACGCTGATCAAGGTTGAATATTGGTAAACTTATGAGACTTGACAGAGGATCTTCGGAGGTTTTTTCTCATGGTTTTTTTTTTTTTTTTTTTTTTTGAGCTTGGAAGAAAAAGTAGAGCATTCAGATAAGGCCAGAGACTGATAAGGAGAAAAGGCCAAGAGTGTGTGACCTGTGCAGACAGTCCTCATGAGGCATAAGAGAAAGACAATTCATCTGTTTCCCACAACCGTCTCCCTGAGGTTGAAAGTCTTAGAAAATTGTCATTAGTTCCTCATTTCGCTGCTTGAAATATCACATGCCTCTAGCCTATAGGTCCCTGCTCTTACATTTGATATTTTTGGGACCTAAAGATCTTTTCAATTCAGAATTCAAAATGCTTCGGGCAGCATTTGTGTAGGTAATAAAGTCCAAGATCATTTTTTGTCAGTTTGGTGGGTTTATTCTTGTGATTTCTATAAGGTAGTAACAACTTAATATTTTTGGCCCCCTGATGAATCTAACTCCAATATTCACTCTCTTTTAGCTATGTATTTGGTCTCTACCAGCTCCTGAGGGAGCTCCCAGCCCTTTAGCTGCTAAATGCTCCAATGAGTTCACTATGTTGGTGCCGAGCCTGCAGTGTACAGTTGCTTGTTTTTCTTCAGTGCAGCTGCCTACGTCTGACAGAGAGTGATGAGAGTAAACCACAACAGTAGAGTTATGGGCTTGACAGCAGAGTTGGGTGATAATTTGCTTCTGGTTCGTCACTACTAGTGACCCATTTGACAACGTTGCATTGTTTTCAGTCACTTGATGCATTGTTATTATTGAAATATAATTTACTGTTGCTTTCAGTTGGATCAGCATCAGAGTTAAGATTAGATTATGCCTTGCCAAGTGTCTAATGAGGTCAAGAATGGCTACACTTATCCTGTTAGTGTGCTCAAGCCATTGATTGGATTTAATTTGAGGAAACTGGACCAGGAAACTAAGAAAAAATAAAAGACTACAATGGACTAAGGTATGGTGGATGTATTTACCCTGGATGAACTTAAATGCGTCAGTTCAATGCAGCTGTTACCTCTGGGTTTTCTGTTGATGAAACCAACACTTCTGTGGGTACTTTCAACAAATTGATGTTGGTGCTTCTATGGGGGCAAAACACATCGCTTTCTGTGAGCCAGAGGTGTTTTCAACAAAAGGCTTTTATGAACTGGCTGCTGGTTGAGTCACTACTCTGGCAGAGACTGAGGTGAAAATACAACTGTATTTATAGAAAACATTGTATTTTTCACTGTCCTTTAAGCTCCAGCATTAGTCACAAATGTATCTATAGTTTTCACATATCATTAAACATGTTATAATGGTATTATATACCTATTAGTGTCAGAAAAGTATTATTCATGCATAAACATTGCATAAACGACTGTATACTTAGATTAAATGGCCTCCACTTTTACACTTTTACACTTTGCTCATATGTGTTATCATCCACAAGAAGATATAGAGTAGTATATTATAGTATAGTATGGTATAGTAAAGTATAGTATATAGTTTTAAAAACACAATGTAGTTTTAAGTCTCCTCTCTCTCTTTGGAGCTCTACCAGCAATAGGTCAGTCAACCAATAAGAAGAGGTCTGTCTTCTGTCTTCTTCTTAGTAAAATGTAAAAAAAAAAAGTAATTTAGTAACTGAAAACAGATTTCAGGTAAACACTCAGAAACCAAATCCTGCAGTGTTGGGTTCTGCATCCAGGTAGGCCATGCTGGGCCAAAGCTGTTTTGTTGTGACATCACAAAGTTGCCTAAGTCCTAGCAGCTAATTTTCAGGCACAGTTTCTTAATATGGGCTGTGAAATTTGATGATTTAGGTTAAATCACATGTTTGTAAACTGGTTTCAGTTGCTTAACCTTCCCCTACATCTCTGATTAGAAGGGGAGGACGACAGGAAGACAAAAGTCTCTTGATCTCTTGATATGTTCCTATATGTCGAGTAGAAGGATATACTTTCCAGATGGAAAGCTCTATGAGGCTACACAGGCACCGAGCGAGGCACAAGACAGAAAACCATGTAAGTAAAGTGCAAGGGAGAGAGAGGGAGGCAGAGATATATAGAGATAGAGATAGAGAGAGAGAGAGAGAGAGAGAGAGAGGGGTGGGTGAGTGTACATAGAGTGTACAGAGAGCACATCTGTAAAAGCCATTTCTCTATAAGGTATGGAGAGGAAGAAGGGAATAAAGATAAATGTCCTGTGACATTCTGAAAGTGGGCCAAACCAGGGTGTGTTTTAAACTGATCCATATGTGGTGGGAGAGGGAGAGAGCGAGAGAAGGAGAGAGAGACAGGGCCTTTATCATCGTACTGCAGTTTGAAATATGGCAGTACAGTATTAACTGCTGTATGTTGGTTTTTGAAATATTAGGTTTTGCTCACTGTTTGGCGTCAGTGTTTCTGATTAAATCTTATGCCAATATTGTATATAAATAACTTCTTGCAAGAGGGAGACATGAGAGATATGGACAAAAGTATACAGACACCTCTTTTCACATAGGCTTCTTTTTTCTTCAGTCTGTTTTTGGGGCCCTTTGGTTCCAATTATGGGAACTGTTGAAGGGAGCACAGAGAAATGTTCCCCCCTTCAAAAGATGAATGTGAGAACAGCCTTCTGGCATCAAACCCTGCTCTATGAAGGTCAAACATCAAATGAAATGACAATAAGAGAAACACATTTTTAAGAAGAGGGGGGCTTTAAACTGGGGTTGTACTTGTGAGAAATAGTGTAGATAGTTGCTTTAATAAGGCTAAATACAAAATAAACCAAAATAACTTCTTAAAGAGTTCCTAATTTGACAGTAATCACCTAGAGAAGGTTTAGAGAGGCTGCCTGTTGTTCTATAAGACTAAGGAATCACTGTCATTAAGTGAACATACTGTAATATAGTACAGGACAGACGTGACTTCTAGCTGTTCCCTAGCCATTAGGCATTGTACTGCTCTGGGCAATAGATCACGCATGTAGCGGCCATGTTTGACCCCTGATTCTCCAGTTTCCATAGCTTCTAATCCCATGGGATGAATTTATAGTGGTTCTCTCCCTCCAATGCATCTCTTCATCACTTAACCACCACATTTTACAGTTCTTTTTCATCTCAAGTTTTGATGAATCGCATTAAAGATTTCTGCTATATTAGAGTGGCTGGTATAACAGTTTGAGCTTTTCGTGGTAATGAAATGTGAAATGGGTGGACTCGGGCTTTGCCATGCATGTGTGAGAGTTAATGTAAACCAGCTATACTGTAGAGGGGAAATGTGATTTTTGGCATGCTAAGATGTGGTTTGCAGTCTCCCTCCATTTCTCTCCCAAACGCCAGCTGGGGTTAGACTGATATGTGTTCTTCAAGGCCAATACTGATATTTTTGGTTTGATACTTTTCAGTCCTCGGTTTAATAGTTTCATTGTCAAAGAAATCCATGTGTAGCTTTAATACTGATTCAGTTCTTGCAGCTTTATAGCCACCCATTACCTTGCTACCTCTAAGTTTGTTCATGTTTTTATCATGACAGTGACATTAGGTAATGCCAAAATCTATTCACCATGACCAGGAAAGATCACATCATGATGATAATGATTGACAATTTTCCCTGTTAGTCATTTTCTCAGCACAGTCTCAATTTACTTCAAGGTTAGTCTCTGTTCCTGTAGCTTTTATTTCTTGGTATAATTCATCTTAGAGGACTTCTGTCATCATAAGTTACAAAAAGCTGAAACCTGATACTTGAATTTTGTTGTCTGAGCTAAGTTGGTGCCCAACACTCTGTTGGCTGCTTAAGTCTGAAAACCTTGCAATTTTAAAACAAAACAAAAAAAGCTGAAATTTGAGCATGAAAGTCCATTTATGACCTTAAGAATAGTAGTTAGAATATGAACTCAGAAAAAGCTGGTAAAAAGAAATAGCTGTCAGATGAAACTTGAGTTAAGATTGACTAAATGTTATCATTCAACTACATTCAACTACAGCTCCCACGAGTCTCTGACAGTACCTCTGTACACATGAAAACCTTATACTGTAATACAGTAGACACTTACAGTACAGAGAAACTATGAAAGAGTACTTATGAAGTGTTCTATCATGGTCGCCAACTTCTATACTTTAGGTTGTTAGGCCCTACAGAAAAGGTCCCCCTCCATAGCAGTGGATTCGGCTGATATGTTTGTTTTTATTTAGTTATTTGATGCTCCAAAATGGGAGTGTAACATCATGATTGACAACTATGATCGGCTCGTGATTGGGTTGAACAGTTATATGGGCAGGAGCTCCAATCCTTGGTCACTAGACTCTGGCCATACATGACGTCACTGTGCGGTTCATGCGTCCATCCATTCAGGACACACTGAATGTCTGATAAGACTGGTTATAACTCATTGTACTGTAAATATTTAAACCTTACTCACTAAAGTGAGCATTAATAAAAGTCTGATATCTCAATCTCAAGTCAATGGGCTACCGGGGCCAAAGACAGACACTAATCAGCATGTGTCGTGGGTGGCACAGTGTGAAAGCAAACCAGAAAGTGTTTTGGAGCATACGCTGAGTGATCAGCTTTAATTATAATAAATGGACATCCTGGAACACAGTATTCTCTTCTTGTATCGCATGCTTGCAGAACACCCAAGACACAAACCACTAGCTGGCATGCGCTATCCCCCACATTCCTGTATGAATCAGTTGATTTATAATCAGTTAAACTTGTCAAACAGGATTAATATAGACATTGTAGTATGAGCAGAATGAGGGGCTTTCCCCGTCACTTTTTTCCCATTTCCCTCTCTGATATGTTAGCTGCTACATGTTAGCTTAAACATACTTAAGGTGTTTAGACTTATTTAGTGGATACAGTGTGCAGGCCTGTATGCAGTGTAATCCATGCTGTAATCCACAGGTGGGGACCACCCTCACTGAAGGCACATGCACGTGTACCTTCATATAGACATGTATAGACATAAGCACACATACTCAAACACACCTGGACATACAGTAGACACATACATGCAAGCACACACAAAAATGCACACAAACACATATTTTAAGATGTTCATACACTAATGTGGATGCACACAGACTGAGGTGAAAGGATTCCTTGTTCTTTTATCACTGGACTGAGATGACATAGCAAGTCAGCTAATGTCAGAGAGGTTTTCTTCTACACACACACACACACACACACACACACACACACACACACACACACACAAAACCCTGAATGCCAGCAGCTGGCTCACCGAGAAGACCACACACACCCAACAAACACATATGCCACAAACTGAGTCACAATCAAGACTACTGATCCCTATCACACGCACACACACCCTCAGTGGAGCCATATGTGGAGCAGCATTGGTGGCTGTGTGTGGGATCAATGGGAACACTGGTGGCAACTGCAGTAAGCTCTGGAGACACACCATTAACCTTGAGTGAAAGACAGACAGCGAGTGAGACACAGTTCTGCAGCTCCAGACTGCAGTAAGGTGGCGGGAAGGTTGTCACACAATCTCTCTGATACATCTCTCGTGGTTTTTTTATCTCCTATCGTCTCCTTCACACAGCGTGCAGTAATAACTGGGTCATTTCCACTGTGGGAAAGAGAAACGAGCCCATACACAAGACAACCCATCCATTTTCCCTCCTCCTGTATTTGTTCCTGTCCTCCGTCGCTCCCACTGTCTGCTTCCTCTCTCCCTCCTTTTTCTGGGATCCTGGGGAAAGTCCCAGTCACTCGCCTTTCTCTCTCTCTATCTCTCTCTTTCTCTCTCTATCTCTCTCTCCTTGCATTCCTCTTAAGTAGAAGGCAAGGGCCCCTTCACACTGCAGGAATTCTGCATTTGTGTGTATGAGTGTGTGTGTCAGACTCTGTTTGAGTGTGAGAAAAAGTCTGTCTATTTCTAATTGCACCCTGAGTGTTGAAAGTGGTCTGTAAGAGCTGTGTCACTAAATATAACAATAGACAGTAAAAGGCAGGAAGCAGCAAATATGTTGGGGTTTTACATTGTGTTTGTGCGTGTGTGTGTGCGTGTGTGTGCGTGTGTGTGTGTGTGCTCAATTGCTTCTACAGCTGCAAGCCCTTTACAATCAGTATACTTCAGCTGCACATTTCTCCCACTCAGTGTACTAAAGCCATTTTGTCTTGCTGCTCTCTTTACTGATGTCTCAATTTAGAATTACAGTTATGCAATGGATGGCTACTGGCTTACATGATGTTTATTATTTATAATTATTACACATATTATTTACATGTATATATACTGAAGCATTGATATTAATGTGAGTGTTATATAAGTGTTATTTAGAGTAGTCCATATAATATGTATATACCCAAATAGTATTAGGAGGTGTACTAGCAGCAGTAGTAGGAGTAGTGGTATAGTAGTAGGATAAGTCAAGCAGCTGCAGTATAGTAGCAGTCTCAATAATTAGCAGTTATGGTATTATAGTAGTGGTTACAGCAGAAGCAGTGGTTGTAATAGAAACAGAAATAGCAGTAGTAGATGTAGCACAAGAGGTACAATAACAGTAGTATTTGTAAGTGTAGCAGAAATAAAGTAGTAGAAGCAGTAGTTGTAGTAGTTCTCATAACAGCACTGTTACAGTAGTAGTTATATCACTGCAAGCAGCAGTAGTTGTGTTTGCAGAGGAAATGACAGTACTGGCAGCAGTAGTTGTTGCTTCTGTAGTATTGGATTGTAGTAATGGTAGTAGTAATGACAGTAATGGTGTTAGCAGTAGTAGCAGGAATGCTAGTAATAGCATTAGTAGCTGTTTAATCAAGTAGTAAAGTAGGTAACAGAAGCAATAAGAGAAGTAATTGCAATGGGAGTAAAAGTAGTAGTATTAATAGTAATAGCTGTAGTACCACACTAATCTGGCTTCAGAAGCAGCTGAAGTGGTAAGTGGCTGTTATTTGATATTGTAGTAGTATTTATATTATATTATAAGTATTAGAGTTAGTACTAGCAGTAGCTTAGCTAGTAGCAGTACAGCTGGTAAGCAGTTGTACAGGTGGTAGCAGTGGTAGCTGTAGCCCCAGTAGTAGTATGTTTGTTTAAGAGGGTATTCTACTGCCTCTGAAGTTTTTCCACTTCTCTTGGAATCACATTCATGGAAAACACTGAATAACAGAATGATTTGTAAAAGTACTGAGTATTGGCAGTTTCAGATCCCTAACTGTCAGTATCAGCCTTCAAAGACCGTGCATCCTGTGAGTTGTAGTCTCAGTGAATCAGTGTCCAAGATAGCCTGAGTTCCTGTTTGCACACTACCACCACAGCATTAACTGTACTGTATTTCTTTTTGTTTTCATTAGAGGGTTAGACGGCAACGCCCGAGAGATTCCTCCGTTTCTCCTACTTTGCTCACTTCTGCCTATGCTTCAGTGATTGATATTAAATCTGTTCTGTTTGATCAATAATTAAAGTGCAGTGCCTAGTGTTCCCAGACTAGACTGAACATTATGAATTATATATTGTTATTCCTGCTGGTCTGATCAAAGAATAACAACAACAGCCCTTTGCCGGGTTGGAGCACTACCAGTACTGATGCTCTCTGGATAACACAGGATTATTATTTCATCTTTCTAATACTGATCCTCGATCAGGGCTTTTGCTGCTTAGTGTGATGGTCCAAGTTTCTACTCAGGAAGAGAGAGATCCTAGAGAGAGAGGCAAAGAGAGAAGCAGAGAGGGAAGATGAGTTGAAACGAAGGTCTTTGGCCAGATGGATTCAAACCCTGCTGTGTTGATGCCAAAACCGGCCAGCATATGCAAAAGACAAGCTTGTTTTAATTACACTTCACCACAACAAATCAAGTATTGCCACGCTAGGATGAAGTACTTCTGTACACTGTCAGTGATCAAAGTCAGAACACACACAAGAAGACAAATGAACACATGCTCATATGCACATAAATCTTTTATCATGAATCTCTTTCTTTATGTTTGAACGCAGCCTTGTTGTGCCTCCTATAGTCAACCCAGTTATTGTCAGGAGATGTCAGTTTAGCTTTTCACAAATTAAAGTTTAAAGCAAATGTTTGACATTTGGGAAAATGCACTTAACCATGTTCTTGCCAAGACTTAGACAACATTGATACAACATTGTCTGTTAAATATGAAACTCCAATTAGCAAATGGTTAGCTTAGCTTAAAGTGGTAAGTAGACTGTCAATTGACAAGCTAATCTGCTAGCACGTTTAGTGCTAACTGATCACTGTTGACTTATTTTATCTAAAAGACCCGACTAGCTGATGTGACAGGGTTGTTTTATAAGGGTTTAAACAATGTTACATGTTAAATTGAAGTGTTGAAAAAGACTTTTATTGTGTATCTATCACAATGACATTACATGTGGCAAATTAGACATTCACCCATACAGAAAAGAGAATTCTGTAAAAGCACTGAAACAAGGTTTTCTAATAGTTGGATTCATTTTTATTTCATCAGTTCTTAAAGTTAAATATTTTTTACCATGTTCTAAACTGCTGAAAGAATAAAGAAACACAACATGGGGGTTATTATTCATGTTCAAGCACGCCAGAGATGCCATGGATGGACTATTCCCTAACAAACAGAGGACTAAGACCCCCAGAGTTTTAAGAAAAGACATACTGTCTCCTCAGTTTGACAGCTAACTGTTAGTATACTGATGGGTTATGTCACAAGGAGCCATCAGTGTTATAGCCTATAATGCTTGCCTATGACTCATATACCTGCAACAGCCTTAACAATGACACATTCATTGACTGACACACATAGAGACCAATCAGTGTTGAGTTCAGATGCATTGCTCGTGTTTTCATATTGGGTTACATCTATGTAAGTAATATATAATATTATTCATTATTATTTTTATTGCGGTGAAAACCGTGACAGTTTGGGAGTGGAAGAGGCATATTTTAGTCTTTTACAGATATTTGTCAGGACATCCATTTTGAAACCAGGACAATCCTTGACAAACAAGGACGTCTGGTTGTTCCCCTGTTCTATGGTACGAGTAGGAAGGCTGACAGTCTGGAAAGTAACCTTCTGTAAAACCACACCATGTTGTTTTGATACTTCGTTTTTTTGTTCAATTCAACAAACGAGATGTAACATGTTAATTTGTGTTTACTGCACAGAGCCAAACTAGCGGTTTGCCAGTTTTCAGTCTTTGTGCTACACTAACTGCCCACTGCTTCTTATTTAACAGACACGAAAGTAAATTAGCGTACGTCCCCCAAAATCAAACTAATCATTTAAGTTGTCACTTCAGCCACAGCTAAGGCACCGCATATGTAAAACTTGCAAGTAAGCAATAGGGAAAAGCAGGCCATTGTGTGACGCTTGAGTGTGTGTGCGTGTGTGTATGTGTGTGTGTGTGTGTGTGTGTGTGTGTGTGTGTGTGTGTGTGTATGTGTGTATGTAAAGCATTATGTGCCCAGACACAGGCAGTCAAAACAGGAAAAACCCACCAGCCAGCTGCCCTTGTCTGTCACCCCCACTCACCTCTGGCTGAGGTTGAAAACATGTGTGTGTGTGTGTGTGTGTGTGTGTGTGTGTGTGTGTGTGTGTGAGCGTCCACGCGCATGCATGTGTGCGTGTGTGTCTGTGTCTGTATATGGATATATGTTTGTGTGTGTGCCATTAACACCTGGACAGAGACACCAGTCTCTGTCTTGTCCAGTCACTAATGCAGTGGCTGAATGGGGTGAAGCTGCCTGCAGTGAGACAAACGTTTTGTTAGAGACAATAATAGACCATTACACTGTGGGAAACTGAACTCTCTTTTCAAGGCCTATTCATTCATACAGGAAATGGAGAAATATACAGAAATTTACACACTTCAACACACACATCCAACTGTTACACATTTCCTTTGTTCGCACACTGTACCAGAAATGAGTTTTAATTTAATAATAGGAATGTAGAGCAATGGGATGTATTACTGCCTAATATGGCTAATTTAAAATGGTAATTCTGAATTCAGGGCTTGTATATTTATATCTACAGTGTCTTTTGGCACAATACCATTTTCAAGTGGCAGTTCTCCAGATCTGATTCCTTGTTTTCAACTTTTGCCAAAACCTCCAAACCACCTTCCTCCTTTCTAATTCTAATTTCACTCACTCTGTCCTCAGTCACACCCACACAGACACACACACACCCACACAGACACACACACGCACATACACACACACACAGACACACACCCACACAGACACACACACACACGTGCACACAGACCCATGCTGAGCTTCGGCTGTGGTAATTAGATACAGTCTGTCTAACTGTCAGACATCAACTGGTACCAGACACCAGACTCCAACCCCATTGGCTAATCCTCCAGACGCTGCTTCACATTCCAATTGGCTGTTGCCTCCTCCGCTGCTCTGACTCTGACCCAGTAAACTCGCGTATGAACCAAATCCACACATTTCCATTGGCTGTCTCCGAGACACATGACTGGTGCTCACAGACGCTCTCCGGCTCGGCTGCTCCCAGAGGAGGATACAGTTATCCTCCTTACAGAGAAAAACAACACCATTCATCACCTCCTTCTCTCTCTGCGTCTCTCCTCATCTATCTCTCTCCCTGTGTTTAGGCTGTTATGCTGTGTTGTTATGTTTCTGTCTTTGTCCCTCTGAAGGTTTTGAAGCCACTCCAAGTCCTCTGGATGTCCGGGTCAGACTGAATTACCTGCTCTCAGACTATTGGACAGCTAAAGTTGGTATCAGATCCAGGCTGGAGTGAAATAATCCCCAGGGATGTAATTTATCCAGATTGGTCCCCTTATAAAGTCTTGTTTTCTGACTGGAAACCCTTTTTTTTACTTCCATTTCCTCCCACATAAGACTCTCACACCCCCGTCAACTGGTGGCCAGTGATCAGGACAGGCCAAGTCATGGAGCCATAAATATTTATCCAGCTCGCTCATCTAGTTTCTACTGCTCAGCAGCAGTGTGATGAGGCAGGATCGGTTTCACACAACAGGTTTATGTTGTCATATCCTGTCACTGACAGCAGTAGACAAACACTACAGATCCCAGAGGTTCCAAATCAGGAAGGATACATGAATTCTTCCTTTATATTATTCAGCACTGACCTTCTTTCCCTATTTCTCATTGTATTGTTTCACAGGAACCTACAGTGGTGCTGTGTGCTGCTCATCAAGGCTGACTTGAGATCAAAAAGTCACCAATTTAACATCCAAAGAATTGCAAATTAAACTTCCACATGAACAGCTACTACTTCAGTAAGGCACTTAAACATAGTTGATTTATGTTAAATTAAAATATATTTTTGCTAATGGTTGTCCCACTTTCAGTACTTTTCTCCAGGAAGGGAGAATTTATGGTTGTTGGGACTTACACGAACTGATGCAATATCTGTGAAGTCGGGGACTAAAAATACCTCTTTGGTTCCCACAAGGGGTTCCTTGGCTCAGTCTGTTTTTCAAGCTCTCCCCTTGTGCTCAAGTAGGACTAACCTCTGCTGACAGTTTAGTCATTTGCTCTCACCACATGGGAAACCCATGAAACAGAAACCACTAAGACTAACCCACTGGAAAAGGATTCAAGCTGCCTTGGCCACCTTTCACTCTGACAAGCTTTAGTATCACACATTCGAAAACGCAATCTACCCTCATTAGATGAAGTTTAAAAGAACAGATTTGCACACAATACCTCCCTGCAGACACAAATGCCATTCTACGCCGTGATGTATGAGGGTCAATCGACTTCACGTCACCCTCACATCCCTGCCAGCCATCAGAGGATATTTGATCAGCAAGTCCCGTTAACATGGACAAAGAACAAAACGTCATGGTACGCAGAGCTTCAACACACACAGAAGATCGCAGATGGAAAGCTATTCAGCATCCTGTATCGCCGTGTTCACATGTTTGATCAGGCTTTATGTTTGCTCATATGACTTGTCACTGTATATGACACTATGTACTCACACTCAATTAGCTCCCCTCAATGGGCCTCCACTAGAGCTGTGGAGCCAGCAGACTAGTGGTGTGTATAATCCACAGTGCCTGGGCATTAAGGCTGGTCAGTCAGGCTTGTGCACACATTTGGTAACACTACAAATGGTCTGATCAAAGTTTCTTCGAGTAAATTTATATAATGGGAATTAGGGCGTACATGTTATTGTTATTTTTTTAGCTTTAGTCATGCCATGGTTCACACATTCACAGCCATTAGCTTCCCGGTAGGCTACATTTAATTTCTGGCCACTGAGTAGGTCACCGGCTGCAACTGGGGGGTAAGTGTCTCATTCAAGGACAAGTTCTCAAGTGTTTGCTGAGAGGATGAAGCGGGGGTCCCTATTCACTTCCTCTTCCTTAGAGATTTTCCCAGCTGGTGTGTATCTGAAACAACAGCAGATTAAAAGTCAGAACAGCCTGAAGGAGAATAAAATCAAGGATAAAAGTTGAATAAAGTTGAACTGGAATTATAATTCACTTTTGCTAAGAAAAAATTTTTTTTATTGAAGATTGTGTTGATTTTTCACTCATCTGGAAGAAGAAATTTACCCACTCCATTAGTGTTCCCCCCTTGGGGTACTCATCTTTGGTACAGACTGACAGTGAATTGACTGTAATTTGATTGGTGCAACATCTGTGTTGGTGGACATCAAACATAATTCACGACTTTGTCACTTTGGTTGTGTGACTTACCAACCTCGGGGGGATGTTGTCCGCTATTGCTTGGTTCCATCTCTTATTTGAGCTCTGCAATCCTGATTCTTCACATTCTTCTGCTCTGTGTCCAGATTTGACGTACGATGCCCCGTGGTCACATCACGACCTGCTTCCATGAGTTTTGATGGTTTGGTCATTTCCAAATCACACGAGCAAGACTCCTCTTTTTTGTACAATGTGTCACTAATGACACTTATAGTTCAGGAGCTTGGCAACAGTTCATAAGTTGCTGAAATAAGAAAAGTGAAAAATTATTTTTATTGGCTAACAGTTGTAATGTTGGCAAGCTAGGCTAACTAGTTTCGACTTTTTGAGCCCAGCTTGCCAACTTCCACTGGCTAAATAGAAGACAAATGTCACACCTCGATGTGTTCTCCCATAGGCTGGATGTTGTGAAGGGACGGTCATGGAGGGAAAAGCAAAAGGGAAAAAACGCCTCATTTCAGCATTTGTAGGTGATACGTTATAATGTTCTCCCGTCAGAAGTGCGCCACGGAGGTTGACATAGCAACACCAGCTGTCAGTCACATCTGTTGCTGTGAGAGACGGCCTCTCACAGGCTTAAACGCTGGATTGAGGGATATGTCCAAAAATTGTTTTATGCCCTCTTGAAAGTAAAAGTGTTAATTTTCCTTGTGTGAAAACTCAAATTTCAGTTTGACTTTAAGGTCTTTTATCTTATTGGTAAAACTAGCAAACTCCAATCTCCAAAAAAGTTTTTCAGAAATGATGATGAAAAAGTTTCACTTAATAACCTTGAAATCCTTTATTTTGCATTCTAATTTATAAAACACCAAAGAGTGGAGCCAAGAGATCTGTATATGACAACACTGATATGATGTACCAAAAGCAAGGACAGCTCAACATGTCTGTCTGGACATTTGTTTGAGAACTCAAGCCTCATGAACATCTTGGAGTGATTCCTCAAATTCTAATTATGTGAGTACATGAGCCCGATTTCATGCTTTCAGCCCTTTTCACCCAAACAAGCTTCAGGATCCTTGAGGTGCATGAGTCACATACATGGACTGTGGCAACAGCAAATGTGTCACTCCCACCTTCCATATATGATGCAGTTCCCCTCTGGGCCAATCAGCAACAAATATTTCACCTTGATTTGACCTGTGATTGCATTGGACCCCTGTAGGCTGATTATAGGCCAATTAGCATGAAGAGGAAAAGGGTTGATTGCTGTCTTGAAATGCATCATAGTCCAAGTTTCAAATATCGTAAGACAGATGAAAAAAAAAAAGCAAATGAAGGGAACAGACAAACAGAAGTGATGATGTAGAAATGACGAGATGAGTCACAGTCCTTCCCCCACCCACATAATTCAATTGTCAGGAATACTGTCATGTTTTAGTTTATCAGTTATAGGTACTTTCCCATTTAAATCAGCTGGGAACATATTAACCTTATTAGTGTTGTAATCTTAGAAATAAAGATGGAGTCATTTTTATCTGAGAGTTCAGTACCAGGCCGATAAAAAGAGAATAACAGATATATTGAAATTAAAAAGATTTAGTTATTGATCTTCATACAGTGATACCATCAAAGGCAATAAACTCAAATAATATAAATCAATGGCTACAATGGAAAGATTTAGAGGAATATACAGAGGTTAGTCAGTGAGGAAGTGTTGTTTAGTGTTTGTGGTACTTGGGATCATGGGAAAGCTTGACTCATCTTGGCTTTCAGACAAGGAAGGGCAGCCACAGTCATTGAGTTTGTTAACCATTTATTTTTCCTGTTTGTGATCAGATATGACCGTACAGCTACTGCAGCAACATCAGCAGTTATTCCTAAAAGTCCCCCATTAGGCTGCAGATTTTTACAAATGTAACCTCATATTGGGCTAATAAAGTAAGGACATTTTTCTTTACTTTGCTGTTTCTAACTTTTGCACTGAACTTTGCACTTATTGTTTTGCTTGTAACTTTTCAGGAAATGTGAGTTTACTCTCCAGTCATGCACAATTTAAGTCACACCAGATAAGAGTATGAGCTAGATACCAAAATGTAAATGGAAAAGAATGAAAAACAGAAAATCCCTGAATGCTTTCTATTGGTCTGATCAAACCATAAGCCTGATTAGAGCTACTTTTCACTAAAAGCTAAAGCACACATCCACAACTCCTCACTGACACCTTGGGGTTAATCTCAAAGAAGAGGTGGTTTAGACTCACACACACATACACAAACACACAATGAGAGTTTAGTGGAGATTAGACTGCTAAAGATGAGCATCAGCAGTATTTTAAAGCTGATTCAGGTTTTTTTTTTTCAGACTAAAGAAGGAAATGGGCTAATCTCTGCCCGGACACCTACAACATGTCTGTCATCTGAGGATTTACACCTACAGGGCTGTCTGGGCAGGGGCATATGCTCTGTATGGAGAAGAGCATGTGCACTGCGTCTGTGTGTCTGTGTGTGTGTGCTTGTGTGCATGTCAGTCAGCTTGCTGGTGTGACTGCCAGCTTCTTGCTGGAAGCATGACAACATCTTTACCAGCAGCTGGGCTGATGATTAAGTGACACATGTGCTCATTAAGTTCCTGCTATTGTCTGTCCAGTAAAATGAACTGAAGTAGAGAAGAGGAATACATGCAGTATTTGTTGACTTTAAACGGTTAATCATGATTATGTGTCCACTTCTGTTCTTTCCTTTCATTTCTTTTACTCTTTACATGACCACCCTGTCCTTTTCTCTCTCTTCCCTATGGTTCCCTCACTGTTCTCTCCTTGCCCACTCTCTCCTTTTGTTTCATTCTCTTTCTTCTCCGTCTTCCCCAGACTTTCCTGTCTGTTTCTCTCCTTTCCTATTCTGCCTTCCCTGTCCTCTCTTACCGAATGCTTCCTGTTTTCTCTTCCCTTTTCCTCCCACTTCCTTATATTTATTTTCCTGTTTTCTTTCTCCTACTCTCCTTACATTCTATATTCTCTTTCCTTCTTCCCATTTCAACTCCTTTCCTTTCCTTTCCTTTCCTGTAATAGCCAACGGAGGCATGCCTGAGTTCCGGCCACCCTCATTAACCTTATCATTAAGCTGACCCCCAGCTGGACTGCACTGCCCTCACACTGCTGTGTGGCTTTGAGGAGTTGTGTCAATACATACACACTCGACCATTAAGCTGGAAAAGCGAGAGCTGGAAGGGAGGGAGGCAGAGCTGGTGGATGCACAGCAAATTTATATAACAGCTGAGACAGCGAGGGAGGAGTGTGTGCGCGAGAGAGAGGGAGAGGAATGAATGATACATCCAGGTTGATCTGAACTTTCCCTGTACTCCATTCCTTTTGATGTGCTTTGAGTGTGTGCATTATGAAAGCCCATGGTGATTAGCCTGTCTATGTCTCTGCGATATGAATAAGTCCCCAGGAGAGCAAAGATGTCTAGACTTATTCAGCGAGGCAGCCTTATTATCTGTTGTACAGCAACTATGAAGAGGCTCATATTCACTTTGCAATCCAACTGCTGCAGTGGCCTTACGCAACAGTCTAAAAGCAGGAGTCAAATCCCAATCAAGTCATCACACAAGAGGGTGGATGAGGGTAGAGTGAATAGAGAGCGAGAGATAATGTTTCTGTATATAGCGTATACGTTATCTGTTGACTTTTTTATAAATATTTAGATATGAATACGGCAGCCTCTAAAGCTACACAGTGTATGTCACGTACAGTAAATAATTAATCGCACTACTTTGAGATATTAGTGTGCAAAAAACCTAAATTAGTCTCCAAAGGCCTCTACGCTAAATATTGTATTTGTATTTTATTGTGTATATGTATTTTATTTATATCCTTCACAGCATAATTTTACTTTACAGAAAGAACAGCACTGTTCTTTCATTTTGAACAGAGCCATTGTATAGTTTTCAGTGTACTTCACAATGACAGACAAGTAAAATGGTGATGAAAATGACTTCCACTTGTTTATCTCCTTCAGTGAGGTGACCTTGACCGATGGAGCAATGTTGTTTTACTTCTGTACACATGTAGAAGTCTATAGATCTCAGGCTCACACAGCAGTGCTTACAGCTTGACACTAATGTCAGCATACTAACATGGTAACAATGGTACCATGTTTGCCATGCTTACAATTTCAGGTTAGTGTGAATATAGTGAGTTTGACGTCATTAGTTGTGCAGGTATTTGTTCATTAACCGAAGAACAGGACAAATGTTAATGTGATGGCACTAAACAGACGTAAAAGGATCACCAGAGCTACATATAATCAAGCAATTCTATTTAATCCTGTACAACATTTTATGGAAATCCATCCGTTAGCTAGGACATTAGGATTTATCATCTGGGAACCATGAATGGTTGTGCCAATAGATCAAGTAGATGTAGACATATTTGACTGGGTAAGTGAAAACTTCTAATGAAAAATCTTTTGCTGCTATCGCTACTAGAAAAAAAAAGAAAACTTCATCCTCTGGGGACCGTGAATCAGAGTACAACATTTCACGGCAATTGATCAGATATAGCTTTTGGGAGATTGAGAGATTAAAAAAAAAAATAAAAATGTCAACTTCATGGTGGTGTTGACCATGAATGTCTTTTCCAATAGAGATGTTTCAGACCGGACTCAACTAAGAGAGAAACTGACAATAACACACTCACAGCCTCGAGCAAGGCTAACAATTGTTACAAAACTGCAAGGTATTAGAACTTCAGTGGAAGAAATACATGTCTCCACTAGACTAGACAAATAAATGTCAAATATACTGACATATATACCAACTTGCTTTTGCCAGCTAGTGAAAAGTAAGACCTGCAAGTTACTTATTTAATCTTGCAATGAACAGTGATGATATGTTAGATAACAAAATAACACCTCAGATATGAGACTTCCTGCTTTTTATTAGGCAGTGATGGTAATAAGTAGCTGTGATTACGCAAACAGAAATGCGTTTGATTTTCTCCATACTCGCAGGGAGTGGCTATTTAAAGAAGTGTTGCTTTCATCGTAATGATAGCAGAGAGATCTCACTGTGCTTCACACATTGTCATGGTGATGTGGGGGGTTGCAGCTGAATCACACCGATTCCTCATCTCCAACAGTGAGAACTTGTCATCATTGAGCTAAAACACTCAATGAGTGGGGAGCAAATTATTCTGCAGATTTCTGAATGACCACTGATTTTGTGCACTCTTGTCCTTTCCTTTCCTTTCCTTTCCTTTCCTTTCCTTTCCTTTCCTTCCTTTTCTCCTGTCCTCTCAGCCCACAAAGATCTTTAAAGTCAAGTCCTGATGATTGAACTGAGGGACAAATATCACTGTAACGTATGTAATGTAGATGAACATGTAAATGAATCTGTAATGTATTCAGATTGGCTCTTTGTCTTTGTGTTTTGAGCTCCTATAGTTGATTCTTGCCCCGGGCACAACAATCATTCAATGTGTTAATGGGTCGCACACTGAGCTCGTTAGCTATGCACAGTCCTCATTAACATACAAATTCAATTAACTTTCACTGCAAAAAAAAAAAAAAGAAAGAAAAAAAGAAAAGAAGAAGGAAAGAAAACAAATCTTTTGTCTGATGTCTACTCTTCTTGCATTTTATCTTCATCTTAGTCACAGTGAGTGGAGGAGAACAGCAGCGGTTTCGGTGACTTTCTCTGTTTTGGGCTTGTTGATGAATGCTTTATGGTCGTTCGCAAGGTGGTACAGTTAAGAGCGCAGCCAGACAGCCTTGTGCAGGGAGAATGAAAATGTTTTGTCCTAACACTTTATGAAGGAGACTGTCAGGTATTTGTCCTCTGCTATTAGCTGTCTGCAGCAGGCTGGATGGCAGCTGTTTTAGAGGGCCATTGTGGAAAGACAGCACGACTTCCTAACTGTGGCAGAATTAAGCAGCCCTCGCTATGTTGATTGAAAGCCAATTTTCAAAGTGGTGTGTAGTCAGAATGTTCAATAGCTGTGGTCTAGCAGGCAGACCCTTCATCTTTCATCAAGTATTCTATAGGCAATGCTCTTATCAAGGGAATTGGTAATTAGTGGCATGCATTGTGTCAGAGGACAGAGCACTGAATACCAACTACATTAAAGGGCTGATGAGATAAGAGGAGTGTCTGCTTGTGTGTTTGTGTTCGTAGTTGTGTGTGTGTGAGATCCCGCTCCTGCGCTCGCCTTCAAGCTCCAGGGACAATGGTTAGGTGCCACGGCCATGGCAATGCATGACTTCAATTTACATGTTTGCATATTTGACAATTAACCAAATTGATTTCCTGTGTGTGTTGAGCGGCAGCATCGGATGACTGTTTTCCCAAGGATTTTCAATAGCACGTCCATCCCCATATCAAACAGGCCCAATAATGGCAGTGTCTCATTTGCACACCATTAATTAGACATTCGTATTAAATGGCTAATTAGCATATATAGCGTTCTGTGTTTTGTCAGGGCGAAAGCTATAGCAGCAATAACTTTTCCTTTCATATCACTTGTTTTTGCTATCTATGCAAATGTGAGTAATTTCTGATGGTTTTAATCAGTGTGTGTGTGTGTGTGTGTGTGTGTGTGTGTGAGCAAAAAGGAGACTAAAAGAGAGATGTTCAACATACCTTTTACAGTAGCGGTTGAGAGGAAAAACTGTCTTGCAGGCACGGTAAAGGAGACAAACACACTAATGATTATGTTTTTTCCAACACAGAGAGAAAAAGAGACTAATGATGCTTTTCCTTGTTTGTAGTTGACATTTTCTTTGAAGACCGATAATGAAGCTCCTCGGAGAGGTGCAACCACAGCCAAACTTATCCAAGCAGTTCTCCAATTACTATCACTGTTATTAGTGTCACCCGGGAATGTGGCGCAGGATAAACCCACCTGAACTCACATTAACCAAATCTTAGTGTGCAAACTCAGTAATTTACGTAAGGATTGAGTCAGCAAGGGAAAGCAAACATAAATCACTATTATCTAGTCTGATGATTTATTCAAAAAATGAAAACAAGTTCATCTGTAATTGATATATTTGGTTCCAGTAGCTTGGTGTGGGGACTGCACACACAGATCCTGTATTCAGTTAACTGCTAAAATGCTAGGACCCCTGGACAGGTTACAGCTAGTTTTTGCATTACTTTCCAGAGCTTCTATTTTGTCTGGTGAGAATTTCTTCAGCTGATCTTCTGTGGATTCACCTTGCTGTTTAAGCCACTGATGATCTACAATGATGTCAGGGGTCTTCAAAGTCTGACACTGTGAACCCTCTAAGAGCTTTACCATGGCAGCCAGACTTGTTTGAGGTTCCCGAGGACATTTCAGCTCTCATCTAAAAGGCCTCTTCAGTTCTAAGTGACTGGTCACTGATGGGGCGTCCCTGGAATCTCTGGGATTTGACCGACTTTTGACACAAATTGCGAGGCCCCTGGGGAGGTAGAGCTTGCAGTTTTTCTTTTTAAAACTTCTGGTTATAGAGAGTGATGTTCATTAAATAAACAGCAACAGTCTACATTGCAGGACTGGCTTTGTAGTTGTATCCTGAAGTTATACGTCATTATTACAAATGTAGGATAAAGTAAAAAAAAAAGTAAAAGTAGGATAAGGATAGGATAAAGTTTTCTTTATCGCAAGATCTGTTTTCACTTCAGCTCTCTATTGGTCGAGGGTATAATTTGCAGGGCAAAGTTGAGCTCATATGAAAACATTGTGTGGATCCTCTAATCACAACAACTCCATTGGAATATTTTGATTTTCTTGTAAATTTGATCACTTTCAATGCTGGTAGGACCAACCCATAAGGACAATCATGGTCTTGATCAAGTTAAATCAAGTTTTTCTTTTTTATCTACCACTAGATCTGTGCTATCAGCTCTGCAGTCAACAGTTCAGCTGCAAGGGAACAAGCGGCAGAAAGTAGAGGGAGAGAGATGGAAAAAAAAGTGTAGAAAAAAGTGTAGCATGAAGAAAGACAGGGAGAAAGAGGTGGGAGGGATGGGAACGGAAAGAGGGATGAGGTAAGCCCTATGGGAGAGGCCTGCGCCGGCTCGCTAAGCCCCTCCAACCTCCCCCACCTCCTCATTTCTTTCCTCCTCCACTTCTCTTTCCAAGTAGATAAAAAGAAGGGGAGAAGAGGAAAGGAGTGACATCAGCGGTGACATCAGGAGAAAGAGGGGTCAGAGGTTAAACAGATGATAGTTTGTTTTCACAGAAAAGAACAAGGGTCGATGCATTTGGAATTTATTGAAGGTGAAGACCTTAGAGGTGAAGGCGCTCTGCTTCATTTGTTGTGACCTGTGCTCATGGGTCACCTGTGGGTGTCCTTGGGGCAGCCTGACGGGTGCTCTCCGAGGGTTGAGGCGGATTTAGATGAACTCTGGCCTCCCTACGCCCTCCCTCTTTGCTTTTCCACCTAGGGGCTGGCTTGTATCCCACAGTGTGTGTGTTTTTTGGAATGGAATTGTCCTGTCTGTAATCTGTGTTTGACATAGTGTATCTGAAGGGGTCTCCCCATCCAGACACACACACAAACACACACACAAAATAATGCTTCCTTAGTGGGGTACACAGCATGATGTGATGACTTTCCTCTCAGTGAAAGGCCTCTTTGATTGGCGGCGAGGAGGGGGGTGGTGAACTTCCCATCATTTAATGTAACACATGCAGAAGGATGTGGCGTGTGAGACAGAGCAGGCACACAATAGCAATTCACACTGAATACGCTTTTGATTCACTGCACAACTGGAAGTGAATCTATTCTGCCACATACTCCGATCTTTGCTAGGCTTTGTTATGCATCCACAAGAAACATAATTTTTCCTGTTTACAAACAAGAAAACAGTGTAATTAAGGTGATTCATGTTGTTTTTCCAGCTACGATGAGATTCATTATCAAAAAGACTCAAATGAAAATGTGTGAATGAGAAACATAAGAGCGTGACAGCAGTTTACTTTTTAATATTTCATGTTTGGAATGTGCAGAGTGATGTTCATGCGCTGTATTGAGAGGAACATATCTAATAGTTTGTGGTGGTTCGGCTTGGGCTAATCACTGTGTTTGTTAATAGTCTCCTTAGGGGAAGGCACGTTTCCCTCTCAGTCCCTAATGTAATAAAAGGCTTTTAGCAGCTCCTTCAAATGCATCAGGACTGTGCTTTTCCTTATTTCCTTTGTATCTCATTAATTTCCATATTTAATTAGCTTGGCTCATTAAACGCCATGCACACAGGAATGTATGCAGGGAATAATTGCATGCAATGTTATAGACACAAATTATCCATAATGTTTTTGTGTGAGTTGTGACAGAACATGTAGGCCTTGTTGATTAGTCCACTCTAATAGACATGGCACTTGATTTGTTTGTCTCTCAGTGTGTATGTGAGTGTGTGTGTGCCCTTGGGTTCTCAAGTGTGTGCACAAGGGGATATGGTATTTGTGCACATGTTTCATATGTGTATGTTTGTCCATTTGTGTGTGTGTGTGTGTGTGTGTGCGTTGGTGTGCACGCCAATCTAGCCGTCAACTCTAAACCATGTTAAAGAGTGAAATTACCCATCAGCTCTAGTGAAAGCATGGCTGACAACCTGTAATCATGGTCATGAGAGAAAACAAATCATTGTCACATGTAAGCACACACGCATGCACACACTCAAGACAGGACATTGGATGACCAGAGATGATAGAAAACACAAAATCAAAATACAGTTATCCAAATAGCCCTTTTTCATCCTTCTTTGTTTCCTCTCCATTGAGTCTTTTTGCCTGGAGCAAAGCAAAAACTTTCTACTAAGCAAGGAGAATGATACACAAGAGAGCAACTTTGTCTTAATTGTCTCACTGTTGACTCCCCACCAGTCTCCATGCTGCCGTCTGCCTCTCATACATCACAGCAAAATAATAAGAGCTCCTTCAACACACACACAATCTTTCTTATCCAATATATGTTTGCATCTTTTATATGAGATGTTCTCTATCACACATCTGAAAAGAACTATAGGTGATTTTTAATCATGTGCTGTGGTGAGACACGCATGAATAACTCTGACATTTACAATTAGCTGTTGTCAGCAGTCAAAGGCAGTAGTGCAATTTACTAGGTACACATTACTGTCGTAAATGGAAGTGACAACAATTTGATATGTTGTTTGAAAGTGGCATGATAGCGAATTGTATTTGACCCTGTTTAAGTGGGCTCACTCTTGATAGGCGAACACCCTTTATTCAAAAGAGATAATTGGTTTTATAAAATGTTGTTCATGCAAGCCCTCAAATGTTTTAGGAGGGAAAGCGCCGGGCGCTGATTAACCTTGTCATAGTTGTTGACATCTCACGACCACACAGCTCTTACATTCAACGCGCTTTCCTGCATTGAATAGTGTTCTTTTTCTTTCCCCACTGCGTGACAAGGATAAGTGGTAAATTAATGTTTTTCTTTATCATTGTCTTTGCCTTGACAGATGCAGTCAGAGGGGGGACACTATTCTTTCAAACAGGGTTAAAGACTGAGAGGGTTATTTTCCAAACCTGAAGGACACAGTGGTAGTTTATGACTCAGGAGGTTGAGTGAGAAAGGTTTGGGTTTGAGAAAGGGGGAGGAGGGGTTGGGTGAAGAGGATTGGCCTCTCTGGTCTCTTTGGTCTCCTTGCTGTGGTTTTTCCACATTTGGCTGGCAGACAAGTGCATTGTGCATGAGTGCTCTCTGATGTGGCGTTGTGACGATGAGTAAGCACACATATGATAGAGTGGGTATGTGTGTGGTATCCAGAACTCTGCCTGACACATGGCCATAAGGAAATTCAGAGGCAGGATTCATGAGGGAGTTTGGAATATATATTACATAGCGTTTTACGGGCCAAACTTTTTCCTCCTGTCTAATTAGAGGACAAGCTGTGGGTTCTGCCAGTTACGTAACTTCTTGGTGAAGACGTGATACATTCAACATGACACATCTGGATAAATTATTCATAGATTTGGTTCCAGTTCAAGGATGTAGATGAACTCACCTAAAGTTTACTAAGGTTTCCCATTCTTTTTATTTGCATTAAGAAAGCCCTATGTCAGATACTCATGATGTATATCTTCAGTTATAAAAAAGCAGCGCCTACTTACAAACCTTTGTTACAGGTTCCATATGGGCTGTGAGAAGCAGATTGTTTGGTTCTATAGGGGTGCGCCAGTGATGGGGTATCACACTTTCAAAATGTGAGGAGGCAGATTTTAAAAAGAATAGTTTGAAATGAAGCAGCGGAGGCTGGGTTGCGCTAGCTCTCAATCTAATATGAGCTTCAAAAGTGCTGGTCCTACGTTTCCCATAGTGCAACTCCGCAGCATCTCCCATCAGACTTATAAGACGGCTCTGTGAAATATTATAATATCAGTTCGGACATAACTCAAGATAACCCCAGTTACATCATCTGGGTTATTTTCTTATTTTCTCAGACTGGACAAAGATTAAAGTTGTAGAAGTCTCCACTGCAAAGATTTGAGATTTGTGAGTCAAGAATGTTTTTTCCTATTTTGGTAATAATCTTATAACCTATCAAATTGGTTTTACAAAGGTTTGTGGGGGCCCAGACTGCCGGCATTCATATAAATCATAATGAGTCATACCAAGCATCACTGAATGCAGTATCACTCTCAAATAAAGTACACATGTTTATTAGTTGTAACTAAGGAGGATATTAATGTCTAATGAGTGTTTACTTAATGATTGATAGTTAAAAAGAGAAAACAGGGTATAGAAGTGGAAGCTATGCTTAAGTTTTTAATAGCTTATTACTGATGCAATATTTAATGATTCTTTAAATAATTAAGAGCTGCATTTTATAAACACTTCATAAAGCATACTTTACTATGAGGTAAAACCATGAATGTTTATGAAGTGGGCTAAGAGACTGGGGCACATTAAGTGAAATTAGCATGTTATCAGCATGCTAATATACTCACAGTGATAATGTGTTGAATTTTAGCAGGTAATTAGCATGTTAGCATGTTAAAGTGTATCTGAGGCTGTAGAGCTTTAGTCATAAATAGGACTTAATGTTGTTACCAGTATTTGTTGGCAATGACACTTTGAGTCAGAGCCAGGGGTGTAGCCGACATCCTCCGGGTCTCATTCATCTCCACTTGAGGTATCACACTTTATCGTAACTCCCCACCCACCTGGCACACGCGGAAGACGAAAACAAACGTCAAGGGTTGATTTCACACACTGCTCGGGCTGGGTCAGATGGTGCATTTGTTCAGTCAGAGGTTTGGAGTAGCTTTGATTGAGCCAAAACATTTGAGTGGGTTCAGGCTGTGTGTCATTGAGGTGGGCCTATGTTCATCATCATCAGCCCATAATGACGCCAACACTGCTACTGTTATCACAACCTCTCTTTGTGGGTGGTTTTCCTCTGTGCATGTGTGTGTGTATTTTACAAGTGTGATTCAATAGTGCTACTGCCCTTGATCCCTCTCAGCCTCTTCTTCTTCTCTCCTTTGGTTTCTTTCTTTTCTTCTTTCTCCTTTCCTCTGCTTTTTCCCCTGTCAACATCTGAAACTCCCACAGAACTCCCAAGCAGCTCAAATTCAGAGGAAGTCCTTCCTGGGATTAATACACACACACACGCGCACACACACACACACACACACACACACACACACACACACACACACACACACACACACACACACACACACATGCAGGCGTAAACTTCCTCGTCAGATTTACCCTCTCTCATTCGTCCTCCCACAGACATCCTGTTTGTCTCCTGCAACTCCTCTGCTCCCTCAGATGAACATAAGCCAGGGAGGCATGGAGTAAACAGAGGAGCAGTTATTGAGAAGAAGGCGGCGCGGAAGCACAAAGAGCTCCAAAAAACAATTCCTGTTGGTCAGGTTTCCAGCTCACATTTTCATCCTCTGTCACCTTGTGTTTTTTCTGTCTAAATTTAGAACTTGTTGATGCTGTGGACCGAATTCACTGACAATCAGATTTAACCAGGATCTGGGACCTCGACAATCATATTACTGCCATGTTTTCGAGCAGTGCTCCTGGAATGAGAGAAACCTTGTTGATTTTTTCTGTAATCAGTTTCCATTATCTCCTGCCGCGGCGGTAGGCATCAGCTCTCCGTCCTGTCTTCTCATCCGTAGAGTGGTCTATCCAATCCATTTTGCCCATCTGCCAATCTCCATCATTCTGATCTTGGTTTGTCCCCTCTTCCCTCTCTTTTCTGTCTCCCTTCACTCTATCCGTGCCTAATCCATTACATCTTCTAATGACTGTTGTTGCGCTCTATAAAGAAAAGTGTGGGGTGGATTGGCATTTCTGAAGCCATATGTGTGTGTATGTGTAAGTAACTATCTCCTCCTCACCTTCTGTGCGAAGCCTCATCCCAGATACTGTAGGATCTGTGTGTTCACAAAGAAATTACAGCCAGGAGAAGATTTTTAATGCCAGAAGATTTCAGTCAGAAAATACTTTTTTTTTTCAACTTTTCTTGGGCTAAGTGAACAGGTCAGTGGTTGTCAACCTTTTCCAACTCATGTCCCACTTGAAAATCTCAAAATATTCGAAATTACAAATTGAACATTAATGATTTAACTGAAGGGAAGCTCAAGTTTTCTTTTTTTTATTTGACATTGGAGAGACCATCTATCAATTCACCAGCTGTCTCCTGAGCCTCTTTCCTTTTAGCTTTCCATTTTTGCCATGGATGTACTCTTTAATCAAGTATACCATGTGGTTCAACCGGTGACAACATAAAAGTTATAAAACACCTCAAAGCATCTTTATATACACATATACATATAATTACATCTTTTCACCAAATATAATTTTACAAATGATTTTCAGCTGACTTGCAATAACTTTGCAGCCCCCAGCCTCACTATTAATATAGGTAATATTGAAGAAGTTGCCATTAATATCCTCTCAACAATGGATCAGATGACTATTTGCATCTGAAAGGTGTTTCCTAGTAATGAGCCCACAGACAAATATCACACAACTCTGCCTCGGCCCTGCGCAGCATTTTAGTCTCTTTCAGCTCTTTGTTTTGGTTAGCCCTAACTGCTCTCTTCACTGTTGCTTCAAGCCAGAAACTTTCAGTGAAAAAGCTCTGAAATCCCACTGTTAATCTTCCAGCCTTCAAACAGCAGATAAACATTGGGGAACATAGTGCAGCATTTAGAGACACGTATTTTCCTTAAGAATTTGTGGAGAGCTTAAGAGGAGAGTGAATATTAGACTTAACCCCCCACTACCCCAACAACATTCTCACATCAAGTTAAAAGGACGATATATCTGATGTTTCTGCTGCCCACAAGTGGCCAAACAATTAGGTGATGCTGAATATGAGTGGCTTTTACATTGTGATCTAGTAATTCTAACCAGATGATCGTGATTATTAAGTGATACGTGAAGCGAAGGAGAAGATTCATGGAGTTTTTTCTTGTCAGTCACAACAGCACATTTGGGACCTCGAATAAGTAAAAATCTTTAGTCCTTGGCTGTTTTGCGGCCTGTTGACTGGCAATAGTGGCGGACAGACTGTTGAAAGACTGTGTTCACATTTTCATGGTAAAGATCTCAAAGGCAATTTGTTCTTTCAGTAATTCACTCTGTAAAGATTGTAAAATGAGATTTTTTTCTTTAGTAGTAACATATGTCTTTCTTTTGTGTAAGCTGCAATTGATAGACCTCTTATTATCCAATAGGGTGGGATTTCAGTCTTCAGTGACTCTCTCTCTCTCACTGTGGTACAACTGCACCTACAGTAACTTGAGTTTATTGTTCATTGTCCTTTTTTTTTAATTACATTCTTTTATATCATCTTTTTACATCAAAATACAACTCTGTGTACATAAAATTTGATTTAGCTTGAACTGGATACACAGTAAAGACAGAAGTTACCACATAACAGGTTAATGAAGGATGGTCCTTTAGAAGGAGACCCATGATAAAAGTCATCTTCGCCACACATGATTTTATTACACAGACATAAACTGTGCAGTTATTTGAATTGCGGGTATTCCTGAAGATATTACTAGAATAGGCAAAGATATGGCTTTCATACGGCTATCTTACCTTACCACACACACAGCGTGCTGCCAGGATACAATCGGAAAATAAAAAACATCTCTTCATCTAACAGTTATGGTGCCCTTGAAATCGTAAAGGGCCATTTTGAGACAAATTAGCAGTTGTAGTCGCTCTGCTGGAAGCCCTAGTGTGCCAGTCAGCAGCGCTCCCCTCTGATTTAAGATCATGAGCCTTCAGTGTTCAACCACATCCACATGACAACTCTCTCCATTCATATGCTTTATGGAATCATCACTGTCGCCACCCAGCAAATGAGCGCAGCAATATTTAGGACAAATGCCACTGTTGAATGGCCCAGCGAAACAATTCTTTTGAATATTTAATCACTCTGAAAAGCCATATTAAAGCAAGGGAGGAAGATGACATCCATTTCCTAAAGCTGTGTGGGTGTTGCAGTGCTGTACCTCACAGGGAGGTACCAGGATTAGCAGTCAGTGCTGAAGCCCTGCTGTGGCTGATGGGTTGTTTGTGTTGCAGGGTGCAGTTTCCTCAGTGCAGCGAGGTCTGGCTGCCAGAGAGGCTGTGGAGTGCGCTGGCTGTGGCCTCTGCTGACTGGCTTTCTACACAGCGTCTGTGGAGGCAGAGATAAGCAGTGACACACAGAGAGTGCACACACACTCTGTTGACGTATGACGTCATGGGTGGATTTTATATGTGTCTGTGCAAGTGTGTGATGCTTTTGGGTTCATCTATTTTTAAGACCCGGGGGGCATCTGGGTGAGGCTCCAACAGGATCCTGTGGCCAAAGGTTCAGGGAAACACAGACAGACAGAGAGAGGGAGAGAGAAAGGGGCGAGCAGCAGCTTGTGCAGATGAAAGCTTAAGGAAGAGGGCAAAAGACATGATAGTTGACAACGGTGACAACAGTGTGAGCCACAGACAGGCTGAACAGCCTCAGATGCAGCACACAACGTCTGGTTATTTTCCATTTATTCCCATCACATTCTCACAGGCTCCGGTCACAGAAAACAGATCACCATATGTATTATTAATCCAAACATCTCCCTTCCTCCCACCGGGTCGAGTGGCCCTCAAAGCTGTGCAACCCTCCCTTGCCTTTGGAGACTGGGCCAGCCTCCCTGCAAGGGAGCTCCAGGTAATAGCCTGTGAAATGACTGGGCTTTTGTTGGTCAGGAGGCTCACTGGAGGCCCGGGCAGCTTATTTATGGAGCCACTGTGGTCTTTCTCCTGGCCTCGACACCTATAAATACATGGGGAAGGTTAGCTTGCTAAAACAAACAATGATGTGAGCCTGGGCCATCTGAAATAGAATATGCAATTCGGCAGCTTAGCCCGCTATAAAAAGAGCTGGAGTCTATCTTTAGGCAGGAGGGAAGATGGATTTAGAACTGCGGTGTGAATGCTGGTTCAGATCTAGGGATGACTTCAAGACGTAATAAGACGGTATTAGAGTTCAGGCTTTATTGACCTGAACTATACTTGGTGTTCGACCTCCTACTCTCATTGCAAAATGTTTACAGTGCGTTTTGAGGCAACCACAGTGTGAAGGTAGGTTTAATTTTCTATTCCAATGACGCAATACACTCAGACCTCTTGAGTTTTCTTGAAAATTTATCAGGCACAACTGGCTAATGTGCTTCTCATTTGTATGATTTATATTGTGATTTTTTTAAAATTTTTATTTTAAATCATTATACCTAGCTTCCAAGGCCCAGAGCACATAACAGTCAGGTTGTAGTTGGAAGAGACTAGGTGTCAGTGAAATAGGTGTTGGCAGGCAGGTTCCGTATGTTAAACCTGGACAGGTTTCAGCACATATATGGTATAGCAGCACACACATGCCGACAGTGGGAGCTACGGTAGAGCTGCATAATGGATATACAAGGAGGTCTTGCTAGTGTCTGGGTTTAGCTGAGCAGAGCCGAGTGTACAGCAGACAGGACTGGAGAGCAGCCCAGTCCTGGATATGGCAAACGTGGTTAAACTGATAAAACTGTCATTACCGTGTTGCAGGCAGCTGGCGAGGTGCAAGGGCGAGAGAGAAAGAGTAAGACGAAAATGCAAGTGAGGGAGCACATCCTGTTAGGTTTGCCAGTTTGTACACTTTCGGTTTAGACCAATATACAGGGCTGATACCAGACTTTCAGATATTGGCCTGTCACTGTTCAGATATTCAGAGGTTTTTCCCAGGTCACTGCTCTCAACTAGATAATTAATCGCAGTACATATAAAACTTAAACAGGATAAATCCCCTTTATTAGAACTTATGTTAGTAGTTTGACCTTCAGCAACCAGTAATTATAACCCTATAACACTGTGCTAATAGATTTTCTTACCTAACAACATGGTAAAAGAAGTTGTTGGGGCAAGAAACAATTGGTCAGGAGACACACAGGTTTTAAACAAAGATAAAGTCAGCCAAACCTATTTGGAAGAGAAAACAGCATATAATTACCCAAACAGTCCATTATAATGGTAATCATACATCACATTTATCTTCTGTACTTGCCATATTTTGGACAGCTTTCTTGAGCGATTACTATCAATATTTAATACACTCACTCTCACTCACTCACTTATAGGTTTAATTTGAATAATAATAATAATAATGTATTAATTATAATCTAACACTTTAGCCATCTATTCAGATGACTGTGTGTCCTATCTGGCCTTGTTTTAGAAATTGGTGCCTTGTTACAAGATCTTAGCGATTAATTCAGTAATTAATAATTTTGACTAACTAGAAAGACTTCATTCTTTCTTCATTCACAACAGTAATATTTCCGTCTTGCGCAGAGTTTAAAGGTGGTTTTTGTAAGTTTCGCCACTACTACATAGCTAGTTTTGACATTAGCTGTCGCCACAGGTAGCAACAGCAATGTTAGCGCTTGTCTCAATAATCTCTGAAGTTTCTGAATGCTAGCGAGCCACAGCCCGTCTCCTCATTTTTCAATGGCAACCCACTGTAGCCTCTGTATTATAACCTCTCTCAAACACGCACACCCACTCCAGGCAAGAAACTACCTTCAGCAGCAAAGAAAACTTTAAGAGTTCCATTATTTCTGGAGGCTGATCTAGCCTTTAAGTGAAGTGAATTAGCTTGTTGTGAATCTTGGCCATTTCTATTGTTATCTTCATCCAGGGTGTGACTGTTTTCTAAATTTATCTTCCTTTGTCAACCAGTTGAAAAAAAGTTGTTATAGATATAGTTTGATTTCAGAGTTTTCTCTCTCTCTCTCTCTCTCACACAGTGTGTTGCCTTCCCCTTCATTGGCAAAATTACCTTGATGGCAAAAAATAAGACTCAAGTTATAAATATTATATATATATAATAAACCACAGTTTCATGTCTCACTCTGCCTTTAGAATCAACTATAAGTATTTCATGCATTTAATGGAACATTTCTATTCTCACGGTCCGATGATGTTTCTCAGGTTTTTCTGCTCTGAACAAATGATGAAGGAGCCACTGAAAATACTTAAGGTTTTGCTATCTGCAGTTTAAATCCAAAAATATCAGTATTGGCCTTGAAAACCCATAAAGGTCAAACCCTAGCAGAGTTAGATCCTGTAAAATCAAACATGCTGTTCAGCCGTGCTGAGAGAGGAAAAGGGGAGCAGTGCGAGGGAGGGAAGAGGAGGGTTTGGAAGGTGTTATGTTGCAGTATGGTGCCAGGGGAGCTGTGAGGCTTGGCAAAGAGGTGTGTGTTCACATCCCCAGTTTCCCTACTGCTGCTGGAGAAAGGGGAGGGAAAGAGTGCGAGGGGAAGGAGTTTGAGATGAATGGAAAGACAGTAGGCGGGGAAGCAACGGAGACATACGCCAGGAACAATTTACCCATCTATCTCTCTTCAGCATTAATCAGAAACTAAATGTGTAGCGTGGTTGCAGCAGAATCCCCAGCACCTCAGGTTCTTCATGTCATTACATGTGAGCATCTATGAAATGAGAGCTTCTCAAAACATTTCCATCCCAGGTGTAAATAAACCACACTGATCTGTCCTGCTGGGTTTGTACACTGCAGCTGACCAGATATAGTTGCAGGATATGAGTATGTAAGATTTAGTTTTTGAAGCTTTGCCCCAAGGGGCAGACTTGCATATGCTTGAAGAAACGTTCTCTCACAACAGCATGTACATGCACACCATACTGAAAGCACTTTTAAGATAACCCTGTATCTTAAGGATTATGTATATAAAGGCCATTCAACAGAACTGGTTTAATGTCAGAGTTGGAAAAATCTTGAAACTCGAAATGCTGTCCTTAGAGTGCATACCTCAGGTAAGGCTGAGGAATCCTACACATGTCTGTCAGAAGCAGATTACATACAGCACTGTGCAAGTCTCAGGCCACCCTCAGATTTTAGCAATACTATAATGATCATATATCATTTTTTTCAGTCTCTTTATTAGAATACAACCAGAAAATGCAGTAAATGTGTATTCAATATTAAAAAAAGAAAATAAACTGAAAAGAAATGTTTCTATAGGCTAAAGTGGTGAGTGTTCAGTGTGACCTCCCTTTACACTGGAGTAATAGCAGGAAGCTGGCTCTTAAACCTAAATGGAATGAGCCATAGTTAATGTCACTGCTGACACTTGTATTTGTCGACTATTTCATGTCAAAATGAGGCTGTGAAAAAGGTCCTTTACACCGGATTTGTGCAAGACATGCTTGAATATTACAGACACATGTTGTATGAGGTTAACTCATTGGAAGCTGCTTATAAAGTATAAGACCAACTTTCATTCTCATCGTTCCATTCAAAATGCCAAAGATCACAGAAATCAAATCATAATTTTGTATCAGCAAGGCCACTCTCAAAGGGAAATCAGCAAACAGACTGGATACTCAAGATGTGGTATTCAAACTGTTATAAAGAAATTTGAAGAATCAGGTGAGGTCAAGGCAAAAAAAGGTCGGGAAGGCCAAGAAAACTTTCAAAATCTGATGAGAATCAGATCAGAGTTTCTTCTTTGAGAGACCGGAAGTCCAGCAAAGACCCGGCTCAGCATCTGGCAGCTTCATCAGGATGAAGCCAGATTGACCTTCTACAGTCAGAAGAAGCTTCATCTTTGTGGAAGAGCAGCAGCCAACGACTACTTTTTCAGAAGGAGAACAGGGTGAAAAGGCTATGATATGCTAAAGCTCACAAAGATCGGAGTAATACGTAAGCATATTATGGTGTGATGAATACAGTTTGTTAGCTGATTTCCCTTTGAGAGTAGCCTTGCTGAGTTAACCTCATACAACATATTCATGTAATGGTCAAAAGCATGTCTTGATACATGTGATAGCAGTGACATTAGTTATGGTTCATTCCATTTAGTTTCTTGCTGTTGCTCCAGTGTAAGGGGAGGTCACACTGAATACCTGAAAACACACCACTTTAGCCTATGGAAACATTTTTTTCAGATTTTTTCCCCCTTTTTTAATACTGCTACACATTTCCTGTATTTTCTGGTTGTATTCTAATAAAGAGACTGAGAAATAATTATATAAGGTCATTATAGCATTGCTAAAACAACAAATCTAAGGGTGGCCTAAGACTTTTACACAGTACTGTATATGTGCATCAATTGTTAAATCCATCAATGTACACACCATTAATGTGTCTGATTTTTTACATCAAGATCATTATATTGTTTCCTAAGAAACTGACAAATCTCACAGTGTTGAGGAAAGTGATAAAAAAGTCTAATAAAAAATTGCTTGATCCACCTACTTAACTAAATCGGCACCAAAATTTCATGAGTACTCAGTTCAGTACTTTTTGTGTAATCCTGCTGACAAATACACAAACTGGAAGGGAACTCAGAGAGCACAGATCTCCACCAAAGATACACCAGACTTCAGAGAAAAAAAATCAAATTCATAGTACGTGATCCACGTCTGCCTCAAAATCTAATGGCAGTTTCCCATGTCCCAGCCCACCACCAACACCAGACACACATCTGTATATATCTGACAAGAACAACACATAACAGTGCTCAGATTTCAGATTAAACCGCACCAAAGAGCTATTGGGCAGCTTGGATCTTCAGCAGAGTGCAAGTGAGAAGAGGTATTCACACCCATTGATTTGTCTGCCCATAAACACATCTTACGCTGTCGACTACTTCAGAATGACTTTCAATTTTATTTTATTTTTTCAACTATTCTCGGTACTTCACTGGGTCATACAGCCCTGTTTGTATTCACCCCATCTCCCTGCCCCAGTCTACCTGAGCTGAAAGAAACATCACTGACAAAGTCATTAGAAAGCAGTGATAAAAACAGTGCTAGTTCGAGCCTGATTACACCTGCTTTTTTTTTTAATTACAGTGACAATGATCATGTAATTGCAGATAGTCTTTTTTGTGATTCTGTACTAGTGACAGTAACATAATATGCTGACATAAAGGTGCAGTCTGTGATTGTAATCTAATAGACCGGACAGACTGGACTGATGAAATCTCCAGTCTATCACATGCAAAGGAAAAATCAATGATGTAGTTAATTACAAAACCTGAAGAAATAAAGAATGAAAAAAAAAAAGAAACACCACTTGGAGAAACTTCACATGCATCCTTTATGGACATCATGAAATATTAAATGAGCCTATTTGCATTGTTTTTTTTAGGATAGGATTTTACACCAGGTATAAAAACATCTCTGCAGATGTAAACACTTTTGGTGATATTAAGACTGTTTTTGCTGTTTCCATGCAAATAAAAACAGGCAGATGAAAACACAACTGAAGTGACCTGCTTTTAGCTATTTGGGGGCAGCAGAAACAACCTGCAAACACAACGCTGATATATTATCACCTTTTGGGCGCTATCTTACACACAAAGAGCAACACAAGAGCAAGTGTCCCCAGTCAGACAATAATCATTTTGCCATCAAGTGCCCATGTTGTTTAAATGCCAAATACACTTGTGCCCATCTGTGGACCCATGGACCTATTGGTCATTAAATCACATGTGGTCAGGTACATTGCTATCTTGAGGCAGAGGAAAGTGATTGTGTGATTTACCAGCAAGAACCTGGTCTTAAGTCTGAGGTGCAACATTTCATTGTTATGTTCAGGACGTTTTGTTAAAAGCAGTATGCGTCTACACAGGCGGCTGGACAACGCTCCTGTTACACACAAGCAGATTGTGATGAAAATGCTTCAGATGATTGGATAAGTCAAGTGGAACATTAGGATACAGTCCTCAGACGGTCGGAGCACTCTTTGTGGCAGATTGCGTTGCACAGCGTTGCCATGCCCTGCTGCGTACGTGCATCAGGACTGGACCCACCGGTCACAATATCTAAACAACCAGGCACAAATAGAATCTCATTCTGTGTGAAGCACTGAACCTTTATAATCTGCCATTCACCGAGATGTAAGTGCACCTGGATTTGAACAGGAGTGGGAGCTGGCACTGGTTTCACATAAGTTACACCCAAAATGTTACCATGAATAATTTACAGGTTGAGAACAACCCATATAAACCACGTGCATGGTGCAGCAAATGTTTTTCCTGTTGTTAAAATAACCAATTAAATTACCATGTCCTTTGAACTGTCAAATAAAGTGCTTTAAGTTGATAGGATGAACTTGTTACCAAATACTTATTTACAGCAGATACAGAGCAGGGAAGTATTAATGTAGAGTTGTGTTCCTGTTCACCTGCTGAATGTGAGTCCCATGTTCAATATTCACTCATTTTAGCTCCAGTCTTTGGTCTTCAACAGCTCCTCAGGGAAATATCTGGCTCTATAGCTGGTATATTCTCCACTGTGTTCACCCGCCAGTCGCTAACTGTGACTGTCTACCATTTGGTGCTGAGCAGGTAGTGCACAGTGGGTTATTAGGGCTTTTTGGCTGAAGGTAGCTGCCGTCTGGAGCTGAAAACGACACCATGAGAGAGCAGTGAGAGTGATCCAAAGTATAACCTAAACCATTAGCTTAAAGATGCTGCGAGGCTTCATAAAGCTGTGGGTAAATGCTGTCTGCTCATAATCGCCTGTGGGTTCATCAACAAGTGTCACCTTTCACATTACAAATAGCCATGTTATCTATTGTTAATGTATAAATGCTGCTTATGGCTGAGTGCTGTCGCTGTGGTTGCAAGCAAATAGGCTGTTATATTGCACAAGCGGGTATTGTTATGTTGTAGGTGGATGTNAAAAAAAATGATTTACACTCAAGATTTGCATCCTGAGCAAGTGGCAACACACCATGACATCTGCCTGATTGCAAGTTCTGGTCCAGTCTATCAATCACGATAGCCACACCACATACATCCTGCTTTAAGGTCTATTTTCCTCTAAATGGGACCATCATTTAATAAATGAACATCATGTTGGAAAACTTGGAACTAGAGACTGAGAGTATAAACCCATTAGGAAAACATTTACTGAGGTGATAAATCAAGTGAGAAGTAGGGGCATTTTCACATAGACTTCAATACAATGATGTCTTTTTACAACCAGTGGAGCTGCCCACTGGTGGCCATTAGATAGAATGAAGGTTTAAGGCTCCTCAGCATTGGCTTCACTTTTAAGCCCTAGAGTCTACATCCATTTTTATAGACAGTTTATGATCCTGAGTAAGAAACAATGAAACTGGGACAGCTACTATTTAGTATTTGTTTGTTGAGAATAACAAAATCAGTAAAGGACCACATTAGTTTTGTGAGTTTGTGACCTTTCAAACGGCCAGACATTTGTTTGTGGCGTATACCATTGACTGTAGATAAAGATGGATGTAACCTGTCGGTTTTCTGAAGAGGTTTTGAAGCTCAGAGTGGGTGTCGCCATCTCTGCAGTACTTGGCTCTGTGTAACAGCCAGCTAATAAATAATTGGGCAAAACAGGTGGGCCGTGTGTAAAGCTGAGACTTCCATGTCACTCAGTGCAACAGGCCCTCTATTACGCAGAACTTTGAGTCTTGTTATATTTATGTGGGTGAGTTGTATAAAAACTTGCCCTCATAGAGTTGTCAGGAAGGAGGAAATCAGTTGCAGACACCAACCATTTTTTGTACCAGACTGTAAACATGCTCCGTTGTAAAGTTGGACATTTTAAAAAGGGAGTCTATTAGGACTGGTTCACTTTTAGAACCAGGCTCAAGCTACCATTTTTAGCACTTCCACATTAGTTTCATTTTTCATTCACAGAGACTGCCAGCTTGTCACTCGGTTTATATCGTCATTCAAAAATCTATGATAGCATTAATTATTTATTGAAAAATGAGACAATTCAGGTGGAAACAAATTTATAACGCAAGAGCCTGGTTTTCAACACTGTCAGCACTAGATCTAAAGGATTCATGATTTGTAGGAAATGGGCTGAAACAGTAAAGATCCCAGCTATGGTGTTTTATCAACCTTCCACAAAGTGTTTGTGTACAGGCCTATAGTGCCCTATCCATTTATAACATTTGTCATCACTGTAATTGTCCTTGTCTTACTGTTTGCTGACAGGCTGTTCTACCTGGTAGACTCTACATCCTCTATACACACTGACAATCGCATCAGCCAAGTACTGATTTATTTCCTTGGTACTCGCCTTGAACCTTTCAGCCACAATCTCACTCTCTTTACATCTCTCCATCTCTGAATGCAAGTGTTGCCTCCCTGCTTGTCTCCTAATGGACTCCATTCAGGACAGTGTGTCTTTTATGGTGAGGGTCCCTTGATCAAGTGTATGTTTCCAAACCACATATATGCAACACAGCTGGAAACATAAAGGATGAATTACACTTGTATGGCAGTATTCTATGACTTCAACCCATTGACCATCAATATGCAACACTCACTCACTCAGGCACATGCACATATCCATTTTCCACAGCTTCCTACTTGGACCTCCTTTTTAAATGGCCGTGAGTTAAAAGGGTTTACAGCTGCTCGTCAACAGAGGCCATCTTTTAAAATTCCAAGCCCACTCATGTCAGCATGTCAGTACTTGTGGTGCTAGCTTAGTGTGTTTTGAATCAAAATCATATCTGAACATCGTAACGTAAATGGGAGTGAATAAAAGCAACTCTCTAAAAAGCAGCATTGCCTGTGGTGCTCGCTTCTTGGTGTGATTTTGATATTGCAGAATCATTGTGACTCAAACAGAAAAGTGCCCATTCCTCTTTTTAAAGAAATTACTGTTTAGTGTCTTGCTTGATACTAAAAAACTAAACAAAACAAAAAAAAAAAAAAAAAAGATGGATGAGAGATGCTCAAAAGTGAGCAGGCTGAGACCATAAAACATGGGAAGTGAATCAGATCTGAAACATTTATCCCTTCATCAACACCTACATCGTTCTGTTTCTGGAGGAGGAAGTATACAAAACCCTCTTGAGGGAAAGGAGGAGTGTAGTCTGTGGTGTGAGGCCAATAGCCTAAACAAAAATACAGTAAGAGTACAAAACCTCCACAGGCAGCCCGCAGATGTTGTGTTGCTCTTTACACCCAACCGGAACAAAGTGGGTTGAACCAACATCATCACATAAGAGCCATCACGTTGACGTTAGTTAAATGTAAAGTATGCTATTGACAGAGTAGGAGATGGGGGTAAATATAAACTGATGAGAAGGAGTGGCATCCTTTCTCTTGAATAGCATCTATAGGCAGCACCAATTCTGGGTGAAAGGCTCAGCGGAAATTGAGAGCAGGAAGTTTTCCTCATCAATCTCTAAAAATATGAACGCAAACTTTTCAGAACCGTCTAAGACGTGGTATAAGTTTCTTTCTTAATGACTGACTGAACTATAATACTACTACTGAATATAAACACTAGGTGCTGTCAAAGAAGAAAGAGAATCTGACTGGTGATGATTTGATGTACTATTTTAGTCAATGAATTCAGAGGCCTGATGAAGATGATGAAACCACAACGTTAAGGCTGAGTGGCAGGAGAAGCTGACATGCTTCCTCAGATGTGTCATCAATCACTCGCCCATAAATATATTTCACAGTAGCACTGAACAGTAATGGATAATCAGGTCACAACTACAACCGCACTGAAAGGCAGTGTAATTAAATAATGGTAGCTGAACGGGAACTCAACAGCTAAATCAAAGCCAAAACATAGCTACAATTAGAGGGTTATGAGTGGAAAAGATGGATCACTCAGTCATTTTTCAAGGGTTCTTAGATACAGTAGTTCAATGGTTTCCAACCTTTTTGTCTCATGTATTTTTACAAATCAGATGAACTCGAGAAGTAGTTTAACCATTTCTTTTACTTTACTATTTCAACTATGTAGCTATTACTTTTAACTATTTCAACTGTAGTTCATAATGTTGTAATTTTTGACTGTATATAAAAGAAGAAGAAGGAAGAATATGGGCCAGGCTCGGGTGGTGGACTATACGAGGTATATGGCCATACGTTTTTATTTTGGTATCTGGGAAACTATGTGGAGTGGAAGCAGGAGATAGTATAGTTATTATACTAACTATTTCAACTGCAACTTTCAGCCAATGACTGTATATAACGATATAGAGTAATACACAGCCACTGCTTTATCTAACCATTTATATTCCACTATTTCAGTTGTTCATCGCTTATCGCATACTTATCTGTTTAAATGATGTATCCACTACTTTTGGCTTAAAATTTCACCAATTTAAAATTTATCACTTAATTTGTGTGAATAATTTAACAAAATCATAGTTTTCAATATAGTGAGTTAATATATATAATGAGTTATTCCACAACTGCATCACTAACTCTTGATTGGTAATAGTAGTCCACATGGACTGTAGGTCCCTTATGAAGAAATAATTAATGTCACATTATCCTGTATTATACACATATGAAACTTGACTGAAATGACTGACTGAAAATGCTGTAAGTGGAGGTGCAGACATCCACAACCCGGGCAGAGACAGTAACAGTAAACAGTAGCATTTCCAGGTATAGGCCGTGGAGAGGCTCATCCACTTGGCCTGTACAAGAAAAATAAATAACTGTTGAGCTGGATCTTTGACCCCACACTGCAGTTACCATGAGGGATCTCCAGTGTATATGCTATTATGTTTCCCTAGCTCACTGGGATTAGATCCAGGTTTGTGTTTACTGTAGGGGGGTTCTGCTTGGCCAGGATGATGGCTGGAGATGGAACACCATGAACAGATTCCAGCCGGCCTGTATGGTGGGATGTGGACTGCTGCTGCTGCTGCTGCTGTCTTTCATGACAGATTCCTTTGAGGCAGGAGTATCTGAGAGACTGTAGAGAAGCACTGCTCAATGAGCAATTTATATGTTCTCAACAAAGCTTCTTCTTTAGACCCTGAAGGCAGGTCTTAATTGTTAGACGTGATATCTCCACTCGCCCCTCTCCCTCTCCTCTTTCTTTGACTGTTTTCTTCTCCCTCCTCCCACCCACCCTCCCTCCAGCTATTAGGAATTGGATTTGGAGCAGAACGATCCATTTAGTCTCTCTCCTCCATCTCTATCCCTCTCTCCCTGCTTCTACACCTCCTCTGTAGGTTTCTCTCATCAAAGCCCAGGCTTAATCTGTCTATTTTTACCTGAAGGAATGAAAGGAAGGGATGAGGTAATGCTTTTCCTGTCCATCAGGTGGGCAGTGGTGCATGAGGTCTCTGGTGTGTATAGTTTAGGGAGCTAGCACCACCATGTGGACTCAGAAAAGATTAACCATTATGAAAGCAATAGCAGGTAAGTAATGTCTGAGGAAATGTGATCAAAGAAAAACAAGACAGAACTTGAACATAGACATCATGGACACAATATAGAGCTGAGGAAATAAATAACGCAATGGACAAAATTTCAACAAACCCTGGTTTTAGAAACAATTGAGACTCGCTGATTTGGTTTGCATACAGTGAATGCTTTGAGTCAGTTTGTGGGAGGCAGAACAGTCAGACTCAAACCCCCTTGAGGTGAAAGTGTGAAAGCAGAGCTCCACCTAGTGGGACAGAAACAGCAGGTGACAACAACACAAAACTGAAAGCACTTTATTTGTAAAATTAAAGCAAAGAGCTTTGATTTTAGAGTCTTAGAATTAACATTACAAGAACAATGCAGTCATACAGTATAAAATGTGTCAGTCCTCAAAAACCATCAGAGGTCAATGTTTCAACCAGTAGAGAAATGCACAGAGGTTCATGAAAAGTGAAGGTGTGTGTTATCCACTTTTTTTTTAAAACAGAAATGTTGATCCAGAAATGCTCAAAACCACCATTACATTGTGAAACTGCCAGTAAAATAAATGTAGCTGGGTAAAGACCACCAATCAAAATACATAGTCTCTATAAGCAGCGACTGATATGTCAGTATCACCTGTGCCTGTTATTATCAAGCCCTTCAGGGTAGGAAATACATCATAAATGGCCAAACATTGTTATTCATCATTGGTTCTACTGTTAGGACTAAAAACATTTTATTGAAAGGTCTTAACTTTGGAGATGACTCCAAAATTCTACTGAGCCAATATTCAGGAAAGCTCCTGACGAGTGCAAACCCACTGCAGCGAAAAATGCCAGGTCGCCATCAAATGGCAGCTTTAACAGGGAAAATGCAACTTTGGGACAAATAATAATTGAAGAAGATTAATGCAAATAGAATATTGGTAAATATTATGAGATTTAAGCATTTTATTTATCTTGACATCACAGTTTTGCATATATAACCTACACAGCTTAGTCATCTATATTATTTACCCATATATTAAAATTATCATCTAATTATCTAATACCTGCAGCTGAGAATGTGGGAAATTCACACTCTCTTTAAATTTCCTCTTGTGAACATTAGCATAGAAAGCTTAATAAATAACTCAACTTCTGACATAGGAGTTGTTTTACTTGTGGGTTCATTTCCAGGGCGATTCCTGGGAGGGATTTCTGAGACGCTTGATAAATAGATAGCCATGATCATCATTCATCGTCCCTCTCAGAACTTATTCTTTCTCAAGGTTTCTTGGGCTTTATTTCTACGGCAGTGAGACAGCTGCTTAAAGTAAGGAACCACTTCTCTGGGGTCAGTGGCAGATTTTGCCTACAGCCCCCAGCCTCATCACTGAATGGCAGCATTGTGTTCTCCATATCCTGATCCCTTTTATATGGAAAAAAAAAACTTTCTATGTTTCTGTGTATCTAATGAAGAGCAGCAGATAAAGGAAATACAGGCCACAGATAGTGTCCCTGCCTTCAATGTAAAGTCAACAACGGGGCTAAAACGCACCCCTTGTTTTATCAACTCATTACTTAAATAGCTGTATTTCATAGTAAGAAAATACATTTAAAATAAATAACATATTCACAGAACATAAAAGTGTTTCTTTGTGTGATAATAGAGCCTAAAAACAAAAGAAGTTCAAAAAAAGTTCATAGGACAAATGAAAGTGATAGATGGAGATTCTGACCTCATCATATGTGCTACACTGATTTACACTTAATACCTTTGTTACTCTCCTATACTTCCCCTACCTGCACATGAAGGCACAGAGGTGGGAGGCAAGCTGCAGCATTTTAGGATGCTGTCAGTCAGACAGAGAAGGTAAAGAGAGTGGTTGGATGCCTCAAGTCCAGATTTCAGTCATCTTTGTTGTGGCTTTGACCGTTGGAGCTTTTAGGTCGGCCGAAGCAGAATTTTCGAGGATGGTCTTTAAAGTCAAGGCACTGCTGGACAAAGTATGGATGTTTGTCTATGAAGTGACGAAGTTCATCTGGAATAAAAGGAGAAAAACAGCAAAAAGTTATAATTGCTGTCAGGGATCGTAAAATGCAGGCTTGAGTTTTTGTTATTTGAAATTCAAGGAGCATTTTAACATCAACATCTTATTAGTTTTTTCATTTAGAGGAATTAGTAGAATTACCATGATGATACCACACTATTAGAGTGAAGATAAACAACCTTCATCTAAATACTCCATTTTACATTATGTGCAGATGGGCAATCTGCTGGATTGTTTCATGGTAAAAGTAGAAATTGCTTTAAAAGGACAATAGAGAAAGATGAAGTACGAAGACAAGCTTTGACAGTGTCTAGAAAAGACAGATGGTGGATGTAAAAGACCCTGGAAAATCAACAACAGACGGTACTTATCCTCTTCAGTAAAGCCAAGGAGAAATCAAATGTGATAGTGACAGCACAGAGGAATTGGGGACACAGACAGATGCTGTCAGTCATCTGCACAATGGTCTCATATGTCCCACTGTACTGCCATTAATCTGACGATTTTTGTACTGATGTGAGAATTCTGTACTGCCAGACTCAGAGTCTTACCATATGTGATCTTCTCTTTGTCAGGTTCGTCAAGCACTAAAAACAGACATGAAAGCTCCACCTCTTTCACGCCCAGCATTATTTCCAGGATCCTGGCGAGATCCTCCTCTAGGACTTCCCCATTCTCCTCACTCTCATACATCTGCACAGCAAAATACATTGTCAGAGCGCTGATTTAAAATCTAGATCAAACCAGATTCACTGGCAAATGTGCTCACCTTGAAGGCCAGTCTGAGGGTCTCCATTGACTTTGATGGTCGATGAACAGTAGACAGGGCAATGACATAGTGTCTGACGTCTATCAGGCCATCTCCATGCTGAGGACACAACGATCTCAGTGAACAGAGGTGGTGAAGAAACAAATCTAACCTGATGTGAAAATGCCATTTGCTGCAAATCTGTAATCATCTCTACTTGAGATGAAATTATCTAAACTCAAATGACCAAAGAACTTAAAAATAGATCACATAAAAGAATCATAAACACTGAATTGCAATTCACTTTTTCATTGTCTCAACTGGTTTTACTCCTGATGATCTGATTTTAGAGCTGCTCAATGTTCTCAAGGCATCACTTCTGAAAGAGCTGCATTAAAAGTTAGCTTGGTCACAAAAATTCACTCTTGTTCATATTTAATGTGCTGCACATTCTCCACAAGGGGGAGCTGATCAGTCCTTGACAGCCCAGTTCAACACTTCATTATGTCACAGTTGTGGTCACTGGTTCTGACCTTGTTAAACACTGAAGCTCTTTTGAGAAAGAGGAAGAGATGATATAATCTTGAAACCCTGCCTTGTCTAAATGATGCCTTGGAACAGGGAGTGGGCCAATCAAAAACTCAAAATTATTAAACAACAATCCGGACTCATTAAATGAAAACATGTCAAGGTGTCAGGAATCTGTCAAGGAGGAAAAGGGTAGCAAACATCTCAGATCTGGACTAATTGGACTCTCTTAAAAACTGCACTAACTGTAGCAAAACCTAGGGGAGGCCAATGATACCATCAGCCCAAATACTTTAGATCTGCTTCCTGCTACATTCCTCTCATACTATAAGCATGTCACTGTGAACCTCTCCTGACGGAAAAACACAAAGGATAGAACTCTTGCTACTATGAAAACTATTCTGTTGAGATCTTCATGGATTTAGGCTCAGCTTTTAAAATTGTTGACCATTATGTTTTTCTAAAGAGTCTGAAGTTGTTAAAATTGCATTTTCTATTGAGTAACTTTTCTTAATGTAGGGTTATTATGAACTTTGGATTTTCTAAACACTTTGACTACTAACTTGTAAGTAACAATGCGTACAGTGGCCTTTCAACTACAAATCAGACCTTTTACTTGTATGATCCAAAGCACAGCCTTGAGTCTGCAGTTGTTTCAAGGACCTGGCATTTAGCTAATGATGAGTGTTATCCTCTTACTCTACAAAACTACTACACTGCAGTCTTGCTGGAGTAAAATATTTTAACCTCCTATTCCATGTGTCTACTAACCTATATTATTTGAAAAATGAGAAATAACAAAGCTTGTACCTTGACTCCCTTAGTGTTTACCTGGTCAAAGAGGCTGTGGACTTGTGTGAGAGTGTCTGTTACTGGCAGGTTGAGGAACTGGGCAAAGTCCTCTAAAGCCAGCCTATCTCCCTGCAGCTTTCTGGCTCTCTTGGCCTGCTCCTCAAGCACCTTGGCTGTGGTTCCTGCTCTCAGCCTAGTATGACAAAGTACAACATGAAAAACACAAATATTATATATATAAAAAACAAGTCACACTGTGATTAGCCTGCAAAAATCCCACAGACCTAACCACAACATTCAAAGAATTAAAGCACAAAATGTCTAAAATAAAAAGCATGTGTCTTAGATTTATAATGTCTGTTCAGGACCCACACTGGCCTGGTCACATGACAGAATCACAGGACTCTCTGTATAGATTCCCTCATATGATCACAGATACTGTATGTTATCATTAGTTGTGCACATTATACATCCAGCCTCAACACTGATTAATGAGATAACTGCAGTCGTAATGCAGCTAATTAGCAATTAGCAAAGAAGGCAAATAAATATTCCTCTTGGGGGGGGGGGGGGGGGGTTGAGGGGGGCTTCAATACTCACATCTCACAACACATGCTGACAGATGATTTTATTAAAAAAAAAAAAAAAAAACCTTTGGGATTACCTCGTTATTTACTCATATCTTCTCTAATTACCCAAATAATTAGATGATATGCTCACAGGTATCTGATCTTTTGATGTATTTCCTACATATAAAACCTCACTGGAGAGGACTAATATCTGTGGCAGTTCTTTTAACACATATTCAGTCTTGGCAGAACAATAATGCTATTTAACACCAAACCTTTCCTGATTTAATTTGATGTGACTGATTGACAATTGTGTTGAAAAGAACACAACTCCCTATCTGTGTTTCTTCACTCTCACCATTAGGTGTCAGTGTTTAATCACCTTCAATTCCCTTAAGTCTTGACTGATTAGTGACCCTGCACCCAGTCCAACCAGTCTATCCAGTCTCCCTCCACTCACCCTAAGCGGCACACCAGCTGGTTAAACTCCAGCAGGCTGCTGTAATCAAAAATGCTCAGTGGGCCTTGTGATAGGCTGATTTCACGGTCATCAAAGGACAGGTCAGTAAGTGGCAGCTCCAATGCCCTGGTGAGGTAGGGGACAGTGCATGAAGACCCAAATATGTGCAATACTGATCAGACACTATAAAGACATTAACACACACTTACTTGGCCATGACCATTCTGACATTATTGGCAAACAGAGCAGGGTTTTCCTTCTCCTCTTCTGATGGAGTGTAAATAGGCAAATACTAAGAAAGAAAAAATAGAAACTTAATTATTAAAATCATTATCATCAAACACAGGTCTGCTGTATAATTAATATGTAATTACACATCACACCCATTACACTAGATAGTCAGTACCCTTTTATATATTTTATTTCAAATTCATATTTCTCTAAATCTGGTAAGAAGAATAAAATAAGGTGATCCTGATCTCTGTCTCACTCACCTCGATCTCCATAGGATTATGAAATTGGCAGAGGGTGAGCCATAGGATCTTGAACCTGGAAGATAGAAGAGTTGACTTTGTCTACATATGATAGGAAAGGATAAGGAGGAGACCATTAATATGATGGATAGAAACATGACTGAACAGATGGCACTGGAGATAATGGAGGTTCCCCTACAGCATCATAGCATGCTCCTTTTTAATGGAAAACAGGTCACTAGTACTTTTAACCACATACTTAGCAGTAGGCAGTGGAAACTAAATTTGTGTGTGTATATGTGTGTACATGTGTATTGTGTATTTAAGTGTGTAGGTATGTGAAAGAAAAACAGACACACTCACGCTCCAGGACCTTGCCATGTCCACGTAACAGTATCCTGTGGAGAGGAAGGAGAAGGAGGAAATGGCTCAGGATAAACACACAAACACCTCTAATATCACCAACTCTCTGACCTCCAAAGTAAGTTTGTGTCTGTGTGTATTTAAAGTCACTTTACACATACTACTGATTACTGCTGATAAATGTCTAAATACTGTGAGTCTGATTTTATAGCCTCGTTCCTCTGAGCTGCTGCCTACATCTTCTCAGACTCTGCACATTGCTGCAGTTAAAACATCCTAGCTAAAAGGTAAAGTCTCTGCAAACCGACAACATTACAGATTAATGAACCAAACCAATAAGATATCTATCTGCAAACTTGCAGTAAAGAACATAACTATTCAAAAATGCTACTGTGATCATTTCAGTGGAAAACAATTTGCTGTGAGTTTTCTGATTTGGGCTGTGTAAACACAGCTCCGGCGTGGTTGAGTAACACACAGATGAATCCAAGACAATTCAGATAACATCACATTTACAACAACAGGTCCATGCGAGACATGTGGGCACTTTTATCTGATACTATCAACTTCTCTTCACGTTTGCTGGTTCCGCACTTGTCATACGTTCATAAAGTGGGGGCAGTTAAGTGTTTTGATTTGTCTCAGCAACACTCATTGTTATGTGTAATCTATTTACACATTTATAGCATATTGTTGTTTATATATTTAATGTTGTTCCCATTCCTGTTGCAGGCGGCCAGCGCATCTCTATGGATGTATGGAAAAAGATGAAATTAAAGCAGAAAAGGAAAATACAAACTGAGGACACATCACCCTGCTAGTGTAGTTTATTCCTGTTTTCTTTGCTTCACTTAACTGCCTTGTAGTGCCACGTTATCACTAAAGTCGTCACAGTGACTAAACTCAGGACAGGGGGAAACAGACAAAAGCTTTCGAGGGAAACAATGAAAAACTAGGTAACAGGAACTGCATAATTCATGAGAAAGCAAGGATAGGTGCCGAGAGAGAGACATGACACCTTTGTGTGTGCATGTGTGTGTGTGTGTGTGTGTGTGTGTGTGTGTGTGTGTGTGTGTGTGTGTGTGTGTGTGTGTGTGTGTGTGCATGTGAGAGAGAGACAGAGAAAAAGGGGAATGAAATATCATCCAACTAGAACATGAAGTCATTCAACACAAGAGAAACACTAACGTGAGGAAGGGAATCCATTACATCACAGGTGTGTCAGTGGGTATAGGCATGTGTGCACAGTGTATGTGTATGTGGAGTCAGGATAAACTTGAACCAAGGTCACAGGTGTCAAAAGGGTGAAAAGAGAGTGGAATAGGATGGGGAGGACTGAATTCAGGGTGTTTACCAGTTTGTTTGGGTAGCGCAGCACCACTGGTTGTACTGGGAGCCCGGGGATGAAAGCACCTGAGAAAGAGAAGAGAGGACGGAGATGGTGAGAGGACAGTATCAGACAAAAAAAAAAAAAAAGAACTCAACTACATGGAGACATTGGAAGTGAAGTGTGAAACTATCCATATTTGATTTTATCACTGCTACAAGTATGTTAATAACACTAATAATTAATTTACTAAAAGACTACATTATTTTAGCCACAGACATTTATAGAGATTTTTTATACAGATTTTAACTGACTTGAATGTAGCAGAGACAAAACAATGGTCAGAGCTGACATGTGTGTACTGCACAAGTGAGAAGCTCACAACCTCAGGGTAACCTCTAGCATCTCTATTCAAAGTCTATAATGCACTGCTGATGACCCAATTGAAGTTACATACACTATTTATTACTGGACAAAGACCTATTCAAGTTATCGTGTGAGCACTGAATAGATTAGAATTGGATATGTTAATACCACTAATAGAGAATAAGGTTTAAAGCTTAAAGGCTTAATTGATTTTTTTGGCCACGTGGGGAAGTGAGACAAGTTTTATAGGCAATGGTGCTAATGTGTTAGTAGATAGTTGCCTATTTATACATCCAGCAGACACAGAGCAACATTAGCTTTGACTTGAAGTCTAATATTCACTCTTATGCTATTTTTGTTTTGGTCTCATCCAGCTCCTGAGTAAACTAGTGAGCAACCAGCTAGTGGACAAAGTGCAGCTTTGTCCACTAGCTGGTTGCTAACTTTGTCTGTCTGCCTTCTGGTGCTGGGCAGAGAATGTACAATGGGTTTATCAAAGCTTATTCATATAGGCTGGCTGACTGCAGCTGCTGGAGACAGGGCTAATGAGGGCAGTGAACAAAATCGGCAAAGCTGTGGATCGATCAAAACAATGAGCTGAAAGATGGTAAAAAGAGTTAAAAAAAAAAGAGTTGATAGAGCTGAGGGGAACTGTACAGATGGGTGATAATATCTGTGGTTTGTCACTACAAGGCATCCCTTTCTGCATTTAACATGGCCTTTTTACAGTTGTTCATAAAGAATTACTGATTAGTGCAGCTTTAACACGTGTAGCTTTTCAAAGACAAAAATATTATTCCTGATCGTGTTAACATTTTAATAATCTGTGTATTTTAACTGAAAAGAAAATAGATAAAAGTGTATTCAAGATATAAGTCCTATGAGGAAGCATTAGAACGATCACCCTCTGATTAATAATGTGAGAGGACAGACAGGGAGAGAGGGGAGAAGATAAAAGTGACTTCTCTATTAAAAAGTCTACTGAAAAGAGACACAGACTGGAGGTATCTGTACAGCACAAAATACACAGGTGGCACCACGGACATTAACACAAACAGACATACAAACGCATACATTCTGTTGTGCTGGCAGCCAGAGAAAAAAAAACAAAACTAGAGGTGACACATCCAGAGCGCACTGGCACCACACAACAGACAGATCAAGCTGGACACACACACACAAAAGCACACAAGCAAAGCAGTCCAGAGTGTGACCAACAGGGCTTACTGGGAATGACAGAATTACAGACTGGAAGAAAGGGGATTAAACAGGGCAGGCAGGGAACAAAGCCAGAAAACACACACACAGTGGGCAGAAAAACAAATCCCAAAAAGATGGGTACAACAGTTAGGTGTCCTGTTGACAACATCTTTGTTGTGTCCTTTAGCAACATACTGAACTTCCAAACCTGTTGGGCCTAGTACAAAATGAATTTGCCCAGACATCTACACCTGGAGTTGGCAGCTATGCAGCCCACTTCATGCAATAATAATCATTTACAGGTCCAGGCACACTAAATGAAATGAATGCTGAACAAAGTGATCACACAGTCGTTCTATGAACACACAGACACACCCCTGGCTGGAAAATACCAAAAACCACAGGCAAATAGTGTTGTGAGCTGTGGTTTGCTCTGGAGGATAATATCGCTCATTTGGATTTAAAGTAGCTAATAAATTTTGAGTTCTACCAACAACTGTAGCAATCAAACAAATTATTCTGGTTTTGTCACCTAAACAGACATAAGAAATAGACTAATAGACTAATGTAATGTTTGTGTCTATACAGGTGCTCAGACAGGGTATTCACAGTACTTAGAGTGCAAAGCACAATCACTCTAGTTGTGAGGTGTTACGCGGCTTGTTTAGACAGTAGACAGCTGTGATGATTAAAAGAGAAGCTCATCAGAAGCATGTAAGGCAGATGATTGAAAAAACATGGCTAGAGCACTTCCTGTGCGGACGTGTTAGAATCTCGTGCCATGTTAGCCACAGTCAGGCTGTAAATATGCACAACAATTCTTTGAGCTAAATGTTAGCATTAGCATGTGCTGATTGACGTGCTGATAGTGACATCGTCGATATGCTGGTGTTGAGCAGATAAAAGTTCAAATCCAACAATTAGATGTTAGATGACTATTTCACTCAATAACTGAGCTGCTGATGATGAGACATTGAGAAGAGTTGTTGACATACAGGTAAGAATAAAATGGATCTTGAGACCAGATCTGTGCAGCACCAGTAGTAATGTGGGTTTTGTACTGGATCATTATGATGAAGACAGGCATTAACTGAAGACAATTAACCCTTTAAGTGCCATGGTTTTATTTTAAAAAATACAGGATTTTGACGTTAAGATTTCAAAAGGCTGTGGCTTGAAAGTGTTTAGAGATAAAGGCCTACTGTAAATGAGAAAAAGATCTTTGGATTGACCAATCGATTCTCCTTCAGAATCAGAATCAGTGAATAACAGATCCATAATTTCATCACAAGTCAACTTTTTTCTGCTTCAATTTACTCAAAAACAATGGACAGAATTGCCTTAGCCTCATTGTATGCAGGCACATTCATAGCATCTCCGTTATCTCCTCAAACACTTTGAATAGGAACATGATGTAATTTGAGGCTAAAATCAAAGTGGAGCATGTCTGCTAACTAGTGGTAGAGAGTACAAATGAGATTTGGCTCTGTAATTAGAACTATTATCTGTTTAATTTAGTATTGTTGTTTGTCGCAATTTTGCTACTTTGGCACTCACCGGTAACTCAAAGTTTTTGAGTTCTGACCCTCACATATGGTCATGAGCTTTGACTGACTGAAAGGATGAGATCACAAATCTCAACAGCAGAATTGAGGTTCCCTCAAAAGGATGACTGGGCTTGTCCTTATTGATGGTGTACAGAGCTCAGTCAGCTGGAGCGAGCTGCTGCTCCTTCACTCCTGATGTGCCAGTAAAGCTGGTTCAGGTATGATCAGATGCCTACTGGATGCCTACCAATGGAGATTTTCTGGCCGAATCCAACTGAGAAGACCCAGCCTGGACCCAAAACATACCCTAGTCTCCAGTTCCTGAGATTTACGGAGCTTTACAGTAAGTTGCAGCTCTTTGTTTGCTGTTGAACACACACCTCCAGATGAAAGCTGATGTTGCTCCCTAACTGCTAAATTTTTAAATAAGCAACAAGTTCATCGTCACCTTGGTGATAATGTGTCAACTTTGTGTTCACAGCTTGTTTCTACTGTCCCCGAGTAACCAAGTGTCACTTCAATTTTTGCACCATTTCTAAAATGATATGCGATCTTGTCACCACACATGAATGTTATCTGATTTCAGGTTGAGAGGATCTGAAAGAGATTTCACCACAATGAGGTCACTGAAAACTGGCAAGGACATACACATGCACGTGCACACACACACACACACACACACACACACACACACACCCACCCTTCCACCTGGTTTGAAGTTCAGCCTAAAGCAGGAAGGGGCCTGAACACATACCAGCCTTGAATAAGATGAGACCCGACCTGTTGGTGCACGTCCCCTCTGGAAATATCATGATCTGGAACAAACAAATACACATTAAAGTACACACAAATGGACTTGACTTTCATCCGTGTAAACTGTGACTCACTGTATTTGTGCCATCACCTTTCAATTCTCATGTGGTGTGAGCTGAGCTTAGGTCCTCTCTGTATATTTTAGTGTATGTGTGTGTGTGTGTGTGTGCCTTTGTGCGCATGTTCATATTCACAAACCTGAGGCCATTCCCCTCCAGATTGTGCTCTCCGCTTTATTTCCTCTACAGTTTTTCTTCTGGAGTCTTGGTCTGACCGAAACACAAACACTGGCCGGATGTAGCTGATCAGAGCTGAGAGGACGATGCCAAAACAAAAATAAACAAAAATGTTAGTTATATTCATTGTTAGAAAAATAAAAAAGTAAAAAAAAAAAAAAATCAACCAGTTCTCAAATCAAAACTGAATTAGTGATGTATTATTTAAATTAAGGATCACTGTTTCCAAAAATTTTCACCAAAATGAACCCATATTTATGTGTCCCAGTGCTTCACTGCAGTGCTTACTGTAAACAAGGGACAAGAACAGCTCAAATACTGCTTTGAGTAATAATTCTATACAATTTATTATTAATTCATTGTTAGATTTTCCTGTTGCAGATATTTTCAAAATCAAATTCTAATCGATTTCTTAATATTCAAAATAATACATTTTTATACATGTTGTTATTTTATTTAAATGCATGTATGTTAAATGAATTGATTTTCAGTTTTCTTGATTCAGCTCTTATAGAACATCTCACTGAACATAGACTAAACACACAGGACTCACTCCCTTCTATGCAGGAAGTTTGTGATATAGTTAGACAGTACCATTATATTTAAATGTATTAAAATATTCTTGAAAAACGCATCTGTATCTGTTATTGTCACTGGTTAGAGACACAACACTGGTTAGAGACAACAGTTTTTATGTAGGAAATCATACAGTGATCATTTCTGACACTGTCCTGCAATCAATAATCACAATTTTACCTTATTCCTGCATGTTACAGTGAGCTCGAAACCTTGATTTGAATATGAAAAACCAAATTTGTTGTTAAATACTGTTATTCAGTATTTAATTAGATACAAAAAAATCTAAACATTTTAAGCTAAACCACTCAACTTTTTGCTAGCCTTCATCATCTGAATTGATTTTAATTTAATGTATTCATTTAACGTAGTACAGTAATTAAGAGGTTCAATAAGAACATTAAAAATTGTAATCACACTACACTTCATTTTTGTAAGACTTTGCGTTGTAAAGTTAATGGAAATGTGTTTCACTCACTGCCCCAGACAGGAATGCTCCTGCTCTCCAGTTTCGTGACTATGGAGCACATGGTCATGGTGACTGGGATGGCATCAAAGTAGGAGGAGTGTGGCGCCACAGTGAGGATGGGAACTTCAGAGGGCGCCGCCCGTTCCCCTTTCACCTTGATCCAGTGGAAACCCCCACAAAACCACATGGCTCGCATGATCACTCGTAAACACAGGTCTATAAACCTGGGACACACAGACGGGGGATGTTAAATCTTAGCAGGAGTAGAAATAATTCTCAGTGGTCACTAAGAACAGCAGATAAGTTGACAAAACACTTGTTTGTCAGATGGGTATCTGCAGGATGCTGCTAAGTTTTTTGTGTACCGCACACACATGCACACATGCACACACACCTCCTCCACCATGACTGTGGCTCAATGACAAACTCTGAACGTCCCAAAGAGGCTGTGAAGGCGAAGGGCCAGGCCAGCAGCATGAGGAAGGACACCAGCAGTAGCCGCACGGGAAACACTGTAAGTGACATCAGTCCTATCTGAAAGAGAAAGTATTTGAGAAAGATAAAAATAAGGCATGCACAGTCACACTGTTCACATTTCACTCCATTTTCACAAGCTTTTTTTCAACTGTACAACTGTTTAACATTCTGCTGCTTTTGAGCCGAGTGTCAAACAACATACTGTTCGTTCCTGTACAGTAAAAAGACGCCTGCACATCCTTCAGGGTCAAGAGGACGAGACACACATTCCAACCATGCCTACAGGAAGGAACAAACATCCATCTATCAGTTACACACACACACACACACACACACACACACACACACACACACACACAATCTCTGGAACTGAGAGGCTCAGTATAATGTCATAACAGTTTTTGTTTCCTATTTGTCATATTTTGTTGTTGCTGTTTCTGTGCATGTGTATGTGTGCACCAACAAATGACTTGTCTGAACTCTCTTGAAACAAGATGATGCAAACAAAGGGGCCAGCGCATTTGTTTGGAGTGTTTTGCTTTTGCGTAACACCACTGATATTTTACTGTGTGAATGGTGCGGCTGGACATAAGTTAACTCTGCAAACAGAGTGTGAGTCTGAGTTCAACCACTGATCACTCAAATAAAGTTTATTAAAGCCGGAGTGAAAAATGAGAAGTCAGCTGACTGGACCTGTCATGCCTTTTCTCTTACTGTGTAATGAGAGAAATGTGGTGTGTGTGTGTGCACGTGTGTGTACTAACAGGGTCAAAATGTCACGGCCCACAGTGTAAATTCAGACTGCGTGACATTTTAAGATCCTTCCTCATCCTTGCCCCCCTTTCATCTCTTCATCCCACACTTTCATTGCACTCCCTCTCTCCCCTCCCATCATCCTTCCTGTGCGCTTTACAGTACTCTCCCATCCCAAAGGAATTCCTCCCCTCATCTATCCATCCATCAATCTCTCACTCCCCTATGTCTATTTGCTCAGCTGCACCTTCATTTATCATGCTGCTATCCCTTCAACTGTTTTTCTCCTACTTTGCATCGATAGGCTTTTTGTTGTCACTCTGGGGAATCATATCAACCTCCTCCCTTCCTGTCCCGTCTTTCCTCTCTTCCTTGAGCATTTCTCTCTCTGGATGAGCCCAGGTGCACACTGCAGGGCTGTATTAATAAATAAACAGTAATGGGGGTGATTTATGATGCTCTAACGCCTCTCTCGTCCTCCCTGCCCCCACGCCTGACGCACGGTGCACTCATCGTCAGAGCTTAACGAATCCATCTGGGAGGATCTGCTGACATTTTTTCAGGAGGTGGCATGAGAATGAGTAGGGGAGGGGCAGAGGGGAGCAATTTATAGTGTTTTATGTACCAGCATAAAAAACTGCTGGTCATTTGAAATTTGCTATAAAAATACTTCTTGGTGTATTTTGGGCTCACATTTATATGAAAGCAACTTAAATGTTTTATTCTCAGAGTGCAATAAACTGCTACTGTACTCCTTTTGTTTCTGCTACATATCCAAATATAGCAATGAGCAAGACTGAGGGGGAAAAGTTAAAGGGGAAGTCCACCAATTTTACACATAAAGACCCAGTTTATTTGTCATGAGGAGTACTACTCAGACGGTTTTACATTGTTCTCTAAAGCTCTGAAGGGAGAGAAAATCTGAGACCCCAAATAATATTAATATTTAACAATCATGTGCAAATTTTTTAAAAATCTATCTACACTGAAATAGCGATAATGATTTTAGGCATTTACTCAGATTTGAGAGAGGTCTTGATCATTGGAGCACGAGTGGTGTTTACTGTTCAGATTTCACAATGCTGAGCTGAATGCTGTTTTAGGTAGTATTTAATTATGTGTTCATTTTATAAGGCTGAATGGTCATTTAGACAGATTGCGTTAGGAATCATGATTTCTGTTGCAATGGTTATTTTCACTGAAAAAAAGATGAAAAATTATGAGCATATTCCTCATTGTTAGGAGAAGAGTATTAGTAGGCCGAAGCATCTTTGTAGCACCACAGTGCTTCATATATAGTGTGCTGTGAGACATTTTATGCAATTTAAATAATATTTCAATTAGCTGTTTAGTGTTTTATTTAATTTATATATAACTGTATTTAAATTGTTTTAAATATTTTTTAAAAATGTAAGAAATGTATTATTTCATAGTGAATTTCTGAGTAGCCCTGTATGCTGTGCCATTAACTATTGCAAAGACAATATGATTTGCAATAAAAAATAAGCAAATATTTAAGTTTGCATATACAGTTCTTATGTCCTCCTCTACCATTGCGCCAGCAAACCTCACATTCACTACAGTGTAAATCTAGAAACTACTGTGTCTAGGCTACATCTGACAAGTCAAATACTGAGTGTGTGAGTCAAAGTGTCTGGAGTGTGATGTTACAGTGATGTTGCAGCAGTGAGACAGCAGAGGTTCTCTCATCTGGTGTAGCTATATAGTTATATTTGTCCAATGCTTCTTTATTGATACCTGTATTGTTCTTATTGTTATTTTTAAAAATAATGAAATTTAGAAGAGTATTAGAACAAAATCAGTCTCTAGAGCAGCAGCAACAAGAGAGTTGCTGTGTATAAACGCAACTCTGGGAACATGTCAATAAACTAAATGTGACATGACATGAGAAGACTGAGTGGAGCTGAATAAAAACAGACAAAGGTCACTATCAGTGATCTCCTCTGTCCTCTCCCTACTCTGTTCACAGTTTAACTTAAAGTCAGTGTGCTATGGTTTTGGAAAACAACATGCGGTGAATGGGATAAAAAAAAAATGTGTCTTTTCTGTTTGTTGAACAGGTGGTGTGATGAAGGACACTATTAGGTTTATGTGTGAATGAAAGAGAGAGAGGGGACAGTGGAAATGTATACATTCATAGAGCTTTTCTTTATAGGTTGGGGGGGGGTTGAGGCCAATCCCAGCTGACAATGAGTTAGGGCGGGGTGCACCCTGAACAGGTCGGCAGTCTATCACAGGGCCGACATATACAGACACACAATTTATGCTCACATCTACAGCTATGGACTGTGGGGGGAAGGCAGAGTTCCTGGAGGGATCCCACACAGGCACAGGGAGAAAATGCAAATACAGATTCAAGCCCAGAGCTTTCTACCATGCCCATCACTGCACCACTGTAAAATCTTTTTTTTTTTCTCATTGTTGTTTATTGCACGTGTTCATATTGCAACAACAACCGGTCAGCACTATTTCTGAATTTCATATATATTTATTAAATAATAATATATAATATTGAAGATGATACTAAAACATCACCAAACATCCGGGATAATTCCACTTTGATTTGATTTATAGAAGTAAAGAGTAAGTGCTCATGAAAGCGATATGTTGTACTATACATAAGTGAAATGAGAAAAGGTAGAAAGGTGAAAAACAAATGTCCTAATGTCTGCTTCTAAAAGTTATGTAGAGTAAAGAGGGGGAAATGTGTTTTGACCTGAGGGCAAAGACTTAATGATTTAGACATTCTGTTGTATGTTAAATATTCAGAGGTCTCTGGGAAACCATGATGGTCCTATTTGGTCGTATTTGTGTCTCCTAACACACAAATACACACACCTTCTGTTTGTATGTATGGCACCATTAAAGCTATCAGGGGCCATTTAGTCATTCAGCTCATCCTACAGCACGCACACACACACACACACACACACACACACACACACACACACACACACTCAGGTGTCATGGTTGGAGCCAGTGACCTGCACTCAAAAGCAAACACAGATATACAAGCATGCATAACGTGAAAAGACAAACATCGGACACATACCATCACCTATAAAATGAGACACAATGGTGGGGTGTGGCTCAGTGCCTCCAAGCAGTGGGAACATTAAGCAGGGACATGGAGAAACTGGTCTCATTTCAGTAACAGGATGTTGTGATAAGATGTGGCTCGATAAGTGTTTGTTTTACACAACCTATTGTAATCATTTATTAAGGCTTATTGAAATATCTGACCCAATTAATTATCTGTTAAATATTACCCTTTACTTTTATTATTTTGCATGATGGGAATCATCCCTTAAAGCTAGTGCGACTCCAACTACATGTGTTGAGGGGCACTTGCCACTCGGAAACACTTGCAACTATTATTGTGTTAACCATGTTCTGTATTGATCCTGGAGCTGCAACGATTAGTCAATGAATCAATAAGGTGATTGGTTGAAGATTAATTAGCAACTGTTTCTGTAATTTAATCATTATTCCATTAATCGTTTAAATCTATTTCAGGAAAAAATGCAAACATTTGATGCATTTGATTTGATTTAGCTGGTTTTCGTGTTCTTATATGAAAGTCAGTTAAATATTTTGGGGTTTTTGGTCAGTTGAAAAACACAAGAGCTTTGCTAATGTCCCCATGGATTCCGGGATATTGTCATGGACATGGATGCTTTATGGACCCAATTATTAATTCAGAGATTAACCAGAATTTTATTATAAGATAAAAGAAATCTTAATGCCAATCCTAATTAAGTTATATAAATATTTTTCAACAATTATTTCCAGACCAACACTAACACACTACTACCCACTTTTCCATGGGTAGTAGTGTCACATAACAGCCACATCCCCAGAGCAACGTGGCCCAGCACACTTTTAACTGCTCTGAGGTCTAATTGCTCTTGGCTAATTGTTTTCAATGAGCCAGGGGAAGAGTGCTCTGATTTCCACCTGGAGGCCCAAGCACCACTCAACCCGTCCTTCTGTTGTCATGTTGCTGGTGTGCAGATCAAGGTCAAAGCTGAGGTAGCAGAACCTGTTATACCCGTAGAAATACCCTCTGGCATTAAATATGTCTTTCCTCTGTAAGTAAAATGTGTGCTTGAGAACTTAAAAAGAAAAAAAGGCTGTAGGACACACTGAACACTGAAATAGCCCCATATGTCAATGTTTATATGTCTATTTGGTTAAATTATTGATATTTAAGAAAGTTCACAATCCAGTCTGGGGACAGTGCAGCTCTGCTGGATGTCACAGGATTTTTGTCTTCAAGCTAAAGAGTTGGCAGCCCTGTCTGTATGATGTTCACTGTTCAGCAATGTGTGACTCAGCTGGAATTAGTGCTACTGTCTGTCCATCTGTTTCACTTGCTGACCTAGTTGGTCTACAGTGCTGCTGATCTTGTTAACTGGAAGTAAAAAATAATATTTCTAGCAAGACCAAGTGCCAGGAGGGGTGATGCACTCGTGCAACTTATCTCACTGCAACACACACAGATTCAATAGCAGACACATGCCCGTCACTCAGTCATACAGATCTACGATGTAATGCTTTTGTTCAGGCAAAGCTCGTGCTCGTTTACGTGTGACTGCTTGTGTGCCTGCAACTGAGTCCATAAGCATTAGCGTAGTGGAAAAACACCTCACTGCCATTAGAAGCAGGCAGTAGGAGGTGTGAACCATACACAGACACACATGGTCCAGCTTAAGTTCATTGGACTGCTGCTGTCATTTGGCACAGACACACTTATGTTTACAATCTCATATAACCTCCAATGGAAAAACTGATGAAGACACTTAATAAAGTCATTCTTACAGCAACAACATCTATACAATCCAGCGAGCCAAACTGAAGTGGTTAGAAGGTTTCCACAAAGCCAAGCTTTAAGAGCATGGTAAGAGGGAAGGCAAAGGGCCTGGCTTTACCACTTGTCTCTGTGGAACATAATTGTTGGGAACTGACTGTGCCAATATAAAGGCCTTCCTGTGCCTTGTGCTTTGTATGTTTTGCTGTGAATGAAAGCAGGCACCTCTGGGCCCCGGAGCTATGGGGAAACAGATAAACCTGATGGTAGCAGGGCAGAGGTAATGCACTTCCTTCTCCTGTCTGACTGCACAAATGCAAAAAATACAATGTGCTGTGTTTGCTTTGTAAAAAAAATAAAGAATCTAACCCAACTGGATTATATTATCCCTTTAGCCAGACTGCATGAGCAATGTATATCCAGGGCAGCCATGCTGTCAGCAGACCCCACCAATCACTAAGCATGAGACCCCATTGATCCATTGGTTGATTGATGAAGAGGCATTGCAGCCTGACTCTCATCCTCCAGCAGAGAGATTCCATCGATCTTGATGGTTGATTTAAGATGTAGCCACAGCTGTCCATGTGTAGCGCAAGTAGCAGAGGGTCTCACCTCCCACCTGCATGTTTGTGTTTGGCCTACAGCAGATGCTGGGCTTTACCAAGTGCTTTAGCATCAAATGTGCTACAATGTATTTCAATGTGAGACAGGACAGTTCTCTTACCTATTGTAAACACTGACTTTAAGATAGCCTAAATAATAATTCCTCAAACAATTAGTCATCCTGAAAACTGGTGTATTCTAATTAGGACTACCTTGAGTACTGAGTAATTATTTCTGTGTAATGAGTACATATGAAACTTGGCCAGCTGTCAGCCCCATTACCCCTGTGCTAACGGCCATGTGAAAACACAGTGTCCCTCTGTGTGCGCACACTCCGCTGGATGAGCGAAAAGAAACAGCTAGAAATTAGAGAATTCAAGAAGTCAAGTGCTTGTTACTCCATTAGCATGAGTCAGTACAACAGTTTGAATGGCACCATAGAATAACGTACGGCCTTTCAGTAGTTTGGAGTGCGTTTTGTAAAAGCACTTCCCATTGTCCGGAGGTGTGTGGGTCAAAACCTGATGCAAATGTGCCCCATGCAAATTTGGTCAATCAAGATCCAACTCTGGCTTTGGTGAAGACATAACGCTCACAGGGGTTATCTCGGCAGTTATGTGTAATAGGTGACAGAAAGAGGGCAACATATAATTTCCAGGAGGGGTCCCTTGTGCCAAAGAAGAGCTCTGCTTTGCATTTATGTGGTAGATTAATTTTGACACTCAAGACTAAAAGAGTTAACTGCTAAACTTAACTGAGGTAGTAAAGTAGTAAACTCATAGCCTGTATTATAGTGAGCTATCAAATAGTGTATAATCTGTAAAGGGAGCGTAAATTATTTGAACACATGGTTTTGTCTCTAAACTTTGTTGTCATCCCAGAGGACTTATGGTGAGTCCTGCTCTCACCTCGTCACTCACTGTAGCTCTGCTCATAAGTATGAACAACTTATTTCCAATGTTTGTTTTGGGGTTTTTTTGTTTGTTGGTTTTTTATATTTCTTCGTGACCATGTTCATGACAACGCACGTTACATCACGACAGTGTAAACCGACCCACACAAGAAAGTGAGTCCCAGCTCTGGTGGGTAACGGTCAAGTGCGCTACATTTACAGCAAACACACAACACAGATAAAGTACTTTAGAGTGAGTTAGGTGTGACTGTAGATAATTATCTTTCATCCTAATTGTCTTACCTTTATCTTCTCCGTCACGGTGAATTTCAGCTTGTGGACGAAGGGGTTTCGACCCAGTCTGGAGGGACGACTGTTTGACCCCTTCATTGCTGACAACCTGACACCCACGAACGAAGAACAGAGGAAGTAAAGTCGCGTCCAAAATGTCCCGTCACGTTAACCGAGTTGGTTGTTTAGTGTCGAGCGGGCAGGTCGGCACTCACTCCACCTTCCTCTAACTAGCAGAGAGACTAGTGATGGACGGGAGGGTGTGCTCACTGCTCACGTACAACAAGCTAGCCAGAAGAAACGAGGCGACTTCCGGGTAGAAGATTCAAAATAAGATTCGCGTGTCTGGCATCAATTGGTATTTAATGTCACAGAAAAAAAAAAGAAAAAACAAAAACGCCTTAACTTTGTGTGTGTGCATACCTCAGGGTGCACTGTGCGTGTTGGGATTAAAAAAATAAAATAAAACAAAACTGATGCAATTCTTTGAAAATGTTCCTGCACAGTGCTCTAAAATCTTTATGTTTATGTGTAAGAATAGCTAAATATGCATGTTTACAAATGATCGTTTAGCCTAACTTTAAAAAAAAAAAAATCCTTTTAGATCATATTTTCCGCAAGTCTGATGGCAAGATATACATCGTGCATTGTTTAGTCATAAAGGTTCGTCTCGTACTCCAGCTTTTGTTTTGAAGGTGAATGAACAACTCTTGAAACCTGGTGGCACACCTACAAACACGTGCATGACAATTACCAAAGCATCTGGTACACCCAGCTAAAACAGATACCAGTTACATACACAGGGAAGTGGTGTTTTTCCAACCCAATTGTGCCATGCAAATAAGTTGAATCAACACTTCTCTAAAACAGTTTCAGCATGAGTGTAAATGACGAAATCCTGTGATAAAATCAACAAAGTTAACTACAATACAAATGCAAATATAAATCTCTAGGCAAAGGGAGAGATTTCATTAAGGGAGTGCTGCTACAATCCTGAACTCAAGTCCTTTTGTAGAAAAGTGGACGTACATACACACAAACAGGCAGCTGATAAGACAAAAAGTGCTCTGACTGTCTGTGGAATGTGTGTTTGAGATGTTTGGGGTGATCGACCTTCAGTGGGATTCAGGACGTATTTGAAGTTGAGTTTCATCCTGCATTTGTTCCACCCATCAACTTCTGTTAAAGGTTTTTTCTTTTAATTTCCTAGATGACAGTAACTGCTACTTTAAACAGACTTTGTCTCAAAAACCATGGATAACTGATTTACATTAACATTGGACCCTGCAGCTGACTGCTTCATCAACTCCACACTGAATATGTGTATATGTTTTGGATTGTAAACTACCAAATGGCTCACTGAGCCACAGTTGTAATTGCTCATTATCACAGGTTTTTTTTTTTTTTTTATGTGGACAATCTACTGATGCACTTCATTGCAATAGTTCACTAACTATAATAGCACACTGTTGTGTTTGTGCATAACCATCTGATTCAGTGAAACCCAATTACATAAGAGCAAATATTTGAACAATACTATCCACAGATGCTGTGCTTTCCGGAAGTTAATCATACAGACATATAGATGAATAAATGTACACAAAGTGTTTTGTTGTTACTTGTACCTCCATCAGTAAATATTAAGTGAACTATGCAAACGGGGTGGCAGTTGCAAGCACAGTATTTGTTCCAAAGCACCTTTCAAACCAGACAGTTTTCTATGGCTGCCCAGTTTGCATATTACTGTCTGTCAATGCTGTTGTGTGCATTATGCTTTCTCTGTGTTAGTCTGTGGTAATACAATGATACAAATTTTTAGGATAAATAACTAGTTTCCTACATTTGGTCAGAGAAGAGACACATTTTCCACTGCTTTCTGTGAAGACACCGATAAACACTGACATGTGGGAACCAGAGAATGATGAGGACAACTTATAACAGACAGCTCTGGTTAGAAAAAGAATGTCAGAGACCACGTGTATTTCACAGCAGGCTGCACTATGTATTCATGTAGCACAGACTTTGGCTCCCTCATGTGGACGAATGATAGAAATGAGACTGACACAAAACAGGCTCAGATTTGTGTGATCAAATATCAGATCCAGGTGAATGACCTGTATCCAATGGGTGAGAAAAACAGAACGACGCCTCTCTAATGACTTTAAGTAACTGAGAATCAAATGTATACAACTTTTTTTGTTTTGTTTTGCATGGCACATTTACCAGGCAGAGGAGTGTGTTCAGCAACAGACTGCTGACTCAGTCCAGCTTCACAGACTTAGGAAGTCTTTTGTCCCACAGGCCATACAGCTGTACAACTCCTCCCAGCAATGTGTTTTATATCCATCCATTCACAGAGACAGCTCCATTTCTATGTTCTTCCTAACATTCCTCTGGTGTTTTTGTTTCTATTATTGTGCTGGGTTTTATGTGTTGTGTGCTACTGGATACTTGAATTTCCCTTCTATCTACCTATATTCATATACTCATACATATAACCAGATGAGTGCTGTATGACTAGTTGCTGTGGACAAAAAGTAAAGTCAATAGTTAAAATCTTAAAAATATTACTAAGTGGACAGTGGGAGATAAATTGTTTTTTATTCCTTCAAATATTTGTCTCTACACCTGTAATTTATAGTATACTTTCAAAGCATTGCTAACTGTCTTTTTTTATTTACTAAGATAAAAAACGCTCTGATTTTGGAAGCTGAATCTCACATCAGTTCCACATACAATGTTAAATTAAATTTTTTTCTGTGATAAATTTGGATTAAATTTTGGACAATGCTGTTAAAATGGAAACAGAGGATGAGTGACAAGGGCTATGAAAGTTCTTCAGCCAAACAATTTATTATTGCAGCACAGTTCTTGTAAATATTTCTCTAGCCCAAGATACAACATTTTAGCCCTGCCTCTGTTTGTGTCTTGGATTTGTCTTGCAGAACACAAACAAGCGCCCCCTCCGTCGAACAAAGAAACAGTCTTGACAGCGCCTCCTCAGTGAACTCTTGGTCTTCATCATTGCACAGGGCTGGATGCAGGGAAGATGCTGGCACGGTCCCAACAGAGATGGTCCACACTGAGCAGAGGAGCCAGACGAGGGGGGCTGGATGGGTCTGACTCTGGCTGATGACAGGAGCAGTGTGCGGGGAGCTGTGCTGAGCGTGTAGAGACATCTGTAAGCACTAGCTGCCGTTGAGGAGAAGGTCAGATTTAATCGGCTCATCTGGGCCACCTGGCGGGTCAGTGAGGCAGCCAGGTGTTTTAACAGGAGAGGCGCCATGGTGTCAAAGACTGCAGAAAGAAACAGAGATATAGTTCATATGCGAATATAACAAAATGTAGATATGACTATGGTATGACATAAGACTATGCATTTAGTCTGGGATGTGGTTAATGTGATCTAGTGCGGTAGAGCTGTAATGACTGGCCGATCATTATCAAGCAAAAGTTTCTCAGTTTCCAGCTTCTACAATGGGAGGATTCCCTGCTTCTCTGTTGTGAAGTGTCGTACACCGAACATCTTTGGGTTTTAGACTTTTGGACAAACAAAACATGACATTATCTTGAGCTCTTGCAAGTTGTAGTTGGTATTTTTGGGTTACTATTCGATATTTCATAGACTAAATACTCCATTAAACAGCAGCCAAATCAACAATATAAGTAGCCAGATGCAGCACTACTGTGATGTAACTTGATCTTGACTGCCCTTAGCTGCTTTCCCATAACCTCAGATACACTATGAATCATTATTAAAATGTCAATCATGTGACCCATTTCCCCAACCAACTGCTACAAAGGAAGATGGGTCCTTGCAAAGATCTTTAAGACTTGTGCTATATTCAGATGCTGTTATCTTCGTCGCGTAATGAACACATGTAAACACTGCAGCCCAGTGCCGCTGTCATAGCTATGCAACACGCCAAGGAGACGTGTAGCTCACCTGCTAGCGCCAAAGCTAAACATTTAAACGGCCACACACATAGTTCTCCGACATGTCCGAGTCGCTTCACGGAACCAAAGTGTGTAAACAAACCTGTCAGAGATTCGCCGAGGTTTAAAACCGGGCTTCCGCCCTTGAATGTTAGGTTTTAATCGCCACCACACGACTGCGATGCCGTTTTAGCTTGTGAGGACAGAACAGCTTCCGGCTAGTGTTCGTGTCTGAAAACTTAGCCCCTCAGTTTAGTCTCTCAGTCAATCTCCCCCGCTGTAACTTTGGATAAATCTCGTTTCTAACACCACCAGACTGTAACTCGAATATTTTTGTAGTATAAATAATTATAATTTTCAATAAACAACTAAACACAATGACTTAAGAGCAAGGCCTTTGAGAAAAGATACACACCATCCAACTACTTTAAACCTGGCAGGCAAAACTCGGGCCAAACATGTGTGTTTCTTAAACTGTCTGCGCAATGCAGCTTGGGAAGTGCATGCTGTTGTAAAGATGGCGGCCACAGTGGGCAGAATTCTGTCCTTCAGTAAAAATGCCAAGGTGTTCGTTTCACCTTTGAGGCTGTCTGCTGTACCTGCTCACCGCTACAGCGTAGAGGTCTCCAGCACCGGTGAGCCCATCACTCACACTGGTCAGGTAAGATTAAAGTCGACTCTCTTCAGTTCTCTGTTATTTGTGTCACTGGGTGGCCTAATGCTACAGATATAGCTCGAGCTAACGTTAGCCCCGCGTCAGTGTGGCTAATAAGTCCATTATCGGACAGCTCTCTGTTTTCCTTCAGCATGTAATTGTCGGCCATTGATTACAACGTCCCCAATATCCACATAGGGTCAACGTGTATTCTCGTTTTGAAGGACAAGTGATGAATTTGCTCCTTGTCTCAGCTCGTTAACCACTGACCGAGAACAGAGCTCGTAAGTCAGTGGAAGAAACGGGTTCTTGTGCAGCTGTAGCCTTCTCCTCCAGCCGATGAATCCAGTGTTTTTCTTGCAGGTGTATGACGAGCACGATCACAGGAGAGCCAGATTCACTGGCAGACAGAAAGAGGTAAGAAGGAGGCGGCTCATTTCAATGGAGACATTTAACATTACTGTGAAACAATGAGACCTTGAGTCCTTGTGCATTACTAGCGTTGTGTGCACATGCTGTTAATCTTCACATTTGCACACGGGTATTCTGACTTAGAAGAATAAATATGGTCAAATATTAATATTTCTGTTCCTCGTTTCACTGCTTAACACACCAGTAGACAGTGTCATAAATATTATATTTATGTTTTAAAGGTAAAAAGCATTATTTGCTCACTACTTGACTCATAAAAATGGATGTATGTCATCACAATGAATAAATGGCACTCACTGAGGATGGCATCAGTATCATCCAAACAATCAGTGTTGTTACAGTCTCACTGCGTTTGCTGTTTGTGTTGCTTCCCTTCCAACCATATAAGTCTAATTTCACTAAACTATTAATGACAGAAATCTTATTTGTTTTTGTAAAGGTGAATAAGAAGTTTGCCATCGAGTTGGTGGCAGAGGAGCCAGTGACTGACATTGAGGCCAGACTTGTGTCCTGTGATGGAGGCGGAGGAGCTCTGGGCCACCCCAAAGTCTACATCAACCTGGTGAGAGCCTGCACACACTAAAGTCATCAAATCATTGGTCTGACTGTCTGTATTGACCAATCCCGGAGGTAAGCTGCTTCTTGTTATTGATCAGGCCAACCAGAAACCTGATTTGCTCATTGTGCACTATAACTACAGTACAGGGTGAGTCAGGGGTGGGCGATCTGATGGTCTTGAACCAGTTGAACAGCAAACCTTTTAACTGTAGCTGGCAATGGTAGTCAAACAGGAACAAGAACAACTGTTGCCACCTGGAGACGGTGGAGTTAAAGTCCATCTGCAGGACATGAGACCTGCCTGCAGGAGGGGACACAAGAGTTGGGACTAAACAGGTAAAGCTGGTTAGCAGAACAGAACTCTAGCGAAAGGGCTAAATAAACAACAGTTCTGTCCAAACAAATATTCCACATGAACTCAACCAAAAGTGTGAAACAGAGGACATTGTGGTTGAAATAAACAAACTTCCAAAAGAAACTGCAGATCACAACTTGTGGTCAGGAATAAAATCAGTGCAATAACAGGGTGCTGAGATTTGAGTTGATATGTCAGGGTTTATGTCCAGGCAACCACATGCACAACTAGTCATGTGAGCACGAGCTCAATTAAATCTGTGGGGTGACTCGTGATCCGGATTGTAGTTGTACCCAAAAGGATTGTGACATGAAACAGGAAAAAAAAATCACACCATCATCACAGAGGTTGTATAAAATGAAACCTGTGCAGTTCTAGAAATTGTTGCAAAGTGGTGAGGATCTACTTACACTTCAGGTAGTCTGTGACAAGGGAGCTTTTTTGTTTTGATTGTTTTCATTGAGTGAATTGAAGTTTCAGTGTAAAATAAAATTGGACCCACACAAACTTTATGCATTTTGGTGAATGCAGTACTTTTTGTTAACGGCACCTAATTATTTAATTTGAATTTATCCCTTGGTATTTTCTTCTTTATTTTTGTGGGAAGTTGTGTGCATGTTTTCACTGGCACACACTGGTCATTCATCAACCTATCACTGGTGGTGAGAGTTAATGTTAGCCATAGCAACGTAGTCGTAGTCTTAGCTTGGGAGATTTCATTTGTTCGTGGTAAAGTTTGCTCTCTGTAGCTTTTTGAATCGAAGGAATGAGGAGGAAACTTTTATTTAGTGTGACTCAGGAATTGGACAAAATGTTTTGTGAGTAAAGGCCCAAGCTAATGCAGAAAACGGACATTAACCTCGCCTTTTGAATTTATAAGCTTTTCACGCGTGCATTTTCTGATAATGAGGTGTTTACATAGGGAAGCTGTAATAATTGTATCATTTTAATTATGTGTATGGATTATGACTGTATCTCTTCTCTATCTGTAAAATGATGTTTCCAGTAGATAATGGAAGGCCCCAAATTGTAAATACTAACTGTTCTGTGTCCTTTTTTTCAGGATAAAGATACAAAAGTGGGCACTTGTGGCTACTGCGGGCTGCAGTTCAAGCAGAAGCATCATCACTGAAACATTTCCTCTGTCTTTGCTTCTCTGTATAAATTTCCATATTGGTTAATAAATTATATCTTGACTGTCCGAGTACATTCCTTTTTATAGTGTCTGTTAAAATCAGTGTTACAACGTTGAGACCTGGGATATTGTCCTCTGCAAAATGTTCCACAATCAAATGTTACTCATGGTTCTTGTGTGTTAAAAGTTTGCAAATAGTAATTTCCCACTCTAATTATTTAGGCAGCAACTCAACTGTTGTCAGTGGGGTAGGTTAATTCTTGGACGCCTTGTTATGACTGGTATCCAGCGTTATTAGCTGGATGTAGTTCCCACAGCGACAGGCAGAGGTCAGCAGTGTTTTGCAGATTGAAGAAGTCAGAACAAACAAAGAGTGAAAGGCTCCTTGTTGCAGAAATAAAAGCCAAGTTCCAGACTTTGTTCTCCACTGAACACAACAAAGGCAGTTGTTTTTAAATCGGACACAAAGGATCTGTTTGTAGTAAAATATAAAATTGATTTGAACCACAAAAAGCTGGCACATTAACGTTGCAGCACAGATGCCGTTGTCTGCTTGATCAGGATTTCTTTCTTTCCTCTTGAATAACTGATTGCCTGTGATTCTGGTGCTCTCATCAATAAGTAGGTGAGATAGGTCTTGCCTCTGTTTACTGTAAGGAGAACTGAAAGAACCTTAGCATTCCTTGTGCATCCCCCCACCCCCTCACCCCAGTCTGCGCTGTAGAGTCTCGCTCTACCAAGCCGGGAAGACATCAGGAGGGAGTCAGCCTGATAAGACACAGCAGCGCGGAACAATACATGTTTGAAGAAGATCATATATATATTTCATCAGGCTTATTCTCCATAGACCTCTGCATGCCAAATTGGCCTGCGCTTGGCTCAGGCTCCAGACAGCACTAGCCTGTTCTGTCCCTAGTGATGCAGCCAGTGGAACTGCATTTTCCACACCATGGAGCTCAGGTTGGGAAGAGTAGTCAGGCTGATATAATTGGCCCTGGTGACTCCTGAAAGTGAGGCTTATGCTGTAGTTAACCTCATCTATAGTCAGACCACTTTGGATGATTGAAGGGGAGAGAGGTGCATTGTTAAAATGAGGCAGGCAAGCCGGGTCAGTGTCAGAGAGCTGACTGGTTGGTCTTGCGGTTGGTAAGTCTGAGTGGTTCAGAGGTGGTGGTTGATTGAGTTGGAGGCATTGCCAGAGGCAAAATCTTCAGATGAAACTGAGCATATGAATTGTGCTGAATTAAACAGCACTGTGTTTTTGTGCTGGGTTTAACTGCCCTCTTTAATTATTCACTGCTCTTAAATGCATCACCCAGCATAATACAATATTCTTTATATCATATACGTCAAGTAACACAAGATTGTAAAAGTAGACTGAACCAATTTGCAGATGGACTCATTCACGGCTTCAGCTTTAAACTGTCAAATCACCACAGGAGTCTATGGCTACATCCAGTTATCCAACTTTTTCTGCATAATATTAAATAATAATTGCAAATACAACTCTTCAGTATAAAGTGACCTGCACTGTTGGGTCAGGCCATCCAGACAAAGATAAGCTCAAATGAGACTGTAATCATATTGAAAATCTCCTCACCACTGAGCCACACAATAGATAATGGAGTTAAATGCCATTGAATTCCTTAACACAGCGACCCTCCACAACAATCACTCACTCTACACAAAACATCCTCCTCATTGCTGTAATTGCCCTATTAAAATATTTCTCCTTTAAGATGTGTCACAGTACAGAGCCTGAGGCTCATTATGGAGCTCCCTACAGCCAATTATCTGAACCTCCATGTCTGGAAGCCACTGTGACCAAAAGGGGCTCACAAGCAGATCTGGGAGCAGCCTGTCCTCCTCAAATCTGTACTTCCTGTATGATAGGCAAAACAGAAAACTGACCTTTGGTCATTGTCTTGGGGCGACTCCTCTCTGCTCCACTTTGGAATCAGGTGACAGAGCTTCTGACCTTTACCATGGAAATAATGACTTGTTCTTGTGCCAGGAGCTCAGAGGGTTACTGCAGGGAGCGAGACACCTCTGGCGACATGTGACAGTTTTTGGAGGGGAGAGTTTGCACTCAGCACTTTGATAGCTCCGGAAAACCAAAGTGTGTGTGACAAGACGCAAGAGACTTCGAGCTGTGTGTATAAGTATGCCACTGTGTGTGTGTGTGTGTGGCTGTGTGTTTGAGTACGCGACAGAGGCGCAGACAGTGTTGAAAGGAAATAGGTGTCAGACAGAAGGTGTAGAGAGGAGCAATTTGAAGTTGTCAATACTTCCTGTGTAGACATTCCAGCTGAAATTTAAAAAATCAAAGTGCTTCAGAAAAAGGGTCACAAAGTATAGAATTAATAATATCAACAACAAATTTTAGTAAAACATTCATAGGTTACTTTTCTGTGTAGAAAAAGTCCTTTGCCTATCACCTGTGTGGCCATTCTTCTATTTGCCACAAAGGGGCAAATACCTCCTGATGGTGTGAGCCAGACATGTAAACAGTGGGTCTAACATTCCCCGACCTGTACAGCAACACACTGTGGCTTAATCACATTATATGGCCCAGGGAGCAGGCCTTCGTGTCAGACTGGCTGTTGAGTGGCTCACTTGCATATCGAGAGCAGATAGAGGTGAGGTGAGACGAGTGGAGGGAAAGGGGTAGGGAGGGGGAATATATAGAGGATGGGGAATGGGAGAGGGATCTGGTTTAGGGAAGGAAAGGGAAGAAGGGTGATGGTTGCAGGAGTAGAGGGAGAAAGGTGTGAGCAGTGAGTAGAGCAGATAGAGGTGAGAGAGATGACTGAAGGTAAATCTCACAAGAAAAAAATGCTAATTATCAGTCAAAAATGTGTCACATTTGTACCTGTTAAAAGTGGATTTAAATTCACTTTTTACACTTTACACCTTCTCCCAGAGGAATAATTTGGAAAACCTTGCAGTGGTATTTAATTATGAATTAGTCAAAACTATGTTTTTGAAGTTAAGGTCGACTACGCTTGGACTTTAAAATATCAGTTTTAAAATTTTAATGTTTAGTTAATTGAATTCTCCACCAACAGGGTAGATAAACGCCCTGCAGAACAATTTCACAAGGTTCAGGGATTCTCTTTAAGAGCCTCTAATCAATATTTTAATGGTAGCAATGAATCAAATTACAATGTGTAATGTGACAGGTTTCACTCATATTAATGAACCTACAATGAATTATCATCAGACCCTGTAGTTTCCCTTAGTAATACAGAGACTCATAGCATCTTTCAGCTCATTGTTTTGGGTGTCTGGTGCCTACTCTTTTGTTTTAGTCTGATCTATTTCATAGTGTAGCTGTATCAGGCACCAGTTTTCAACATAAACTCTTTAAAATCAAATCAAAACAACCAAGAAGGAGACTGAATAAAGATATTCACTAGCTTGCGTACATATTGTAGCATTTAGCAGCTATACAGTCAAACATTTTCCGCAGGAGTCAAAAGCAAAACAGAGCAAAAAAAATTGTTAATATTGGATTTACATTAATTCAGAAAATAATGCTGAGATTGCTTCATGTCTGGTGGGTGTTTTCTACGTCATCTTTCGTAGTATAGGTTAGCATTGGTGTCATAACTTGTCTCTGCTGCCCCCAAGTGGCCAGGTTTAAAAATAAAAAAAATCCTGGTCAAGCCAGCTGTGATTTCAATTTATAAATCTGAAAAACATATGATTTATGTGAACAGGTTTTAGGGATTCTCTTCAAACAAATAGTATTATTTTTAAAAAAAACTGCTGGATTTAAGACATTTCTATATTCACACTACTTTTTAAAAATAATTTGAATAAAGTTAGATCCGATTTCATGTTCAACACAAAATTGCAGTGTATGTACTTTTGCAGTTTTCCCTAGGCTCTGGTCAAGTGATGTCTCAAATAGCTAAGGGGTGAGAACAAGTTTAACCTTATATCTTTTGACCCCACTCAGCACTTTGCCAATGTCTTATCTGACCGTCATTCTTTAGCCTTCAAAACACCACAACTCCTTCACCACCTCAAGATTTTCAAAAAAGGAAACAAAATTGTATCAGTTCTAGTATATTAAATTTCAAAAAAGAGAGAAAAAAGTGACAAAAGTGAGCAAAAATATAACAAAATATATTTCTGTAGTCTGCCTCAATGAGAGAGAAAACTTTTCAGAAATAAGAAGTCAGATGTCATTATTTATCATCTTAAATCTTACTTATTTATGAGGCAGAAACAGAATGAAATTCTCGGTTGAATTCATCCTGAATTATTTAATCTGAAATGGTTAATTCCATACAAAGCCCAGGCAGATCCCTCCTCTGTTCTGATAAATACTTTATCACTGTTCCTAAATCGAAAACAGCAGGAAGAGAAAGATGGGGGGCGAAAAAAAAAAAAAAACTTCTCACTGTTTCTTGTTGTGCTTTGTTTTAGAAAGTATTGGTTTAAATGTTTTGAATGCAAAATTTGTGAAGTGTTCTTTAATAATTGAGGCTGATGGAAATGTATTGTTTTTAGAAAACACTCGCCCTTAATGATGCCAATCTTATTTTTCTGTATGATGTTTTGTATTATTGCTTGTATGAAAAAAGTCGCAGAAGTGGATACAGATGTGACACTTACTTAAATTTACTTAAGAGGTTTTATGAACCATGATGCACGCAGTGGATTTTCTTGCAGTCCCAGGTTGACAAAGTCAAAAGCCGCCTAATGAAAAGGGACGCATCGCTGATTGCAGCTATATCTGGAGCCGAGGTGGAAGTGGCATCGATTTAACAATTTAGCAGCACCCTCCTCTGTGTGTTTCCATTAGTCACGGCTGAATACCACCCACTTCCCCCCTTTCACTCCCTCAAAACACACACGTATGCACACAAACTCTCTCGCACACACACACACACACACACACACACATCCAAAGCTGCGAAGGTATATTCCACTATTCCTGAACAGGATTAACACCAAGAAACAGATAACACTAGTGGTTCCAGCACAATGGACAGCTAATGTAAGGGCACACTCAGAAAACTTTGCCATGCTACAAAACACACGTTTTATTTTTGTGACTCAGTGCATGTGCAGGCTATAGTGCAAGTGTACAATATTGTATATTTTTCATGTGTGTGAACCGTACAACCTTGCTGCAGGGAAGTGTGTGGTGACAGTTGTTCGCTCACATTTGACCAGTGATGGGGCCCATAAGAGTCTGAGGTTGTAAGAGAGTGACGGCCATGTCCAAACCGTACTACATTGACCGTTCGCTAAAACCCTTCGTCAAACAACAGTTTTCCAGTCATATCTTAATTCGCAACCATAACTTGGCAAAGCAGGTCTTTCAAGCCGTGGATTTCCCTACATGTTGGCTGTATTGAGAACAATATTGGGCATTTAAAAATATGAAATTAACTGAAAAGTGTAAGGAATGGATTAAATGTAAGATGCAAACGTTAGCTTGCCTAGCTAACTAGCTTACTACCAACACTAACCAAGCATCACCTCCAAAGCCAAGAAACACGTCCTTAACTAGCGATAATGACATTTACTTGTGGGGTTACATTGTCAAAAAAAGAAGCAGCATTCACGACAAGCAAATTCAACGTGTAGCATTTTCTCAACGAGGGGAAGTCAGTCCAGGATGTCTGCAGTCAGTCCAATCCGAGTCTGCGCTAACGTTAGCATCACTGTCCTGCTCTTTATTGGACTTAGATTTATTTTACACTCCAACAACCAGAGCAAACATTGCCTGAGATAGCGTTTGCAAAACACATTGGTTAGACCTCACTGTAAAAGCTTACATGTCTTCTCTGGGCCAACTGATGAGGGCGCTGACTTTTTGCCTGCTAGATGAAGCTTTAGCTTCAGTCTTTTGGCTCAATATGTAGCTATTAGGTGCGTATTCAAATCATGTTTTACAAGACTCTTGTTTTTAAAAATCAGTCGCCTGGAAATATTAAAAAGTGAGAGTTGGTGTTTTTAATAAACTAATGAAAGCTGAATGAGAAGCCTGCTTTTGTCTACCTCTAAAACCTGTTGTTTCAAAAATGACAGGCAGTTTAGAGTGGTACATCAGCCACTGTTATTGTAAATTGTAGCCTATATGGGCTGTGCAAGAATGAAAAGACTGACCGGTGGAGGAACAGTGGAGATTTAGCGAACGATCAACTGGTCACAACAACAAAATATAGACTTTTTGTTTTAAGTTCAGCAATCTTTGAAATATTCCGTTGATGATGTGTTGGTTGGACTACAACGATGATGTAGACCTAAGAAGTTCAAAGGATTGTCCAGGTAGTCTACTGTCTATCATGGCATCATTCAAACCTTTCCACACCTCAGTCGGTTTGGGCTGTTGGAAAGGGGGACCATGGAAAACTCCGTCCACCCATTCTCTGAGTGTGGCAACCGGTGATTCCTGTTGCCTGTCTGCTTTAGCGAGCCCCATACTTGACGGGTACCCAGGAGAGGAGGACCCGGTCGAAGACAACATACAGGGGGGGTATTCAGGCTGCAAGCTGGCATCCAAAGACACAGCAGTGTGAGCGATGGACCAAATTTTCGGCTTGGTGCCTGAATTTCGAAGGTCTGGATTAGGATAGAAGGAGGTGTTTTGCTGTTGGACTGGTGTGAGTTTGTGGCAGTCTGGGGACAATCTCTCTTTGCCATGCAGCGGGTCTGCATTGTGTGTGAGGTGCCCATGTGGGAGGTCTGTGTTTGTGTTTGCTTCATTGTCCTCAGGTAAGAACTGTGGCTTTGGTTCACAGTCAGAAGCATCAGACTCCAGCAGGTCGAAGTCCTCAAGATCGCTCTGCAGGTCTGCACACTGTTGATCTGCAACAATGAATGATGCGGAAACACTAAGTCTGTGCAGGATAATCAAAATTCAAGCAAACCTTGTTATTAGCAAAATCTAATGAAAGATTGATTTATTCTGCACTTACCAGGAAGGTCTTTGTCACTTTTAAGTGGCTTCTCAGCTTCATCACTGTCATCATCACAGCCTCGATCATCAGAGCTTTTACACGCCCGCGGTGACCATGTCACTTTGTTCTCCTTCTTCAGCCTCCTGCGTGCATTGGCAAACCATGTTGACACCTAAGGGAGGGAGAATGGAGATCATCAATTAAGAGAAAAAAAAATCATTGGGATAGTGGAAGGAGGGAGGTTATGTTGTGTTAAAGATCAGAAAGAAACAAGAGAAAAGAAGAAGGAACTCATGTTAAATTTTAAGGGGATGTAGCGATGGAATGAAAGGGAGAACCTTTGACAGTACAGGGAACGGACTGAGAGAAAATAAGTTACGGACTCATTATTGGGAAACTAAACTTAAATCCTATCACTCACCTGTGTGAGAGTCATCCTTGTGATGATAGCAAGCATTATCTTCTCTCCCTTTGTAGGGTAGGGGTTCTTCTGGTGCTCCTGCAGCCAAGCTTTCAGGGTGCTGGTGGTCTCCCGGGTGGCATTTTTACGACGTGAAGCACCATCAGAGCAGGAATACCTGGACAAGATAGTGACATTCATTGGTCTAAGTAAATGAATGGGATACACTATGAAAGAAAGGGCTTCCCTAATTTATGAGTAACTACAGACTATAAAATAATACATAAATTATGTCTTTGGAGAGAAAACAAATCATTAAGAGCGATAAAACCACTGTTGTAAAGCCTGTAAGAGTTTAAGAGGATATTATAGTTATAGCATATCACTTATCTAAGGATGCCAAAATGAATTTGAGGTTACGGTTATGTAACACTAAGTATTTTTTATCTGTAAGTCACCAGTCCTAAATATAATGTCTGATATGAAGATATTTAAATTTTAAATTAGGAAAATATAAATAAAAAGATGGTACAGACTCTGACTTACCCATATCTGTCATAAGGATATTGTCCAAATGTATATTCATAAGGATAGTAGGCAGGAGTCTGAGATGTCCCCACATGCACAGATGCAGCTCTGTCTTTAGGATCTAGTGGCCCCTGAAAAAAAAAGGCAAATAAACATTTTCTTAGTCAGAATATTATATATTATATTCCACCATATTTTTTACAGGAATGCACATTTTGCTCCTGTTAGCCTGAAATTAACTTGTTTTTTTGGTTTTTTTTAAATTACATCCAAGCATAATATTTCCATATCACCCTAGAAAAGGTGCAGCCTTCAAATATGACATGGTCACAGCTTCTTTTTCGACCTCTCTTCACATCACACGTGCACAATTGCGGAAGACTTTGAGTTGAGCAGCGTGTTGCTATAAAGGATAATATTCATGAATTAAAAGTGAAATGTGAAACTCACTCGGGAATAGAGAGCGGTGGCATCGCCGGTGCAGGCGTTGTAGTAACCTTGGCTCTTTGGGTAAGGGCCGCTGTAGACGCCGATGCCGGTGCCAGGGGTGAGCTGGTGGCCCGGGGAGCGCAGCACCGGGTGAGATGGAGGCGTCCCCGGCTCCAGACAACCGGCCAGAGAGCTGGAGGTCATCAGAAACTTTGGCAAGAAGATTGGAAAATTAACTTAATTTGTACTAACGGACAAGTGAGAAAGAAATTGCAGCATTTTATAAAGTATTGTGTTCACACCTAAGACATCAAAAAGAATAACTGTATTAAGTAGTTAACATTGTAAAATGACTCCTTTACATTTCATGTCTCTTGTTTACATTATTCTTGTTTACTTTGCACAACTTTCTGGTGCTTTGACTGAAACAGAGACTGGAAAACGGAAAAGTGAGATTCTCTGAAAGTGGATTTGTCATGTTGTGAGAAACCATGAGTCAAATGTTGGAGAGTATAAGTCGAGGAGGAACTCTCCTTCAAAGCTCAGGTGTTCCGGTGCAACCTAAATAACTATAAACATGCTTCAGATATTGGCTGTACCTGCGGGGTGGTGGAGTAGGAGTATCCCAGCTGAGAGAAAGCCATGGCTCAAACAGGATCAAAGAGGCAGGAGCAGGCGCGCAGACCAACAGCATCCGTCCCAAATGGAGACTTTTCCTTTCTTTTCTGTCTCCCTTTTTTCTTTAAAACAAAAAACAAACAAAAAAAAAACAAAACTTTTTTTTTAAAACCACCAGTTCCGAGCGAGTTGGTCCGGTCAACTTTTCTTTTCTTTTTTTTTTTTTTGTTTAAATCTTGGATCTCATCTACCACGTTATCCAAACGGGCGCACGCCGATATTTACGCACCACTTTCATTTTACGCACCACGATGGACAGTCAGCGAAAGTAAGTTCGCGGCTTCGCTTGCAGTTCCGCCTCATTCACGTCTCTGCCGCCGCTGTGTCACAATCCAGGGCGAGTGTGCGTGTGCGATCAAACCATTCATCTCCCTGTGATGCGCTCTTTGGTTTTAAGCCGCGTCTCCCTGACGTCAGCCCGGACACCGCGCGCGCGCGTGTATCCTGGTGTGCATATAAAGATGAAGAAACTCACCTAATTAATTCCCTCCCAGTTTTCTCCCAGCTTTGATCCGAGAGAACAGCTTCACGCAAGCGCAAAAAAAAAAAAAAAAAGTCCCCAGGCGTAAAGAGAATGTGATCAATTCTCCAAATAAACACACACAGCTGCATGTTGCACGCAAACACTGCCGGGCGCGCACGCGCCATGGCCAGAGGGGGGGATCAGGAACGTGATGAGTTGACGCCACATTGACACAAGATGATTGATGACTACAACCTGATATTAGCATAATCGTTTTGCCCTGTAGTTTAGATAAGTTGTCACCACGGAGAAATCTCCCTGTCATCCACATATTCATGAGTGGGGAAATTTCAGGTCTCCTCCAAGCGAATTAATCAAAGAATAAACACCCCCTGCATTCCCTTGAGTAAGCACCTTTACCAGCTGAATGGCTTGTCATGTTTTTAATAACAAAGTCTTAAGCCGCCCCGGTGAAGTGAAAGCGTTTTCTCTCGACCCACCTTTAGATTTTTCTTCATCCTTTTATAGGTCGAGGAGGATGGAGGTTAGCGTGGAAGGGATTCGGGAAATGTTACAGGAGGTTTCTGGTGTTAAAGTATTTGGATACATTTAAGCAAAAGTGGCAGAAGTAATACATTTTATTTAGGGAGGTGAAGGGGTAGAGTGGCAAGAGATGGGGAAAGTAAGAGTTAGGGACTGTCTGAAAATTATTAGGAGGGGGAAGGGGGGGTCACAGAAGGGGGGGAGTTTTTTAAGGGGAGGTTTTTCACTTTCATTATTTTGATAAACATATTTTAGACTATCTTTGTTTACATCACAAATGGCTCTTTGATACTGACTGCATGCTCTTTGGAGGCTGCTTCTACACATCCAGCCATGCGACTCAACTATCATGTCACTGATTTAACCAACAGTGCGAAATCTCACGTCATACATACTTTATAGTGCTATAGGATGATGTGAACTAAGCCATATAGGTTATTATTTTTACTTTCAGTGGTCCACAGGTTGCAACCCTGTCACCTATAAATTGTGTTATGTAGTAACTTACGAAATCATTTTCCAAATTATGTTGTAGTGACAAATGTAACAGGACTGTGACACCAGCTAGGATTCGCAGCTAACAACAAATGACAAATGCACTGAAGTTACCATTAGGGAAACATTACAAAGTGAGCAAAAGTGGCTATAATAATTATATTGTGTATATATAACTGCGGGCCGGGTATTGTGATTTATTTTCTAGGTCAATGGCAGGAGCCAAAGAAAATACTGATAATGCTGCAGAGGGTCTTTCTTTTATATAAAATTAGTATAAGATAATTTCCCCATTTCCCCACCCCAAGCATTTTCACACAGTCCCTTGTATTAGATTAGGAAATGGAGGGGAGAATCAAAAATGGGAAATCCATGAAAACTTATGGAGAGAACGAAGAAATAAGACACAAAGATGAGCTGGGTGAGAGCCTTCACGTGCAATAAATTCAAGATGAAGAAATGGAGGTGGAAAAGAGGGAAAACCTAAAGAGGTAAACTTTGGGAGCCAACGAAATCGTTAATAGTCTGGGGATCTGAAATGGAGCGAGGGAATGTGAAGGGGTAAAAGGACAAAATATTCCCAGTGCACCCAGAGTAAGGCTGGAACAACAGAGCTGCATCACCAGAAAGCATCTCAGGCCCCACAGGGGACGAGGCATCTGTGTACGGGCGCTTGATTGACATTCCATTTGTCCCATGAAAGGTGCTCATATACTGAACACGGACTAACTGTCTCTCCCTCATCTGTGCTCAAAGCTTGGAAATGAAGTTATCTCCCCGTGCTGGCTTTGCACGTCTTCACACAAAACATACGTCACTCAAAGAGAGTGGCAATTTGTTTAGCCAGTGACAATGAACATGGCTTTGTTTAATCTCGGTTTCATATAGTTTACAGGGAAAATAACTTGTGAGGTATAGCTGAATGAGCAGACTATAGAGAGTCTGAATTGAAGTTTCAATGCATTTGTTACCTTTTTCCTGGGTAAATAGAATGAATATAAAGCATGCATTACACACAGAGGGGCACAGATTCTTATTTCCTTCTTTTTGAATATTCAATGAACTACTTATATATTAATATATGGTGTGTTTATAAATTTATGGCATTCCTCCAGTATATATTTCTTAAAGCCTTGCATTCATTAGACCGTGATTATATCTTTCTAATCTCAGTCCCCTCACATCAATCATTCATTCAAGATGCTTCACAAGAAAAAAAAAGAGAAAGGAAACACATTCTCTGCTTCCTGCATTCAGCTTTAGTTATTATGCAGTAGGTGGGGCATGGGGGTTAATGATAGAAGCATGTTAATGTGAGAGGAGGAGGAGGGCTAAGAACTGCAGAGAGTGTTTGGAAGAGAGGGCCAAACAACTCCAATCACAAGTTCTTTCAATCACAGTGCACTGCATTTGAATATTTTCTACCCTAAAGTCTGAAATCTATGCAATTTTAATCACTGCTCAACATGTAGATGCTTTTTGAGCCTTCATCTTCGTTTTTTTTGCTATTTTACCTAAAGTAGCTCGGTGGGTGGTGCTGATGGGCCCATTTAAATGAGAATGCTTTTAACAACCTGAGCGAAAACATGACTTTATTATTTCTTGAACCTCCTTTCGGGGAGGACTTGCATTGAGAGAAAGTAATTCTGCACAGAGTCAGTGTCCTGGCCTAATTGTTCTTTCATCTGTCTGTCGGAAAGAATAAGGGTCTTTATCAAGTTTACGTTCCTTCTTCTCAAGTCTCCTTTCCTTTGTGATATTAATCAAAACTACAACAAGAAATTAATTAGCACAATGGTACTTCTGTCATACTAACTTGGTTTCATGCATATTGGTCAAATATACAGACGCCTTCTTCTCATGTAATCTTTTCTGTCTAAAAACAATATTCTCCGTCCTGATGTCACAAACATTTTGTTGCCTCTTTTGGTCTCACCATCCTTGTCTAAACGCATGTAGCGAACCACATGATGATAATATTGATAGAGACTCTCTCCTGTGTAATTTTCAATAAGATTTTCATACTTCTGGAACCTGGAAACCTGGTTTTGACTTCAGCTTTCTATTGTCATGATCATAATCAGCTGTTAATTAAATTTAGTTCAATTCAGTTTTATTTGTGTTGCACCAAATCACATTGGCCAACATTATCTCAAAACACTTTACAGAGTAAGGTCACAACCTGAGAGAAACCAAGAGAAACACAACAGTTCCCACAATGACTAAGCTCTTAGTGACAGTGGAGAAGAAAACCTCAGTGGGGTTGAAAAAATAGATTCTTCAATTAAAATGTATCTTTTTTTTCTTTTTTTTTTTTTTTTTACAATGGATTGATATCAATTAATAAAATCCAGAGAGCAATCTTTTAATGTATGCACTTTGCTCACGGGACCACCCTTCTTGCACAAAAACATCGGGTCACAAGAACATAGGTGTAGTTCTGCAGACTGCACCAGAAACACACTCCGCAAGTGAAGAAATAAAATATCTGCAATTCACATAATCCTGTTGAAATTTAAATACATTGTTAAGCGCTTGAAGATCCAATCATCACTAAAGCATATGTCATACAAGAGAGCTAATAAAAACAAATGAAATTGTCAAAGTTGTCATATTGACATTTGAGGTGTATCAATTCATTTCCAAACATCAATCAATCATGAGTAACACGCAGAAGACACTCGACCTTACACGTGTCCAGTAGCTGCCAGTAGCCTCTGAGCTGCACAGTGAATTAAATCATTAATTGGTGAAGATGAAAAGGCATAATGCATTTACACAGAAACTTGACAGTCAGCCTGTTTCACTTGAACAGCTTGTGCTGCTTCCACAGAGCTGCTGGAGATGAAAGCTGGTCTAGCTGCGTCTTCATAGCCTAGCCTGTTAGCTTAGCTTGACCTCTGTCTGCACTGCAACTTTTCCTCTAAATGGATGTTTGGATATAAGTGGCTTCGTTTGCTCAAAACGAATGAATTAATTCAATGCACAAACTACATGTGTTCATTCACCTAGTGCTTAACGCCGATTACAACCTAGCACATCCATGGTATGATCTGATGTTACAGCAACAGAGGCTGTAACATCTCCACAAGAACAGTGGTTATATAACCTTCGAAACAAGTGGCAACTTAACCCGTGTACCATAGGTGGCTCCGGTATATAAAACAAATGGCTCTGCATCTCTGGATGTGAGAGAACAAAAACATGACACAGCTCCAATGAAGTCACAGGCAAGTCTAAAGGCAGACGTGTGGTTGCATTTTGAATATAAAAACCACAAAGTAGCAGATGTTGTTTTCTACACTTACACACTTTTTTAGCTTAAAGGTGCTGGGAGCTGGATTTTGCATTTGGACGGAAACAGGTTAGCTGTTTCCAGTCTTTATGCTAGTATGCAATAGAATGGCATTCATCTTTTTATCTAGCTCTTTCTTTGGCATCTGCTGCTTTATCAAACAGAATGTGTTTATTGAAAAATTTGCTTTTGTATTGTATCTGCATGGTCGGGGATCTTTCCTCTGAAAGTGAAAGTACAAATCTTAAGATGTCTCAGCTATCTAAAGTGAAGCAAAATGCAAGACTTCATCTGCTCACAGTGTTTTACCAGGGGACAAGCACAGGGGTAGCACAAGGTAACTTTTCCACCTTTATTTCTACTCAGTTGATAAAAGGGAGGGATATTCAGGGAGAAAGAAGGGGACAGAGGAGGACAAGCAATAAATGGATCACAAGGAGAGGAAAGACTCCACTCTTTTCACCACAAGACATGGCCTACAGCGACTGTGTCTTGTTAAGCACACTAGCACCAACCAAGTACAAGTGCAAACCAGGCCAGATGTGATCCACAAACAAGGCTGCCAACACCAGGTATCTGTCTGACCACTGAGCAGCAGCCATGCTACCCCCTGCTTTCTCTGCTCCCGTCTAATAAGAGCCTCATGGTGGATCTGAAGCTGTTGAACTCTGAGTGGGATACTATAAATGCCCTGGTCTTCCTCATCAATGATGTAAGATGCAGGAACAGAGACAAGCTAACCCTCTTAGCCGCTGTGCAGTGTGTGTGAAAGTGTGTGCATGAAAGAAGTGGACGAAGACAGGCTCAGGCAGAGAGGGAGACAGGTTTAGTCTACAGGCAGCTCTTAAGAGTGTGTACAGTTTGCGTTGAGCCCTGGGAGGCCAGCCGTATTCCTCCCTATCACTTCCACTTCATTACTCCAGGAGCGGACATACATTATTCAGCTCTTCAAGCCTCAGTCCACAGGGACCGATAGAGCCTTTAACAAACACTTTGACCCACCTTAACTCGCCTACTGATCCTCTGTCTGTTATTCTATCTATTTATTAGTCCAGTATCTCATTTGGTCTGACTTGATTTCTTTATGCCCACTGTTTTTTAACTGTTTTCAACAAGCTCCACAAGCTGTTTTGTAAATTTTACAGAGTAAAAATAGCAAAATCAATCATTTTCTTTCTTTTCTTCTGACTTCATTTAAACCCAACATGCGTAAAAGGACAGAGTCAGCACATTTGATGATTACAAAATGCAGAAAAGACATAAAGTATTGTTAATACATCAAATATTAAATAAGGAAATCTTTTTATACATATTTAATTTTAATTTATATTATTATATTGGCCATGAATGAACAAAATATGCCATAAAAATGCACTTAGGAAAAGGAAATGTAGAGTAATATTTTGTCTGTTTGGGATAAATTACAGCATCCCCGTTACACTGTTTTATAGAAAGTAATATACATAGTAAGTAAGTACACAAAGTAAGTACATAAAATAAAATTAGCCCCACCTTTCCATTCAATAACTATAATCTTATAATATAATATATTATTCAGAAATTAGCCATTCTGCACAATGAGTACTTTTACACTTGATACTTGATACTAATACTGTTGTACATTTACTTGTAACAGAGAGTTTTCAAATTGTCAATATTGCTATTTTTTCTTAAGTAGGAGATCTGAATATTTCTTCCTTCAGTCCAAAATCATGTTAATTAGCAATTGTTATAAATTGAGAAAAGTTAGGTACCAGTAGTTCTGGGCTATTATTACAGGCCTGGGATCTGCCGAACAGAAGTACTGAGTCATGTTTAAATCTTCGTTCTCTGGGTTTTTTTTTTCTTTGGTTAAAAAGACCAGAGATCATCTTCTCATGAAAATTAACATAGAGAATAATCCTACAACATTCTAAAATCATGGAAAACTGGGGACCACATTTATCTCCATGAAAAGAGCAATCAGAGCTACATTTCCCCCATGACTCCGGCAGCAGCACTGCTTAGACCTCAGGCGCCATCCTCTGGTGGTTTAAAGAACTACTGCTTTATTGTGGTGGCGCCTGTGTGTGTGTGTGTGTGTGAGTGTGTGTGTGTGTGAGTGTGGTGTTAGCCTCGGGGTGCAGTGGGCTCAACTTGCAGTTATCATTGACCAGGGTGAAAAGGTCATCCACAATTTTGTGAGCAACCAAAGACAACACAGTAGGTCTGCTTGTCTGCACTAGAGTGTGGTCGTGCAGATTTCATGTTACATCTCTGACCGGACCCCCTAGGACTTTTGGCCACCAGCAGTGTCCAGCTGAACATCATGCACTCCTGACATGTACCTTTTGTTTCACCATGCATTTAAATTTTTTGAGTCCTACAATATTTGCACCAGAACCAACAGCAAAGATTAAATACTGTGATGTTGGTTATAAATTAGAGGTTGATTTACTTCTTGTGTCACACAGAGAGTAAGATACAAACAGAAGAGCTTGACTATTGTATCAGTCTTCATTCTCCAGTGATAATTCATTTGTCACTTTCCCATTAAACGCTGCTTAGTGTCTGATCTCCTGATTCCACATCTACAGAGCCCTGCAGCTCCCGCCAGCCTCTTACTGTTTGCCATGACTGATCACGTATCATCAAACACTATTCAACAAAGTATTAATCCTCACCAAATGCTCAAAAACTATGTGGCTGACAGAGACTCGCATGTGATAGCAGTCGATTAAGTGCTTCTTTCTGGAGCAATGACATTCCCCGGAGAGGAACGGGGCAATAATTTCCTCAGATTGCCCCTGTGGGAACGTGGCTGCTGGTTTTCTATGTCCACTCCAATCACATCACTAATGGAGTGGTGGGTAAGCATCTGTGACAGTGGGAAACCAGATCTGTGCTCCCCTAGTGTGTGTGTGTGGGTGTGTGTGTGTGTGTCTGTGTGGGTCGCTTGCAGATAAACAGTTGGCAGGTTTCCCCTTTCTCTGTGCACGTGCATGAACACACACACACACACACACACACACACACACACACAAACATCTGAGGGGAGGGGGGATTCAAGCTGGACAGGGTTAATATACTCCATTAAGCTCTATTACCCTAAATGACTTGGGCAGATGAATGAGGACTCATATTACTCTACAACTGTGTGTGTGTGTGTGTGTGCATGTGTAATTATACTGTGAAGCTATGTGACCCATGAGTCATCTGTCATTAGCCACGAAGTGAGACACAGCCGAGAGGGTTTAGCGCTCTGTACTGTATACTTCCAAAACCCATATCTTATCTTGTAATATTTATCTATTATCATGTATTGATCCAGAAAGTGCCAATTTGAACAAGTTACAAATCTGCTAGTATGGTGAGATCATTACAACCAGTTTTTAAAAGAAAAACTGGTTTATTACAATTTTCTGATTGATTTTTGCATCATTTTAGAGCAGCATCCTGCTTTACATCATGTTCGTGATACCATCCCTAATTTCTAAAAAATAATAATCTTCATACAAACCAGCATGTATAGGAAGAAAGTTGGGATCATTTTTATGTGTGAGCAGATTAGTTTTTCCTAATTTTAAGACAAATCTAAGGCTATATCCACTATGTTGCTGTTTGTGAACACACTCATCTCCGGACGTGAATGTAACATGAAAAACAAATTATACAAGCACTGCTGACCTTGTCTTTGCTAGCAGCTGTTGTGCAGTTGAATTCTTTTAATGCTTCAACTGCTTTTCCTGTTCCTCATTTATATTCTAATCAACTATCATTTCTCATATGGAGCTAAAACAGTCGTCTGGACGGAGATCGTCTTTTGTTTCTTGTAGCCTAAAAGTCTGTCGCCATGCCAACAACTTCAACTTTGAGGTAAATGCTAACATTGGCACATTAGCATGTTAACATGATGCTGTTTAAGATTTTAGTTTTGCATGTTAACATCACAGCTTAGTGTGTTAATACGCTTGTGTTTTTTTAATAACAATAATAATAACGTAACATTTTATTTTATTTTTCTTTGTCTCACTAAGATTTAAATCTCTTCTTAAGTAACAATATAAGTAATGGAAGTTTAGGGGTTTATTTTAATGAATTTTGTCCTCACTGTAGCCCTAGAGGAAAATTCATCAATGTAATAAGGAGACATTATTCAGGAACCATGACGGCTGGTATAAATTTTGTGTCAAACTATCTCTTGAGACATCAAGAGATCACCAATGTCATTAGGATTTATCCTCAGAGGAGCATGAATGTCCGTACAAAATGATCAACCATGCAGCCAACATTGCGTCCCTTCAGTCGTGTTGCCTGCTTGGTTAAAGCTATGCCAGTGGTCAATTAATTGCAGTGTTGCGCTTGTTTGTTGACACAAACATTTGCATTGGAAACTGGTTGATTTTTTTATTTGTTTATACATAAAACATTTGATTGAGAAATATTTTACAAATTACAGAAATCACCATAAGACCACATATGAACTGATTTTGTGCAGCTTCTCCGCACCCCACTATAATACATCAGGGTGTCTCAATGGATCCCAAACAAAGACACAGTGAGTCCTCAGCCCCCTCAGGACGCTCACAGCAGTTCACTAAGCTAAGTTGCTATGCTATAACAAACCAGTGGATAAACATTGTTTCAAAATGGCTGAAAGGAGCCAGCGATGCGAACACTCAACCACGAACCCTCCCTCTGTCCTAATCTGCTTCTTCCTGCAGATTATTGCCATGAATGGGCAAACAAGAGAAAAGACTTATCACTCCCACCCTTTCATAGTATTTGTTGTGTGTATTTTCCCTGTATATTAAATTTGTCTCCTTTTAATGGCATTGACGATGTTTGCTATTTGTCTGTACGGTACTCGCAGCTGCAACACGACAATAAACGCAGCACTCGGTAAACTCAGTATAGTGGAGCTTGTTGAATTACCCATGAGTTTTGATACTTTTCTTTTGTGTACACGCTTAATTCCACTAATCCCTATGGAGGAACAGTGAATGGCGTAAATTCCCTATGATATCTTGTCTAGGCTAAACATTTGCTCACTTACGTATACATTGGGTACAGAAAATTATTCTTTTGACGACATTACAACAGATTTAACCCAATGCCCCGCTTATCCTGCAATGACATGTATTAGCTTCATTGCGTTGGGAGGTACATTTCCATTTCAAATTACAGCTCAGCAGCTAGCATTCACTCACACAAACACACACACACACACACACACACACACACACACACACACACACACACACATGCAGCTCAAACATGATTTTTTGTTTGCAGCTTTGGTTGGCTTTAGTAGTATAGAATGAATTATATTTGGTTATTTTGCAGTAGAACAAATGCTTGATTTCTACATATTAATTGCAGCAATAGATAAAATATTCAAGAAATATTAACTTGCGTGTTCATTATTTCTTTAACCGCATGTCAGGCTTTTTCTTCTCCAAGCCCCTGGAGGTCAAGCTCTGTAAAGCCTATTTGGCAATCAAACACTGTCCTTCCCTAACCCTCTTTTTCCTCCTTTCTCCACACACACCTCTCCTGCCCTCCTTCTCTTGCGTTGGCCCTTTCTCTGCCTCATCGCCCTCCCTTGTTTCTTTCTGTCCGGCTGGCCTTCTCAGCAGGGGCCATACAGCCCTAACTTGTCTACACTTACCCCCTGTGTTGGTTGACCAATGGGGCCGTCGCACACAGAGTCCCTCCTTTAGCGCTCTGCCATTCTCCCCAAGTCAGCTCATACACTCTGTTTTCACGACCTCTGACCCCAGGCCATGGCAACAGTGGCAGGAATGTCAGGAGTGATTGGCAGGATAAAGAGCGCAGCCCCTCTCTCCTGCACAAGCGGATTTGAGACACTTTGAGGGTCGAACAATGGCGGATTTGGGCTTGATTGGATCACTGATGAGCTGATGACTGTCAAAAGAGCAACGTCGTCTTTACATAAGCCTGATTATCTCTGCGTGGCGGAGGAGCGGAGAAGAGTGGGAGGGGTAACCGCCGTAGGAGGGAAAGGGCGAAGGGGGGTGATTGGCATGGAGTTCACCCCCATGCAGAGTCCCGATGCGCACACGAGGGCCAGGCTATGAGGCCTGGACCGCTCTCATCCACTGGGGGCCTTAAACAAATCTATTCAGGCAACCAGGGGCCCTCATACATTTGGCCATAGTCACAGGAGGATGGCTAAAGGGGGGGAGCGTGAGGGGGATGACACATGGAGGTAATCATTGTTCAATCCCTGACCATCCCATCAAGACGACAGAGGGGCAGAGTGAAAAAGAATGAGGGAAGGATATATAGAGAGCGAGATGGTGACAGAAAGGAGCAGTGGGACAGGCAAATCAAAGACAAATCCCCTCCATAATCTGCCTCTTTAATAGGGATTAGACCTCACCAAAGAGTCTATATCAGAATACCAAAGCACCAGTGAAGACTCTGTTCACACTGAGAGTTTGAGGGGCTGATACGACTCTAAAAACTCCACAGAGAGTGTTTTATTCAGGAGTATTAGCGATGGTTGTTTTTTTGCACTTATGGCTTTTTACAGTGTGTACCAGCTCTATTTTTGAAAAGTTTCGGAGCAGGTTGGGTGACAAACTAACCAACATGAAGCCTAAACTCAAAACTCTGAAGAAGTTCTAGCTGCCGCCGCCAGAAAATACTAATCATATTTTGGATCTGCTCACTTTTTCCACTCCTTTCATAACAAAGCATGTTTTGGGCACGCTGTGTAACTGATTAAAGGGCTATTTGATGTCATTTTCAGCCCCATCATGCTAAGCTCACTGATTTCCAACTTTGAAAGAATAACATATTGTTTGGGTACTTGGAAGAACAGTAGCACGGTCTGGCTGGGATGAAGTGTAGAAAAAGTGAAGAGCGTATAAGAGAGAGAGAGCGGCTGATATTCTCCTCCGCGGTGCTGATGGCAGTCTGTCAGAGTTGGCAGAGGAAGTGAAAATGGCCTCAAGTGTCTGGCTTCCTTCCATGCTGTTCTCACATCAATGACAGCTCTCACTGCATCATCTCTCTCTCTGTCTGTCTGTCTCTCTCTCTCTCTCTCTCATTTGCTCTCTTTAGACTCAAGTTTGCTTTTTCTATCTCTTGTTTTCTGACTCTTTCTATCTCTCTGTGTGGGTGGGTGAATAGAGGGATGGGTGGATGAATTGAGATATACAGACTTTTTCAGTGAGGAGAAAATCCACCTATATCCTTATTTTTCACACGTGTCATTGTTTAAAGTCATAATTTGGCATTTTAGGAAATTCTGACTGACAGCACTCCTTAGCACCAGCAGTCAGCTATCTTATCTTATCATAGACACTGGAAGCAGGAGGAAACAGCTAGCCACCTATCAGCTGCTCTAAAGCTCACTACAGATACATTATATTTTGCACGTCTGTCCTTCCAAAGACTGAAATATTAAGTATTATTGTTATGGGGTTTGTTAATTCTCAAAAAGAATCCAAAGCTCCCAAATGATCACCTGTAAATGACTAAATGTAGTGACAAAAGTTGAAGACATGTCTTATGTGTTAATGTAATGATAAATAAAACGGTGCATGTGACCTCATGATCATATTTTGATAACTGAGTGCTAAACTTTGCATTGGATTGAGGCTGTGTGTTCACCCTGAATCCCTTAGAGAGAGCAGAGCGCTCTGTAATGGTTTTTAAAATTAGAATGGGTTAATGTCTGTAATTTAGATCCAGGGTTAAAAGAGGAACATGTTTTGTCCTTCCCTGCACCGTCAGCGGTGCATTTTAGGCCTTCTTGATAGTGAGTTTTCATTTAATCCTACATTAAGATAAATTTATTTCTGCCCTGACAAAGTGCAAGTTTGTTCTAAATGAGATTGAACTGGATGTGCAATAAAGCAAATATATGAAGTCAGACTTTCGAGTGCTTGGCAGTGCATTACATCTTTAAGTGTGGATAGAGTGAACAAGTCATAATGTCTAACTGTGAATGTAATGTGTTTGCAGCTTAGTTACAATGTATTGTTAAGGCCATTTACTGGATTAAAAAAAAATCATTAAATTGGGAGATATGTTTTTCTCACTAAGCAGCACCAACATGCAAACTGCGTAAGCTCAGTAACAGTATTGGGATAGTGATGATGTGATTGTTTACATTAATATCTTAAAGGCATAAAAAAGTGGATTTGCAGAAAGGTTTTGTGCCTGTGCAGGGAACAGACAGACTGTTGTATTTCTCATGGCTTATTACTGCTCTACTGTTTCTGAGAGTGAGGTGGCAGCATTGAGTCACATCTCCAGGTCCATTAACCTGATGGCTCTGAATCTGTCAGCGACTCTGCACTTTACCGGGTACTTTTCATCTGTCAAACGCTCATCAATAACAGTCTCCACTCTGTCACACCATTTAGCAAATGGCGTCATAGTAAATACACAAGCATCACTTCAGCTCTGTTGTCAACTGTTGATATTAAGCTGTTAAACAATAGAGTGGCTCTTCAGCACAGTGCTATGTGCTATTTTGCTGTTTGCAGAGCATGTAACTTAACCCAGCCTTGAACAATCTCAGTGCTCTAATACAAACACTGAAGACACTATAGACTTCATCAGCTCAATCAGCATTTTACAGAAAGGCCATCGCTACCTGACAGAAAGTTGATGAGCAACATTGGACTATCACAATAAAATGTGACTTTAAAGAAGTTAAGTTTAAATAGCAAACTTTAAATTATAGGCAAAATTAGTTTAAATATAGACTTCTCATACACTCACTCAGTACACAGATCTGAAGCTGCCTGGGGCCCCTTGAGTTGAAGGAGGGCCCCAGAGTATGTGCCATGCAGGAGCCACTGCTCACCAAAGTACAGGACCACAGCTCTGAGAAATGCTCTCTCTTAACAGCACTAAGACCCCCCATCACCCTCTCTCTCTCTTTTTACCCTCTGTCTTTGGGTCTGTGAACGTCAAGGATGGCTCAGAGTGACACACTACCCCCCCCCCCCCCCACAACCACCCCCCACCCT
>CM076663.1:16953441-16998379 GCA_038496675.1 Rachycentron canadum | reverse complement strand
CTCTCTCTCTTTTTACCCTCTGTCTTTGGGTCTGTGAACGTCAAGGATGGCTCAGAGTGACACACTACCCCCCCTCCCCCCCACAACCACCCCCCACCCTCCTCCTCTCTCACCTCCCATCCACCTCCCCCTGAGCTGCCGCCCCCATACTGGCTGCTGGCCTTTCCTGCCGTCTGATCCATATTTCAGAGGCGGCAGTGGTGGTACTGAGGGGGTATAATCCAACATTAAAGCAAGGAGGCCTGGGCTGAAAGCACAGGCGCAGGTTCATAAGGTCCTGGAAATCTTCAATTTCAATTTCCGCAGCGTTTGCAGTGGCTTCCAAGGCGCTGGCGTAAGTCTCAGAGTTTTGGCGTGAGCACAGGTTTCAATAAGGGCGAGACTTTTTCTTGCAAAAAAAAAAAAAAAAAAGGCTGACACTGCACGGTTTAGTTGGCAAGAAGAGAGGGAAACTAACTAGACAGGGACAAAGGGTTCATTAAAAGGTGGGTACACTGTGATCACTATTAAATAAGTAGACATCAATAGTATTTTATATATGTCTATAATTTTTTTTTCCTTAAAATACCCAATTTACTGGAGCTTAACACATTTTTTAGAGGGAGGAAAAACTTAAGAGAATTTCTATGTTGGATTAATGATAATGTTCACATCAAAACTGATATCTAATAAAACAATATGCTGCAGATTAAAATATAAAAATCTTGATCAGCCTTTAAAAATAGGAGATAAACACAAACAAAAATTAAAATCAGGAAGTTGAAGTCGCCTTTACTTCCCCGTTCTATCACTTTTTCCCCTGATTCTGGACTCCAGCAAGAACAGTTTCTGATTAGCTACAATGAAAAAGTCTGAAATAATAAATGACTATAATGACATTTATTTAGTTCCCAAAAAATATATTCTTTAAAGACAAATTCATATCCTGTATTTACAATTTTCAAGGTTTCCATTCACAACAGAGGAGGCGAAGAAAAAAAAACATAGGACATAAAAGAGATATACAAGCAAATCTGTGACAAAAACAACCAACTCTTTTGCATGTAGAAGCTAAACAGTAATACTATGACAGGTGGCCCTGCCCAAAGGAAAAAATAGCCTTCGTTAAACAGTTCTCCATTAAATAAAATTACTCCTTTCTTCTTTTTTTTTCTGTGTCTTCTCATAATGTCGTTGTCAGAACTCGTTGTGATGTTGTCCCATGGTGAGGTCTGAAGAGAGAGGGCAAAAATAAAAGAGGTGAAATAAGTGTAAATACCTATATGTGTGTGAACAGGACTTTTAGTCTGGAATATAAAAGTGAAATATATTATCAGAAAGGTGTTCGTGTTTTCTCCCTTTAAAAAATTCCATTTCCATTCATAGAAGTTTTAACACTAATGGTTTTAATTATTTTTTAAAAGACCCTCTAACACAATGTTAATCCTGATTTATGCAGATTAAAAAACACCAGAGGAAAATTGTTTTATGTCTTTTCACCCTCCACTTCATTCATGATGTTGCTATCAGCGTTTTCTTTGACATACATTAGCTGCATTCACTGAGGGGGTGTGAATAAATGGCGGCAGATTATTTAAATGACATAGGTGGCGATAACTCAGCGTTGGTGTGTGTGTGTGGGGGGGGGGGGGGTGTTTGGGGCGCAGGATATATTAGACTGCTGCCTGACGAGGCGTTAAAGTGGGGGACTCAATCACATGATTTATGTGCTGAGGTCTGCCTCTGCCGCCCAGTCAGGTGTAGCAGTGTTTACCTCCCCTTTAAGGTTCATTTAGCCGAAGACGTGTGGAAAGAAATTGAGGTTGATAGTGTCGTGATGCCAAATTGATTTCAAATGCATGAGGTTACCTGTCAGTGATCAGCTGGAACGGGGACTTCAGGGAATCAGGCCTGTGGTCGCTCTCCTCCTCTGTAACAAGAAAATAAAATTAATGCAGCAATTTACTGTGTAGAATCTTTTTTCAATTTTTTATTTGGAAATTATACTTTTTATTGCGTGGATATTTTTTTTTTTGTTAGATCAATTCTTGGTGCCATTCGCATTAAACTAACTTTACTGAGGCCTGTACAGTAAACACATTCATTACAGAGGGCTGTAGAGTTAAATGGGGTCCGTACCATCTCTTTTTGGACTGAAGCTTCCCGACGACTCGATATCACTGTCGTCTTCCGTCCCCGATGTCCCAGGGCCTGCAGCCGCCGCCGGTCGTGCGTCATGACGCGCAGCCGGCACCGCACCGTGGAGAGGCAGGTGTCCGGCCGGTGCCCCGCCGAGGAGCGACCTCATGTTCAAAAGAGAGTTGGCGTTCAGAAAAGCCGCGTTGGCCCAGTTGTGCAGCTTGCCAATTTGGCATGTATATATCCCATGACCCGGGAGTAAGGCCGGGTGGCCGGCGGAGGCCAAAGCCGGGTGATGCGCATGGGCCGCGTGGGAAGGTTTGTGAGAGCTGTCGGGGGCCGTGGCGGTCTCAGCCAAGGACCAGATTTTGGGTTTGCTCTGTGGTGGTCTCTGGCACTCCTGCCTGCTGGGAGAATGATCCACTGCGAGTTTGACAACAGGCGGTTTATTGAGAGAAATAGCCGCGTCCACTCCTCTCAGGCCCTCCACTGAAAGCGTCCTGCTGCTCTCCGAGCTCTTCGGCTCCGAGGCCTGCTCCCGGGCGGACAGGCCCGCCTCCCCCTCCACTTTCCCGGAGCCCTGCTCCTCTGCTCGCTGCTCCTCGGGTCTCTCGATATCCACAGTTTCCAAATCGATTTCCTCCTCTTCGTCTTCGTCGTCGCTGCCGTTCTTGCCGTGCTCGTCCTCGTTGTCGCTGCTGAAGATGCGGCCGTCTCGGTCCTCGGCGCTGCGGCCCCAGGTCACCTTGTTCTCCTTCTTCAGGCGCCTGCGGGCGTTCGCGAACCACGTCGACACCTGGACATCAACACATCGATTTTACACATTAGAAATCAGGCACACTTGTTTGTGGGCGCAAAATGGTTAACTTTGTAAAAAGCCTTCAGCCCTTCACTGACTGGTTATTGTTAGTGAAAGATAACGGGCCTGGACGCCTGCAGACTGAGGACGCGTCTATCTAACTATCTAACTAGTTGGATGGTCAGTGAGGACACGGCCTTTAAAACACTTTATGATCCTGGTGGATGAAGCGCGGTGCCACAGGCTGCTGTTCGAACTACCCACCTGTGTGAGTGTCATCCGGGTGATGATAGCCAGCATGATCTTCTCTCCTTTGGTCGGGTACGGGTTCTTCTGGTGCTCCTGCAGCCAGGCCTTCAGGGTGCTCGTGGTCTCCCGCGTGGCCGTCTTGGCCCTGGACGGGTCCCCATACGGATACTGGCCGTACGGGTAGAAGCCCTGAGCGGCGTGGACAGGCAGGGAGGCCGGGTGGGAGCCCGGGCTCTCCTTCAGCTCATACTGGGAGCCCTGAAATGTCGTTGGAGAGAGAGGTGGCAACTTGTTGAGCGACTCATCTTCAACTCATTTCCTCCCAAAGTTGCGTTTGATTTATTATTTATGTGGCAAATAAAGTTTTTGAAAGTGTCAGTGTGTCATAGATTTCACCCCAAATCGACCATTTATCAGGAAACAAGGAATCAGTCATGGATTAAGAAAACTTCTTTCTAAAGTTGCTGCCTTTTCAAACGATATTTAAATATTTCCATTTTTGTTTAGATAGAACGAATAAATCAAGAAATCAATTAATTTATAAATAATATTAATTCATAATTGTGTCTTATTAATAAACAGTCGGGGTATTTTTTTTCTGAAAGGTTACTTCTTTATAGAAGATTAAATTTTAAATTGTCAGTGGGGTTTTTTTTTCCTTAGGATTTCTATAATTTACGGAAAAGCAAACAAGCCTGAAGCAGAAATTGTAAAGTTTGAAGAGGGTAAATTTCTAAATATAATCTCTTGACACACACACACACACACACACACACACACACACACACACACACCTACACGTATTAAGTGAATTGTTACACAGACAATGAGCGGACAGGACTTAATAAAACTGTTAGGCTGAATAATCTGATATCTGTCACTTTGAGCCACTGGATAATTGCGCATTATTTAACAATAGATGAAAGATCAGCCTGTGCGGACTCTGACAGCTGAGCTGCTTCGGTCTTCAGTGAAACAAGTACCAACTCTCACCATCTGGGAAATGAGGGCGAGGTCTGTGGCTCCGCTGTACGGCAGAAAGGCACTGTAGTTATGAGCCGCCCATGGGCTCCCGTACATCCCCAGCATGGAGCCGACAGCCGCGGCGGTAGCGGACGAGCTCACGCCGCCCTCGGTGCCTCCTTCCCGGGCAGAGGCCGGCCGCTCGCCGCCGTACACCTCATGTGAGGCACTGAGGAACTGGGGATACCCCAGCTGAGGGAAAGACATGTCCGGAGAAGGCGTACAGTAAATCTCCCCCAAAGTGAAAGTCACACAACAGCAAGAGGAGGCAGGAAAAACAAAAAGAGAAAGTCGGAATCCCCAGGAAAAAAAAAAAGAAGAAGAGGATGAAGGGGGTGTCTAAATCACCAGAGTCCCCCCCTTTTTTTTTTTTTTTTAGAAACTGTCAAGCTTCTCTCCGCTGACCCGGAGTTGTGTCAGAGCCGCAGTTTGGCACCTCGAGTGCGGAGTGATGCGTGTGTCTGGCCGCGGGAGCTTCTGGATGTGGAGCTGACTGACTGATTGGCAGCCTACTTAAGCACCAAGCTCCTCCTATGCCCGGGGCAGGCGATTAGTGCATTGGTTAGCCTGGGTCGTGTATGTGTGTGTGTGTGTGTGTGTTGGTGTGTGTGATCTAATGTCTGCAGCCTTCGCTACAGAAGAGGAAACGTGTGAAGTGTGTGCATGTGTGTATTTGCCTTTTTTGTGGTCAGTATGATTTTATTTGCACAAGTGCACAAGCAAAACAGTCCCATTCATGCTCTTATTGTTTTAAGACTGGTCACAAGAATTTAGAAGAAAAGTGCGAATGCCTATAATAAAAATACTAACGACAATAATAACAATGGGAAGATGAAGAGGCATTAAAAATGCCAACAACTGTTGCACTCCCAAGCATATTTTAGATGTCTTTTTTTTTTCCTCCATGCTTTGACAGCTGATCCGCAGGGTATGCCGGGACATCCTGGCCAGCAGATGGGCCGGGAGGCATCGATATGGTCGGCCAGGTCTTGCGAGGAATGTCGGCGATAATCGACGGAAGTCAGTGGAGCATTTTTTTTTTTTTTTCCAGAGAGAAAGATAAAAGGAGATTGAAGGCAATGGCAGAGATTGACGAGGATAAGAGATAAGCAGGGATGTGCAGCCGAAGGAGCTGTGGAGTGGAAAATGACAGATGTTTGCAGAGAAGAATGGACCACTGTACTCTGTCAGGCCCAGGTATAAAGTCACTGATGTTACAGAGCAGGTTTGGTATATATGAAAAAACAAGAAAAAAGTGTAAACTTGAGATATGAGTTGCAAGAAAATCTATTATTTTTTATTATTTTTATTATTTGATGTAGGGGAAAAAAACTGAAGAAATCTGACCCTGGTATATGGAAGGATGAAGACTGACACTTCCTCATTGACAGGCTTAACTATCAAAACAGCAGCTCTGCTTCAATGTGCTCCTTTGAACACACACCACCTCACACACTCTGTCACGCGCGCACACGCACACACTCGGGCAGTGCTAATGAGGTTGAGCACCCTGCGCCCCGCTCAGTGGCCCTGTGGCCCTCCTGGGTTCTCTCAGAGGTTAGCTGTGTAATTACTCCATCCCCATAAATACAGATTCATCATTTCACACTGGAGCCCCTGATGAGCTTGGCTGAGCTGAGGTAGAGAGAGAAGGAGGCAAAGAGAGAGAGAGGAAGGGGTGGTGTTGGTGGGATGGAGGAGGGGGGTGGGGTGGGGGGGTCTAATGATTTAATTACAGTGCTTAAAGCCCACTCTGGCTAAGTGATGGTCCTCGCTGTCTCTCTCTCTCCCTTCTCTTCCCTCCTCAGCGCTGGCACCTAGAGGGCTTTACTCATGAATCTCAAAGCTGTTTTCCTAAACACATATTATGACGAGTGCACCGCCACAGCCGTCGCTGCTGCTGCTGTGTGTGTGTGTGTGTGTGCGTTTGTGTGTGTATGTATGTATGTACAAGTGTGTGTGAGAAACAGAGAGAGAGAGAGATAGAGAGAGGATGCTTAATCTCCATGGCATTTTAAATGGCCTTCATGGAGAGCAGCTCTATCCTCATTGCCAAGGTAAATGGAGCCAGGGGACTCTCCATTTCAGCTCGATAAAAGAGCAATGTTAAAGACCCTCACCATTTCCCTCTCTCTCTCCATCGCTCTCTCTCTCTCTCTCCCTCCCTCTGTCTCGTTTCTCACTTAAAATTAATGTTTTTCTCATGACAGGGGAGGGAAACGAGACATATCCACCATCTAATAGGATAATATAGCCCCATTCACCACCACCACCACCACCACCACCTCCCCTCCCTCCTCCCTCCCTCTCTCTCTCTGCCTCTCTCTCTGCCTTTGTAGCTGCCTGATTTCCATAGTGTCTCTGTGGAGAGGCAGTTAATGAATTCCTCTGAGCTGGAGAAAGGGGGAGAATGGTTTGGCGGTTTAGAGAGAGAAAGAGGCAGGGATAGGGGGAGGAAGGCTTTGAGCTATGCCATTCAACTTCACAGCCTCTGCCTGCTTGTGCATTCACTGCATGTGTGTGTGTGTGCTGTGCGTGCATGTGTGTGTCTTTTAACATGAACCTGCTAAGACTACCAAATATTTAGACTGGCCTCAGACCTCTTTTTATGGCGACGGTGGATTGAGGGATCTCAGGAGGCAGCTTGACTCTATTTGAATCCCATTCGCTGCTATTAGCTTGGCCCAGACAAAGGAATAACTTACCACAGGAAACATTCGAATAAAGTCCCACAATCCACTTGCAATGGCTATTTCCTCCTGGGTAATTTGCAGTGAGGTAAGACACCCAGAATCATCATGAAGCTGATTTTTTTGTTTGTTTTTGCTAACACTTCAACAAAGGAGATATGACAGTAATGCAATAATGATTGAATAATTGGCTCATTCTGGATTCATTGTGACCATTGGCAATAACTGTTCTGCTGTGCATACAATATTGAATTTGCAACAGTGATTAAGACATTGCGTAAAATAATCTATTAAAATGTCCTTAGTAAGACATTAAATGTAATATAATCACTTTTTTTCAGCAACAAAAAATGCCAGAAATTAAATTTCATAATAAGTAACAACATTAAATCAACATTAAAGGGTCAACTTGTTACTGTCCACCCAGAAGTTTGAAGGAAGGTAAACATCCACACTGTTTCACTGCATTAAATCGAAAACACGTCAGCTTAACACGGGCTGGAGGTGTGTAGTGGTGGTTAGCTTCCCCACGTACTCAAAAGTTGTCTTTGCTAATGTTAGCCAATAACTATAATAATAATTTCTGGAAGCTGAAGTGTGTGAACATGACAGCTTCGTTCTGAAGACGGTCTCTGAAGTATCGCTGAAGTACTGTAATGTTAGGTTGGTGGTTGTCAGTACATGCCCTCTATCGTTTCTAGCCTGCTTTAACAGCGATCCTGCTATATTTCCATTGAGAAGACTCATCATTATGCCGGCATTGCTTGTTTACACTGAATGAAATAAAGGTAACATAACGTGTGTGATGCTAGATAGAAATAGTTGCGTTCTGAAATCAGAGGATGTGTTGAATTTTCTCCCCACACAGGAGGTTCTTTCATACCCCCTGTTCAAGGCTACAGATGTCAATCTGCTGCCAGCTCATTGCCAGAACAACAGTACCCCCTGATCCATGTTTGCACCTTTTATACAGATAATAAAGGTGTATTGCTTCCTTGCAGGTTGTGCACAAAAGGCCTCTGTATCCACATGCATTTAATTTGTTTACATGTACAAACCCACAGTTGTTTTGAGACAACTATGACAGAGCTGGGCTGAGTCATGTAATAAGTAATGTAACTTATTCCCAGCTGTCACCAAATGTTGATATGACATCAGAAAGACATTGGAGTTTAATGATCCTAATGTTGGACAGACACTGAACTTCTGGATGATGTCAAAACCCAGCGATGGCTGATTGACACTGTGACTTTCAGCTGGTGTTTAGAAAACTTTGGGTTTTGCTCACAACTGGAAGTTGGTATCTACGTTTTTTTTTTTTTTTTATTTGATGTTGGCATTAGATTTGTCCTGACATTTGACGTCACAACCAACATACATCCAAATATCATTGATTGACACCAATGGTCAGCTGTGTGTCTCCTGGGTTACTTTGGCTTTTTACTTAGTACAAAAACCAAAACAATCATGATTTCAATGAGAATTATGTAAAAACTGATTATATGTTTCAAGTAACTCACCAGGCAGACATGCACAGCCTTGTAAAATAAAAGCTGTACTACAAATTAAAATAATAATATTCCCTGGTGTTTTCTAGTCCTTTCCTGATGCAAATGTTAATTTCCTGAAAAACACAGCAGCACAAGGCTGCCCACTCTGCTGCTGTCATGAAGATGACGCTTGATAAGAGCCGATAAGAAGCAAAATTATGCCACTTCACTGTCACATTTCTTCACTCAGATTATTATTGTTGCTAAATCTATTGTCCTTCGTGGGCTTTGTGATCAGACTCCAGGATGTGGAGATTGTGGAGAGACCAGAGGGAGGGAAGGAAGAACAAGCATCAGAGAGATAAAGAAAAAAAAAAAAAAAAAAACCTGCCCTCACCTACTTGACAGCAAAGATAAGCAGTGATAGATTCAGCTCTGACCTGATGTTAAAACAGATGGATCACTCTGACGCACAACAGATAAGCCTGCCAGCCTGAGGTGATACATTCAGCTACCCAAAGTTTTGAGATCCATCACACTGAGCTTGTACTTATTTTATCACCAGGTAACATTTTTTAATCACCATAATCACCACATTTGAGATGCAGCATGGGAGATGTCATTCGCAGTCTTAATGGCTTATATCACCTATTATATCAGTGGAAGTGTGACCTGACAGCCACTCGCCTGGAGATGGATCCTGTTGCTTGAACATTTTGACCCAGAGGGGAAACACTAGACAAAGAGCCTATCATTACCAATTAACGGGCGTGCCAGCGTTTGTTTGTTAATAGCTCCTTTAGAAGTCCAATGGGACTCATTTACAGTGGATGGGGCTGATAACAAACCCTGACCTCCGGCAAGGGTCACTTTGAATCACTCAAAATGGTGGCCCTGCGTGTGAAACTCAACTGTGTTGTCTTTTTATTCGCTGACTGTGGTTGAGAACTGCCATTAAATACAGTTCCATCATTCCCCATAGAGAGAACGATGAAAACGAGCGATGTTCAACAAGATTGCTGACTGAAAAAAAAAAGGTGAATTCCCACCTCCTCCTCTTTACAGAAAGCCTCAGCAGGGGACTTTTCTCATGGCCAGGGATCTGATTGTTTTCTAAACGGATTATTAACTCTTTTGTTACAGTAGGGGTCACTTTAATGCTTCTTAGGGCCCATTAGCATTGCTTTAAAGAGCACACACACATACACACACACACTCGCACACACACACTCGCACACACACACACACACACACACACACACACACAGATTGCTGTGTTCAAGGATTTGGTGTTTCTTGTCTTTGTTGTTCACAGTGGGAGCGGAATGATACCGTTATAATGCTGTTAAAGACAATACCTCAACTTAAAAGGGGGAGCGTGAGGGATGGGGTGTGTGTGTGTGGCTGTGTGTGTGGGTTGTGATGAAAAGGTGCCCTTAGGAAGACCAGTAAGCTTAATGCAATAGTGCTGACTTCAATGGATACCTCAAAGAGAAATGGCGTTACACAGTCCTCTCCACTGAAAATCCCCTACAAGTCCTTGACTGAGAGAAGGATCAGCTCAGTCTTCACTTCAGGACTGATAGAGATCACTGAAGTGAAGAAGTTAGGATTGCATCCAAACTTGTCACATGTGACAGATATTGTGTAACTGTATGCTTTTGTATGCAGCGTTAATCCAGTAGGAGTTTATTCAAAGCAGAAGTAAGTCCCCCTTGGGAAAATCAAAGATACTCAGCTCAGGTCAAAGCATCACAGGGGCCACAGAGCACCAAGGTGTTTGCTCTGTGGCTCATATTGACCATATGAATGTGATGCTGGTGGTGGGGGGCCCTGGAGACCCACGGATCCTGGCTGGGTGCCTCCCCCAGCTTTGAGCTCCTGTTCAGGGAGAGGGATAAAGGGGGTATCCCTTACACGCCTGACCTCCAGCCACCCCCCTCCATCAGAGCGAGGGGCCAAGGGTCAGATCAATTGGCTCCCTGTGGCCCACTGTCTGCAACAGAGCTTAATCACCTATTAACTGCTAGTGAGAGGAGATGTTGAGGGGCTGTATGTCTCTTTCATCCTGCTGAAATTGAACCTTGTGGTTTCTATAATCTCGCACAATTTTTTTGTCTCCACAAGCGTCACACTTCTCATGCTAAAATCATAGTTTGTGGATATTGTGGTGTATTTGAGACATTATGATATGTCTGCATTGTTACAAAACGAAACAGAATGACATAAGCCATTAGTGATCTGCCAATACAAATAGGACGCTAGTGTCAGTGTTGCTTTTTGATAAACACACTCAGTAACATCTTTCTGTAAAAGTCCATTTTTTCAGCCTGCAGTGATTTTTATAGTCACACAATGGTCTAAATTAGTGATGCACAGATTGGCACTGATGTCACCCGACTCTGCATGTGTGGATAAACAATCCTCCCACCACCCACACAAACAAATTCTTTTCCGCAATTTAGAGACTCAATAACACATTATCATTATTTCTCTGTGGGACATTACAAGTAACATTGCACTGAATTAGGAAGGTTTTAAATAAACAAGCATTTATAATGCAAGTTAAAGTTCTCCTTCTCCTTTTCATAAAATGAATACAGGTATTTCCTCAATAACCTGAACACAGGGTCACACTTTCTGAATGTCACTGATACGTCCCAAACACAAACAGTTTAAAAGCATGTAATACCTTTTGCCTGCTGCCCACAATAATTAATCAAATATAATAAGTTTAGCCGTCCAAACACAGAGGCAAATTTGTGTCTGATGAAAAATGGAGCTTAAAATATGTTCACGTTTTACATAAAGTAATTCATATTCCACCCACCTGCAATGTCAGAGCCGTAGGTAATTACTGAACTTCAACTTGTAACTATTTACTACTTGTTGCTGCAAAAAAGCGATTGTAATTGTAATTGTAATTTCTTTCTGGGAGAGGGTGGTGGTGACTGTCGCTTGACCAGAGCTTCAGCAATCGATATGTTATGTACAACAGGTTTTAAAACCCACTCTAAGCAGCACTGGGTCTGCAGGGTGGATTGGAGGCAGCAGTGAGTTGGTATTGAAACATCAAGAGACGGGCTAGCTGGTTAGCACGCTAGCTTCAGTAGAAGAAAAGGACATGATAGAGACCAGGGTTAACACTGTCATTGCTTTCCACCTCTGGAGACAGCTGGTGGTGAGTGAAGGAATCAATTTTGATGCTGAACTTTCCACTATTACTTTCTAAGTGAGCGAACAGCTGTTAAACTTAACATCCCCTTTATTGCGTGAATATTGTGTTAATTATTGTGTTAAGTGCAAATATTTCAATTAATTGCAAGTAAATTATGTCAAAGGTCCTGTTGTTTAAACCCAAAGGTCAACTTATATTTGTTATCTGTGTAGATTAAATCAAAGATAGTCAAAAGGAATCAAAAAAGTTATAACCAAAAGCTATCATTGTCATCAGTACTGACATCCACCCTCAATATCCACATTACTCATATCGTCTACTACTATTTGCATGCTCCCTGAATAAACCTAGGACACAGTAAAGCAAACAGATACATGAACTTGAGCTAACTGTAAAGATGTGCTGGCATTTTTACTTTCAGGCTTTGACCACAAGTCATTTGGGTGTGTTTCCTGCTCTTAAGCTCTATCAACTTCCTCCTAAACCCTACACTCACTTGAAACATCTCCACCCTGCGTCGAGGTTGGTCTGACCCAGAGGGGAAATATCAAGCTCCAAAGAAATTATGTAGTTAGCAAAGCTCTCTGCACAAGGAGTCGTTGTTCTCATGTTGTTTATCATAATTTGCTCTTGTGTTTCACAGAGGTGCTTCAACATTTAAGTCATATGCTTAATGAAATGTATTTATCAGAATGTGTATTTCCAAAATGTATAAGACTCATATCAAATCTAAATAAGATAGGATTACACCTTAATGATGTGTGCTGGAAAAATTGAGATGGCACAGCAGGGAAAGTGGTTGGATATAGCACAGGCAGAAATGAAGGAATAATCTGCAACATTTCATATAAATAAATGTTTGTTTGCAAATAATATAATTCAGCTTATACTCAGTTTATGAATCTTTGCATTTGCTAATCTAAGCACCTGGTGTCTGGTAGGGCTTTCCTGATCGAAATCCTCTGGCACACAGGAAGTGATGGGCTTTGTTTGTTCGGAATCAACAGAAGGAGAAGAGCTTGGTGGCTAGCATTAGCAATAATAGCCACCACAGCTAAACAGATGAGGATTGAGCAGCACACTTTACACACACACTCACACGTTACCATCCAATACTTCATGAGAAAGATATCATGACATTTGACAAGTGCTTGCTGGGATGTGTAGTGTGAACTGTAACCTCAAATAACAATTTTAGTAAATAAGACATTAAAATACAGTGTGAGAGAGGAATTGTTAAAAAAAAAAAAAAATACAAATTTTAGTTCACATACATTGAAATGTAAAGTGTTTCAGTGAATGTATGGCTGTACATATTGAAACCCAACGGAAGGCCAGACTGTCACATATCCGTGCAAAGACTCAATAACGGAGTCTGTCTTGCTGCTGTCTGTCAAGCCTTTGAGAAGCAACAGTGGAGGTGGGGAGGATACATTCCTCACAGCGGCTCCATGCAGCTCTGCCAATTAGCAACTGAGTGGTTTGTTTAAGTCCAAGTGATGATGAGATGTTGTGCTGGGAGGCAGCCCAGTTCATTAAGCACACTGTTGTCTCTGGTTTACTCAGCTTGCCGGCTTTAACAGCCTCTCAGTGCTTGTTTACCAGCCGCAAATATGACAGACTGTATGTCTATTTGACCGTCTGTTTGTGTGAGTGTGCATTTGTGGAGGTGATGGAGGAGGTGGCGAGTCTCTGTGCATGTGCGGGTGCATCTGTGATTTAAGGTACTGTATGTACAGGGGGTGAACACAGTAACACCTGTACAATACACGCAATTCAACACAAAACTCGATAAAACTCTATAAAAAAAAACAAAAATTCCATAAAGTTGAATCAAGACCTGCCAACAAAAACTTCATAAACTTCACAAAGTAGGTCCGTTACACCGGTTATCGCTTGTGTAAAAGGTGATATGGATTCATCTTAACTGAAACTGAATCTTTAAATTATCCTCCATTGCTAGTGCTGAAACAGAACCCAACAACCCTACTGGCAGAAAAAATAAAATAAAATCAGGGATTATGACCAATTGCAATATTATTAAAATTACTTCCCTCCACAAAAATGTATGCATTCCAACAGTGGTACCGTTGAGAAAAGAACAATTGTATGGTTAATAAAGTGAGATTAAAGTTTGGAAAAACATTTATTCCCTTTATAACATATAAATAAGAAGATCAATGTTGAAGCCATTGGATATTTGAGAAAGCCACTGCTCTCGACCTAAAACAGTCCAGCATGTCATACTCTGTACAACCACGAGATGATTTTACACTTTGGCTGTGGGGCAGATTAAACAAATGAAATACTTGTAAATTAATGACATTTTTGAATTGTCTGTTTTTTTTTATGCTATGCATGGCTAACTGTCTCCTGACTTCAGTTTCATATTATATCCTATAGCTATAAGCTATACCTGCTCATCCTTTAGGTTGAGGGGGGAGTGGGTGCTGTAGTTGTCCCAGCTGATGTGGGGGAAGAGGAAGGATATACTCTGGACGGGTTGCCAGCAAGACACTGTGATTGAAGAAGTTAGTATGAATTCATCACTGCTATGGAGAACAGCAGTCTCTTTTTCAAAACACCAAATACCCACATTAGCCTCAAGAAAAACACTCTTGTCCCTGACGTCCCCTGGTAAGACTTGCCTTTGTAAAGCACTCCCACTGAAGTAAGCTGGAGGTAACAGTTACTGCCAAGAAATTTAGAGAATGATTTTGATCCAAAAGCAGAGGGATGGGAAGGTTCTGTTATGTCTTCACACACCAGTAAACATTTCTTTTGCTTTTCTGCTGTTGAAAAAAAGAATTATTCTGGATGAAGCAATTAACACGAGCTAACAAAGCTACTCCGGGCTCTGTCATTGAGACAAAGCCGACTGACGTGGTGTCACCTGCAAACTTGTTTAGAGTTTGCAGTGTGATGTACAGGCATTTGTGTGAAAACTGTGCACAATGATTGTGATATTAGCATTTGCTAATATTCGCTGCATTTAAATATGCCACATTTTTCATAAAACATGATCCTGGAATTGATATTTTTCATTTTGTGTCACTCAGTGCTCGCTAACGCTCAGCATTCATTCAACATGTGCAGCCATTCAGCTGAGCTCCACCACCCGACAGTCCAATAATGACTCCTAATCAATGTGACTAATGTATCTTTTCACCACGTAGACAAATATTAGTCTGATAGCTGCAGTTAAAGTGCAATTATACCTCCCCCACCCCTTTGTTTTCTCATTCAACACAGTGTATCAACCAAACTAAATAAGCCACAAAATAAAACCAGAGGATGTTGACCTAATAAGATCCTAGCCCACTCTACTCTTACTGATAAAACAGAGCCAGAATCAGCCACTTCACTCTCTGCAACACTCACACTCTTTCTCTGCAGAGACAAAGAGCGATTATGAGTGACGGAGAGGAAGGAGAGAGGCTCGCCATGTGTCTTTTTTTTTTTTTTCTTTTTTTTTCCTCTACTGAAATTTTTCGAAGGGCAGTTTATTCAAGATGTCACAGCTGCGTGCATCTGAGTTGGAGCGTTCAGGAGGGTCATGGCTTTCTGACCATGTGTGTGTGTGTGTGTGTGTGTGTGTGTGTGTGTGTGTGTGCGTGTGCGTGTGTGTGTATGTGTGTGTCAGAGCAGTTCTTAATGCAGTAATGCAGTGGGCGATGACAGATCACTTCATTCACGCAAGACGAGGGCAATTACTTCAACCATGACAGATTGCCTCAGCAGAACTGAGTTTAGGATAAAACCTCTCTCTCTCCCTCCCTCTTTCTCCCCCCCACCACTCTTTTTCCTCCCTCTTTATATCTCCCGCTCCCCTCTTCTTCCCCCCGTTCAATAAGGAATCTTGTGGTTTTCCCAGCTAATGACTTCCTCCTCACTGTTACACTATTGTGTGTGTGTGTGTGAGTGTGTGTGAGTGTGTGTGTGTGTGAGCAGGGGGTGACAGTACCATCTGTCTGGCTGCTGAAGCCCTTGCCCCTGCCCAGCTGGTGGGCACTGAGTAATGGGAGAGGACTTCCTCATCTCGCCCCCCTGAGACACACACACATTAGTATGCAACACCTACTGTCAGAGTGAGCGAGAGAATAAGAGACAGAAAGGGAGAGAGAGTTTTTTTCTGTTTGAGCACTGAAACCTGAGCAACTGCGGGTGTCAAGTGATGAGAACTGAATGCTCCGAGTCTTGAAAAATTGGCATATACAGCAACAATTTCTCCGTGTGTGTCTGTTTGTGATTGACAGTTTGAGGAATGTAAATGAGCGTGGTCTAAACCACTGAATTTCTGAATGGGAGGTGGGGAAAAGGTGAGAGAAAAGGAGAAAGAGGCAATGTGTGATACAAGTCAACTTTATATATAAAACGTATAAAATGAAATGTGGTATATATACTTTTGAAATGTAAACAGCCTGTTGGGCATTTTAATTTTAAAAATGACAAATGAACACCTTAAATTAACTTGTGCTGATGAAAGGGGAAGTCCACTTTACTTACCACTCGGCCGGCTATGACATTAATAGTCTTCAGACTCCATCTGATGTCATAGTGAGTTTTTTTTTTTTTTTTTTTTTAAAGAGTGCTACAAACATGAAGACAAGCCATTAAACTGGATTATGGGAAATGTAGGCTCCATCCATGTTCCAGTCTAACTTTTAGACTTTATGTAACTGTCTCTCAAAACTTCAAACTTTATGGAAAAGCTGCTGGAGAGTGAATCAGCGATCCATTTAAACAGCGTAGTAGCAATGTGGTTTAAAATGCATGGAATTAGCCTTTTAATGCCCTGCTAATCACCAAACATTTATTTGCTCCAGTTAAACTGTGGTCTGAAGCTGTAAATTGAATGAAAAGAATAAATATGTAAAACTCTCTGCTCCCTGCACAACAGCTGCTCTATTGCCCTTGAGCAAGGCACTGAACACTCAGCTGCAGGAGATGACTGTGGTTGTAAGAAATTAAAAAAAATAAAAAAATAAAAAAAATAAAAAGTGATTTGAAGCAGGATGCTACAGAACAAGACAGCAGCAATAAAGGTGAAAAGAAAAGCTGGGGTTGGAATTAAATGTGTTCGTTTGGCATTTGACAGGAGCCATTCTGATTTAGACTCCTCCAACATGGCTGATTAATGATGTTTCTTTATCTCCACGCTGGCTGCAGGCTCAGGGTTGGATCAGTGTGTGTTGGCCCACAGAGTGTGATACTATCCCACACTGTGGCAAAAACCCTCTTCTTTCTAAATCTATCTCTCTCTGTTTCCCTTCCTCATACTCGTCCAGCTCTCTCTCTCTCGCCTCCATTCTGTCTCAGTATCGCTCGCCCTCCTCTCTCTGTCTGTTTCTTTCTCCTTTCAAGCGTGGAATCATTTAATTATCGCCTATAGCTCTTTTGGCAGGCTGTTGAATGCCCACCTCTCAAAGCCTGGAGGAAACAATTTACCCTGGGATAACACACACACACACACACACACACACACACACACGCACTCTCACTTACACACTTCAAGGACAGGATTTATTACAGAAGGTCCATCCGCAGTTCAATTTCAGATTGAGGAAATATTTTGAGGGAAAAATATGACATTAGCCAGACCGAAAAATGTTTGGCCACCGCTTGGATCCTGGAATAGTTTTGCATAGGTCCTGAATGTATTTTTTCACAGATAAGGGTTGTGTTTGAGGCAACAGTTAGTGTGTGTGTGTGTGTGTGTGTGTGTGTGTGTGTGTGTGTGTGTGTGCACGTGCGTGTGTGTGTGTGTGTGTGTGTGGTGAGGGGGGTGGGGGGGGGGGGGGGGGTACTGCCTGTGTGAGGTAATGATTAAATGTCGTAAAGCATTTAGAGCGTTTAACTCCCCATTATAGGAACAGTAGGAGGTGATTCATTTAGGGCTCTTGCCTACTCGTGTGTGTGTGTTTGAGTGTGTCGGTTGGACCCCTATGGGATGAAGAAACAGCATTACCCATCCCTATAAAGCTGGAGAAGGTGAACAAAACACAGCAAGTAAAAGAAAGGAGGGAAGATGGAAGAAGAGGGGAAAACAACTGGGATCCATTGAGAGGAAATTAATGGCCCATCTCATATTGTCAGCATTGTTATTGTATAGGGAGCTCTAGTGGGAGGAGAACCCCTTAAAATGATGTCTGCTGAGAAAGAGAGCACTAAAAATGAAGACAAGGCAGAGGGAGGGATGAAAGGGAGAAGAGGGGCGAAGGCTGTAAATTTTCGACAGAGCCCTCAGTTCATTACAGGGTGATCAGAGGCGAGGCAGGGCCAGACAAAGGGCCTCAGTGTTGATAGCCAGCTCCCTTGGTGTTACACCAGGGTCAGCTCTTTAACTCACGGGCAATGGATAACTGGGCTTTCAGCGAGGACAATGGCAGGCCAGCTTTCCCCCGGCTCCGGGTAGCACCTGCCTATTGTTAAGGAGTTGAACCGGGGAAGTCACCAGTCTGTAGGAACGCTGAGAAGTTAAAAGACACGATGGATGACTGGACTAAAGGAGCTGCTGAGATTTAAGCTGTGTGTGTGGGTTTGTGTGTGTGTGTATGGGTGTGTGTGTGTATGTGTGTGTGTGCTAACCTGGAGGTCAAGAGTACTCTATCATCACCATGTCATTAAAGATTAAAGTGTGCAGTGCACATGAGGCCCACAAGAATTCAGAGGACTTGGTGTGTGTCTGCTTGAGTTTCTCTTACAGGTAAAAATGTAGACAATCCAGCAGAAAACCCCATGAGTGACTCAGCTCCCTTTTGGGCCAATCAGCAACCACTTTGTCCACTTTCTAAAGTGCAAATGACTTAAGCCTCAATTAAGCCTTGCAGACGCACACATGGACGAGTCTTTGTTCCTATCAGACTACTCTCTGGTCTGCTTGCAGTCCACTTGAAGGAGTATAGTGACCAGAAAATTAAAGGGCGCGCACAGAGCCTCACGCCCACCCTCTGATAATGAAATTGATGTTGTTCAGGCCCGGTGCACTTGCAGACATGTGAAGTCTCATACCAGCCTTACAGTTCCAAAATAACAAGCACCTCAGATCAGATAAACAATGTTAATGCTTCAGTGTAGTTTAAGATTTGGCCGCATGGGTTGCTGTGCATTCATGTGAACAAAGGGACAGATACAGTCTGAAGCTAAAGCAGCTTTCCACAGATCTTCCACATGAAGTTTGGTTCATTTGCCCTGGAGAGTACAGTTGTATGATGTCTGCTGTTGCTCCAGAGGGGATCCCTAAAGTCCTCGACTCAGAGGCTGCAAATTTAATTCAACAGGAAGCTGGTGACATGGAGTTTTAAAGATATGGTCACTTACCAGACAGAAGCAGCTGTATTGTAGGAAATTTGTGACTCAGCATTTTAGGAGCTTGACCATTACTAGGAACTAAAGTTCTCATGCAATGCAGCACTGATTTTGACTATTCTGTTTTTTATATGTATCTCTGATCTTCTGACAATTTACATATAGAAGTAAATAATATATATATCAGGCTTTAAAGCCCCAGGTGTAGCAGTTTAGCAGCAACCTGACTGAAAACACACAACCAATTATAAAAAAAAAGCATTGAAATATAAACTTCAGTTGGTTGGAAAAAAGAGCAATTCAAAATCAGTGAAAGGCCTCTATGTAAAGTTAAATGATTATTGAACATTAAAGGCAAGTTTGATGATTGATGATTTGATGATTGATGATGTTTTGTGGCTCCACATTACAGTGGTCGGATACATTTCACCAAAGTTGCCTCAGCTACTGAGACTTAGTTATAAAAAGGGAAGAACACAACATTCAAACACACAAAATAAATTATCGCTTATGTCCCCAGAAAACATTCTTATATATTTAAAGTATGTCTCCATGATGTTAAATCTTCATGTCTGTAACCATAAAGTTAAAGTCTGGAGCTGTTATTTACTGAAGGTTTAACCTCAAACTAGTCACAAAAGTAATGAACACATACAGAAAATGTATGTTCTTAACTAACATTGCAAGGAAATAGTGTGTCCAGGTGAGACTGCCACACCTGTAGTCAGCAGCTGAACGAGAGATGAGATGTTCAGGGATTTTAATAAATGTTAAAAGACAAAGACCATCAAGAAAGCTTTCCTAACAAAAGACACATTTTTTTCTTAATCCTCATAACAATAATCTAAATTCTAGATATGTGAAAATTATAAAAGTGAAATTGTGATGGATACTCCTTCTGTGTTAATATTTCTATTTACATATATATTTATATTAAATATATCTCTCTCATGTCACTTAATGTCATTCAGTTTGGAGCTGGTTCTGTTTTGTGCATGCTCTCAGATAAAACTCCTTGATTCGGTTGAAAACTCATTGAAATATGTAAATGAACACAACAGGCTTGTCACATTTGAGCCCTTTTGAACCTGTAGATACAGCCCCAGCCTCTCTCAGCCCATATTATGTTCTCAGTGCTGATGGACACCTGCCTGTTGATCATTAACTGTCACTCACTCGACGATATTTACAGCACATCAGCAGCCAACCAGAACACTCCCACACACACTTCAATACATTCAATCAAAAAGCTCCTTTCATACATGACATCCCTCTGACTGACTGACTGACTGCAGTGTTGCCACCTGATTTCATCCCAAATCTTAAACTCATCATCTTAAAAATAAATCTATTATTTTTGCCAACAGCTGTGAGATCATTTAATTTGTTTCCTATGCAAATCAAATCATGTGTGGGATACCACCTGAAATTTGATGACTGAAACATTTGACGGACAGGTGGATGCACACACGCACAATTACTTCAGCTTGAGCTCTCGGTGAGTGCACACACAGCTTCAAGTGCGCGCGCGCACACACACACACACACTCACACACACACAGAGCAGCTGTCTGAGGCAGGCAGGGTCAAACGATGGTTAATTAGTCCCGTCACCTGCTCAGGTCATCACACCTTCAGCTCAGCTCGGCTGAATAATAATCCTGCAATATTAACACTGTCACGTCGGCTGGGGTGTTGGAGCGAACCTGTTGTTGATATAATACATTACATCCCGCTGTCTTGCCTCCCAGACACACACACACACACACACACACACACTCACACTCACTCTTGCTGAGGGCCACCAGAAACTGTCACTTAGCACTAATGACTGCTACAACAATGTGTGTGACAGGTCTCCTCTCCGTCTATATCCTCATAGCATCATCACATGTGATTCCTCAGCTTCCTCCTTCCTATCTGCGACTGCTCTCTGTAAATTATATCAAATGTGAACCACTGCCGTAGTGGTCTGTCAAGCTGAAATCTCTCTGAAATGCTTCTCATTAGCTCGATCTGTCTGCAAATTTCCAGCAACGGGTGTTAATGATGTATTGAGAAAATTCACAGGTTGGGAAAAGGTAGATTTCAGCATCAAAGCGTGAGCCAGGAGGCTGTTTAGTGTTTGTTTCTCAGAATGAGTCCCTCTGTATGGAAAACAGGCAGGTGCTTCACGGACACAGGGAGAAGCGGGAATGATTTCCCATCTGTCTGTTCCGTAGAGAGATAACAGGATCGTCTTATCCGAGGTGGAGCGCATCTCCCTGCACTGGGAACCTTTTAATGGGGCGGAAAACCTGCCTTCCGCCCCTGAAAACCCATCTTGGAATTCCCATTTCCAGCAGCCTGTGACTACCTGTCTTTCCAGAGCTGTTTTCCCATCAACTGCAGCTGTTTTCCAAACTCTGCTGATATCCTTATCACTCTATGAATTTGCCTATAGAAACTCTAAAGCAATTTGTGTTAATATTTATTTTGATGCAGACATCATAATAAATATAGCCTGGGGATACTTAGACACGAGCAAGTATGCACACACACACTCACACACACAAGGGGATAGAGGGCTGGATAAACGCCAGCCAAGCCTCATTAGCTTCTTGCTGCTTTTCTGGAAAGACAGGCAGAGCAAGACAGGAGAGGGGGAGACAGAGAGGGGAGGAGGGGTTAGATAAGCAGAGGGGAGTTGAAAGGGAGCGAGAGGAGGCAGAAGGAGAGGAAAACCAGGTTTATGAGGGGCGGCAGTGAGGCAGAGCCCAGCACGGTGACCTGTTGGATTAAGACTATTAGAAACCCATCTGGGGCTGCTTGACCACTTCACTGACGGATCCTCCCCCAGCAGCCGCTCAGCTGACCCCCACTGACACAATACACCCCTGGGACACGCACAATAACACACACACACACACATACACACACACACACACACCTTCTCTGATGGAACAGATGAAATGCTTCATGTCAGTCCTGAAATGCTGCATGTTACTATCTTTGACAGATGGAGAGGTGACCCATAAGTCAAATATGGCTCTATTTACTCTTCCATACAGAGACCTTAATATACTGAACCCACAAAATCTTTTATATAAACTCACCTCAGCTGCATTTGGACATGTGGACCAACAAAGCCTTAAAGTCTGACTCAACAGCCACTTTGCTTCACTATATTTACGTGTTTGATCATGCTGAAAATCATCTGAAATAATATGAAACATTTGCACCTGATGTTTTATATGAAAAACTGTTGAAGTTAAGGAAGTTAAAACAAGAATTGTTTGAAGTTGAAGCACTCAAAGGGTTTGAAGTAGCAAAAAATTGATGAAATTAGTTGAAGTAAAAAAAATTCACCCTCAAATGAATTTAGTACATCCCATAATAGAGAAGTAAATCGGTGCAAAATTGTGTGGCAAGTTTAACTCTGGTGAACTGTGACAGCATATTTGCTCATTTCACTGAGAACGAGCCATCTTTTCTCTGAGGACACATAAAGACAGAGTGTTCAAAATAAAGGCCCTGCTGTCAACCACCCAGTTTTATTTAACCACCTCTGTCAGAGTATAAACTGTCGTACAAGAGGAAAAGAGAAGAATGGTTTGCAGACAGTTAAAGAACAGTAGTCAATGGTACAAAGCAGTTAGGAAACCTTTTACCTTAGAGAGTTATTTTTGCTCAAACGCTGCTATAAGGAGAAAATAGGAAAATGTTCAAAGACCTCAAAAATACATTGCCTGGCTAGTGCTAACTAGCTGTCTGGTGTATTAGCTCACCAGTTACAGTAGGTTAGTAAACAACCCCGGATAGTCAGCTTGACGAAGTTTTGCAAAGGAAGAATGGATGAACTTTGCCCTGACATTACCAGAGAATGAATAAGATAAATCTGTAGCTTCAGCTTTATTTCCATTTCACCAGCTGAGAAAGGAGAATGTGACCTGGAATTCACATAAATGTTTCCTAATACTAATAGTTCAATAACGTCATGTCTGATTTCTCCTGGTTATTACATTAAGAACACTGTTTGGACTGTGGGTTCATGTCTGTATGAACACTGGTTCTCTGTTTTCTGGTGAGTAAAATAATGCAATTTGATGCTGAAAATGTATTTTGTGGGTGAACTTGGATCAGATTCACTGTGTTGATAATTCCATTGATCTGGTTAACTGCCTGACCCCCTGACAAACTATTAGAGGGAAAGATGCTAAAATGTCTAGAGAGAAAATGTTTTTGAAATGCTTGAAATTAAATGTTTGAATAGTCTTGTTTTCTAAAACGAACTCGAAGGATTTCAGCAGGGTGCAGTACAATCTTTGTTTTCTAAATGCTAAATATGCACCATAGACTCACTATTCCTCACCTCACCCCTTTCTCTGTTCATCAGTCTCTCTCTTCTCACTCTTATCTCATTAGCCCATTTAGTGGCGCTGAAGGGTACCATCCCTTTTCGGGAAACTTTTGTGGGTGGTTTCTTTGGTTTGAGTTCATCTTCAGCAGCTGTAAAATATTTCCGTCAGCTTCAGTTTCCGAGTTGTGAAGAGCCCCGCTACACGAGATTATGAGCTGTGGGGCTCAACGCAGACAGACGAGCTCCCAGCTGAATCACTCCACATCAAACCCTTCAATCACTCACCATTTACTGGGCTAAGCACAGATGAGAGGACTCCCTGCTGCTCCACACACACTCACACACTTGTGTACGCACAAACCTGCTGCACGAATGCTCATGCACAAGAGAACTAAATTCATGGTGCAGAAATATACTTGTACACGCAGATGTGCACAGGCGAGTGCATGCACGCATACACAGACACACACGCAATTAGATCAAATGCACTACACACACAAATGAGAGGCCTTTTAAATATGCACCATGTCTTTGAAAAAAAAAAAAATCTAATGCAAAAGGGAAATATTTATTAGGTTGATATCACTGTCCCTGTGTGAAAGTATAGCCCATATTAGTGAAAGTGTGTGTATGAGTGTGTGTCCCAATGGTGTCACCATAGGGACGAGGTGATTAGTGATATCTATCCGGCAAATCATGCGCAAGCACATCATTACCATACCTCTGTCTCCCCCTTCTCTCCCTCCTCTCCTCTCATCTCTGTCTCTCTCTGGGGTGCGTTCACTCCCAGCGCTCCTTAAGTGTTTTAACGTGTTAATAATCATTAGGCAATATGCAGTCAAGTGGGAGAGGAATGGGTGGGGGTGGTGGATTGGGGGGTTGGGGGGGGGTAATGATTGGGTGACCTCTGACCTGTGACCCTCTGCCTCTGTGTTGAGTGGCTGGCCTCTCATCTTGGGGGTCCATAAGGGACCTATTAAGGACTGTCTCACACTCCGCCACCTCACTTAACTCTGCCTTGTCAATATGCTACAGCATGTGTGTGAGGGACAGAGAGACACAGAGTTTGTGTTTATATTCACCTCCCTGTCTAGGAAGCTAGTCCACCCCCCCCCCACCCCCTTTTTCTGTCGATCACACTTATTTTTCGCCTCATTTTTCTCTCTCTCCCCTCCGTTTCTCTGTGGCTCTCCCTCTCTCTTTCTCTCCCTCCCTCCGTCCCTCTCGCTGCGTCTGTCTTTGGAGATGCTAATTCCTGGTCCGGGGAGACTAGATGAAACAGAGCTGAGTCTCTCTCATTAGCTGACACAGATGCCGAGGCGTGTAGACCTGAATAACAACACTCTGGCAGGCTGCTGCCTCCTCTTCCCTTCCACATGCTGTGTTGACGATCTCACATTCCAGCCATATTCCCCACGAAGCTCAGAGTGAGTGTGTGTGTTTGTGTGTGTATCAGTCTGTTTGCTTATCTGTGTTGCAAGTTCACTTGAAAAGTTGTGAATGCCATAATGTCATTTTTAGAAGGTCTTCAGATTTCTTTACAGCTGGAAGTTGCTCAACACATCAATATTCTTCATATTTTTTTTTGTTTTCTCCATCTAATATTGTTATTCTCTTTCCCCATAGTGTAATTTTACTTTACCTCGAAGAGGGATCCCTCCACCGTTTGCCCCCATTCAGATCAAGGGCCTAATAATAGAAGCTATCATATTTATTAAAGACACAACTGTAATAACACTTTTCGTAAGTTTTGCTTTTGCTACATAGCTAACGTTAGCATAAACAACTGTTTACGTAAGAGTCAGGAAGAAATGTTGCAAGATCAGTGTCAGATTTCATTCTTTTACTCACCAAAAACTGCCTCCAGTGGTGGAAAGAAACACCAATGTCTCCACCACATCTTTTCTTCTACCAAAGTTAGCATGCTAACCAGCTAGCCACCATCTTGTCACTTTCCAACAGTGACTCACGGTAGTGTGCATTTTATTATAACCTCTTGCATAATAAAGACAACAATGTCCAGAACTCTCACGCCAACCTCCACCACCTGCTCCCGACATGAAACCGCAGAGAAAACTTGCCAATAGCCTCCTTAATGATGGCTGACTTCCATTAAATGTCACACACTGCCCTGTCACTCAGCAAGCGTCCACAACACCAGCGGCCTGAAAATGGCTGACCTAAGTGGAATGCAGCTCGTTAATGTCAATTGATCCCACCTGTGATTTCTCCTGCTGTCACGCGTCCACCTGCAGTGACGCCGTTCAACAACGTCTTCGGCTTATTCGAATAAAAACAAGCTTCAGACGTTGGTAACATCATGTCCATCCAGTTCACTCTCCACAGCGCAGCCAAGTGAGGACATTTGACCACCCAGCAATATCACCTTTCTCACAGTAAACAGCCAATAGTCCTGTGTTTACATAGAATGGATTGGAACACGTCGGCGCTTACAATGTTTGCAGCCGTGGTCTGATTAGTTTGCAGAAATGATATTATTATTATTATTACCAGGATTCATTTGTCTACCATGCAACAACATACAGTGGAAATCCCTCCATTACTGCTGGTCCAAGCTGGTCTACGACCTGCATGTATTATTCTACTAAATAAATATTATGATTACAACAATAATTATAATAATAATAACAATAATAATGGTTATTATTGTTATTATAATTATCCTAACACAACTTTAACAGGGCTTTAAAATCACGGGTGTCTCCCTGTTGTATTCGAGGGTCCCAGTAAGGCATGACAGAGTGAGCCAACATGCCAAATACTAGGACTCTGAAATCTATGCAGCTAAATATAATTTAACCATTATTAATTTTGTCCTTTATTATACTTGTGCTTTTCCTATTGTGTAATTGAAAGACAAGACTTTTTGAAAAATTTTGATCTGATCGTAATGTTTGTGTATATGTGTGTATGTTGGTAACTCATTTTACACCAGGGGTCTCTCAGCAGAAGTCATTTCAGGATCATGAAAGAGATGATATACCTGAGAGAGCAATTAGTCAAGCGTTTAGTTTGTGTTTGCGTCCTTCAATGCTATAAATGCTGTTTCAGAAGCTTTTTTGAGAATGAAAAGATAAACACATTTTTGAAAATGATCCTGAAACATTACGTTACTTTCAAAAATTACTTTCATAAAATCAGGCATTGAATGACAGCACAAAAACTCCTGAGGAGACTGAATTTGATATCAGTGTGAGCCTTCAAAAGTGCTCAACCCTCGCAGTAATGAAGAACAGAGGTACAGAAAAACCATTAAAGCTGCAGACAGACAGCAAAACAATAAAACACACAGCACACAAGACAGAGCAGAGATGACTGAGAAACACAAACAGTGTGTGTAAGCGCTGCGAAAAGCAGTAATCCAGCATTAAACCAGATCCACATGTTCGCCAGATGATGCTTCCTGGTGTTTCTGGGCTTCCCTGAGAGTCAGACATGACCTCACCGACCGATACATGTCATCATCGCCATCATGTCCTACCTGATCTCCACCTCTGATAGTCACCTCTCCGTGAAGGTCTCCCCTCTCACGCACGAGCTGCTTTACATAATTCAACACTCAGTTATTGAGGCCCAGCTCCTACCTCCCTGCATAATGGATCAAAGAGTAATCTGGCTTTAGCTGCAAATTTAACTCTATTTTTCTATTTGCACACGCTGTACACACACATCCACACAGACACACACACACGGGGCTCTTTAACTGAGAGATTGGTCTGAAGTGACAGTAATGTAATATTAATAGCCAGGGGGGATGACAGTCTGTCCCTATTGTGTTGATACCCGCAGGCTTGACAGAGCTTTGGTCACACATCCCACTGCTGTACATCTGCTAACACTGGTACAATAAGTCCTCACTGTCTCTTTCAATCTCTCTCCCTCTCCGTCCTTCTCTCCTTCTCTGCCCATGAAATCTGCATTACCTGTACATAAACCCACGAAGAAGTGAAAACCCTGCCTCATGCATGTTATCCTAGTTAACGAGATGTAGATGTGGCTCGACTGATGTGTCAGAATATCACACCAGCATCGATTTAAACATTGAATAGATTGCTCATCATTGTTTCCATAGTTTGACGGTGCCTTTTAAATCTGGTCATATATTATATATATTATTTTATTGTCAACAAATCCTATAATTGTCCAGAAACAGTTCATGAGCCACAGTTGCACTTGATTAATGACAGACAATATAAAGTCATTTATTTTGAGTCAGTGCCTCATTCTATAAACTGCTTCCAAAAAGACTCAAAAATACGTCTATTAATCCGCTGTTGAAAATAGTCCTCAGTAAATATATTATTCACTGCTGTCTGAGTAATGGTTTCTGGGGAGTATAATACCCACAATTGTTTTTTAAATAAAGTTTGCATTTGTATGCTGTTTTTAAAGATGTAGAAGAACCACAGAGTTTGTGGTTTAGTGCCACAGACCAGCTGAAGATGAAAGCCGAAATGTATCGAGAGACAGATTAATACATTGTTGGTTTTGGTCTTTTCTTAGGATTTGTTGACAATAACATAAATATTGAATATCACCAGCCTTTAATATGTGGATTAGGCCACTCAATCTTATAATCTCCCTTAACGTATGCGATTTATGTGGCTTTTCCATAAATGATCTGAGTGATGTTTTCATCTTGGTGAGAATGCAACTCTGTGGAAAACACTGAACTGCTCAATGGAAATGGTCCCATGAAAAGAAACTGAAGTTACTCGATCCACTGTCTTAACAGCTGGTGTATAATGTCTAATCAGGTTAAAGTATATAAATGTACAGCATGAGCACACTTCTTACTGTTATACTGATGCTGGTAACACTCATCAGTGCCATTGTTCAACCTCAACTGAATGAGGTCAGTTTTTGGTATTTTAAAGAGTTAATTAATTTTGGGATCAGTTCTACAGCAGAATCCTCATCACTGCTTGAACTTCTCTGTTTTGCTGTGTCTGGTGATTTTTCAGCTCTTTAAGTAAAACTGAAATGACTTGATACACAATATTGAGATATTACAAAACTGTCCCTAATATCTATTAATTGAACCTAAGTGACAACCACCATGTACATAAGTTAGCACAGTTAATCTGAACGGACTAAAGGAGTGAAAACTGTTTTCTGAGAGATGAAATTATGTGTTCGAAGTTCTTGGCCCTCAGCTATTCAGCACACGGCCCTGATGTATGCAGGAACAGCGTCGTGGCCTGAGGGATAAAAGGTCTGTTCCTTCAGAGGACTGAGAAGGAGTGGGGGGGGCAGCGGAGGCAGCAATGCTTTGACTTAGCTGTTCTGTGCCTGGGACCGAGGAGAGACAGAAGAGAGAGGGAGATGGAGTCTGTCCGGCTTCAATCAAACGAGTACAAGTCAAAATCCCCATCTGAGTCACAGATGCAGATGAGTGGAGATGGAGGGATGGAGGGGTGGAAGGATGGGGGTGGGGGACGGGTAGGGGGTGAAGAGAGGACGAAGAGAGGAGAAGAGAGGGAGAGCAGCAGGGGAAGTCATTATCACTTCCCAACCTCACTCGCCATCTAATGTATTCAAGGGGAAACAGTTAGATTTGGTCCCTTTGGCAGCCGACCGTAAACAAATCGATTTGAATGGGAGACATATAAAGAGCTGTTTATAGTGCCCCCACATCTCTGAGCGTGTGCGTGCGTGTGTATTGTGAATATACATTTGTGTGACACAGTATGGAAATGCCATTATGCACGCTCACTGTTCAGCTTCAGCTTCAGCAGCAGCTTTGAACTGTGTATTTCAGGAAGAATAACTGATGCAGCACCTACGTTCCCGCCCATATGTGTGTGTGTGTGTGTGTGTGTGTGTGTGTGTGTGTGTGTGTGTGTGTGTGTATGTGTGTGTTTGTGCAGACTCGTGCATGGCCCCATGTGTTTTTTCTTCTACTATGTGTTTTTCTTTTTTCCACAGCGCCAGTGGTGGTCTGCTGTGGCCTCTTGTTTGAGCCACGGTGAGCCAGCGTCTGGTTTAATCGAAAGTTGGAAGAGTCCCTGCTCTGCTTCCAGATCCGGACTGAGAGGGATTATTGTAATGATTTAAGAGGACATTGGGGTGTGTGTGTGTGTGTGTGTGGGTGGGGGTGTTGTCCCTTGTTGAGTGAAAGTTCAACTGCCTCAAACCCACTCAGGTAGAAGGGGCTTTACCAGCCAAACATCCGCACAGGGCACCACTTGTCCCAATTTGATTTTGGACATATTTGGGGATCCGTCAGAAAATTGATGAAAGGAAAATATAGAGCTAATCCTTGTTAAAATTGAGGGTCTTGCAGTGCACACACACCCACAGGGATGCAGGCACACACACAGACACACACCCTGTAGGACATGTGTAACCTAAGTCTGTTGTGATTCCTTTCCTGGTGAGGCCTCGAGGAGTCTAGGAGAGGTTAAAGAAACACTGCGCAGTGTGAAAACACACTCATGAGGTGTGCGGCCTGAAATCTGACGCGTGTGCGCGCACACACAGACACACACACACACACACACACACACACACACACAAGGCTTTGATTAATTGGGTCTGCCTGCTTTTGCTAGTGAAACAGTATTCATTCACGTTAGGGACCCACTCTTAATAAAATGTCAGTGGATAAACAGCTCGGTGTGGCAGCCATTTTGGGAATTAATCCTCGGGTTGGCCTCAGTTACCTCTGAGACACTGAGGTTCAGAGGTGAGGGTTATGAACTATTACAAGAGGAAGACAAAATGGCGGTGCACATTCACTGGCTGATGCAGAGGGATTCAATTAAACCACTCAGTTTGCAGCACTTTCCAAACTGGGATTCAGGAACATTAAGAGCAGTTTCAATTAATTACAATTGTTTAAATTCAATAATCCCATTAGGAAATGAATAATTTCTGAATGACTAAACAACAGAGATGAGGAAAACAGACACTTATAATCAAGTGAAATTGGAATCCTTGGCACAGATAATGTCTGTTCTGTAACGCTCTGTTTTTCTTACTGTTTGATTCAAAACTAACTATGAATCGATTTTTAAAAAAATATTGTGTGTGTATCCAAAGCCATTGTTGATATTCAAACACTTAAAAAACACATACACATACATACACTGCTTTAAATACTTAGTATGTGTATTCATCCACAGCTAAAAATAGTCCCATACATTTGCAAGTTTAACCTTTATTTCTAAAAATGTGGGGCACCCAGCTATTTAAAAAAAAAAGATGGTGGTTGGGGATGAGCTACACAGACAGAGCATGGAAGTTGAGTATTGAGAGAGACCAACATGTTGTTGGTTTTTGGAGCAGTGTTCTATTTACTAAGTATTGAATCATCTGTGCACATAAGAGTGGAATTGCTACTGTATGTGATATGATAACGTCATAGCTCGTAATGGCTCCTCAGCTGCAGTCACTCCAGCAGGTGTGTCTAAGAAGTCTCTCTCTCTCTCTCTCTCTCTCTCTCTCTCTCACACACACACACACACACACACCCTTTTGCTGACGCAAATGTTACTCCTCAATTATTCAACTGCTTTAAATGGCAGTGTGAGCGAAGGCAGAGCTGGTGGTAAAAAGAGCAAAGCCACTAAAATACCACTTTGTATATCGCACATGAATACATGTATGAACTGTACAAACTGTATTTTAGTATTTTCACAGAGGGGTCAAACAGTCAAAGCTCAGCCATAAACAACACGCAGCAGCACATATTTCAACAGTGACAATAACATGGATGTGCTGTGTCATTTGATTGTCACTTTGTGATTTAAGGAAACACACTGAACAGATTTAAGGAGACAGCGGCATCAGCAGATTTCCTGCGTGGACAGCAGTCATCTCCTGGCATCTTGACTCTCCCACATGTTAGTGATTCAGAAAGCAACACGAGAGCATTTCATATGTCCACCGTATGCATTCTTTTGTTCAACACCACATGTTTATTTAGCATGATAAACAATCAAACCCAACGACACTGAGGCATCAACAGATGAATAGTGATGAGGTCAGGGTAAATATTAGTCATGTGCTGATAGCTGGGGTGATAAATGGGGAGAATTCACATACACACACTCACACTCACCCACACACACACACTCAGCGCTCTGTGGATCGCTTTGTGGCTGTGCTTCAGGCCAACACAGCTTGGAAACTGCGGCAACAGTGTCAGCAATAGTTTGGCTTCTGTATGTTTATATTACCAATTTCACCTTTATTTAAAGTATTATCAGTGTAGTAACATGTTTCAATATGTAACATTTAACATTTCACATATGTCCTAGTGAAATAAAAAAAAACATCAATAAAAGCTGCTGACTTCATTAAAATCTAATAAAATGCATCTGTGATCGTCTTCCTCTGACAGTATCTCTTCATGATCTAACCCCACTATGATTTACTGTGAGTGTTTGCCAAAATCTCATAACTAACTGCTATTTTTTAAATTTCTTTGTAAGACTGCAAATCAAAGACATAAAGGTGCATATATTCTAATAAAAAACACTTTGTAAATGGTCTATAAAATATAAATAATCACTGTAATAGGAGTTAATAAATCATAATTAATTTTATGGATTGGTAATAAGCCATAAAATAGGACAAGCCAAGATGGCTTTTAACCTGGCAACCTAAATCAAAATTAAATTACCAAAATTAACTGTATTTCAATCTCTCTCGCTCTCATTACTATTTATTCAACTTCCCCAGCCTGTCTGTAGCACTCAACCCCAAATTCATTGGTTCCCATTTAAGATTTAAATAGATTTTTATATATTTACCTACTTTCAAAAATCCTCTAATTACCTAAAAACCTGGGCAGCAGTTTCTGCCAAATATTACTTAAATTGGAGCCAATAGTGAATCTGTTGGGGACTATTTGCAGCAATGGATTAATACATAATTGGTGTTATAGTAAGTAATTCATGTATTCATGTTGAGGAAGGAACATTTCTACCAGTGGAACAATGTAACTTGCTGAGATTTTTTTAATTGTTTGTGGACAATGACTGAGTCTATGGTGTAGAGGAAAAAGCCATCAGGGTCAGTTCATTGCTGTTTTGGTTTTTTCAAGGGATTTGGTCCCTGCAGGGAAAATATAGAATAAGATAAAATATTTAAGAAGACATGAAACATAAAGTAGAAAGTGGCAGCAATAGACACAATGACTACTATGTCTATCATCTGTGTGTAGTGCAGCAGTTTGAGCTTCCATGAAGAGAGGATTTTAAACAGAGCGAGGACCCAGGTCTGCTGTAGTGAAGGTGAAAGGTTGCAGTTAGGGTGGGTACTGCAGCACCCGGTTAACTGGTCTACCATACTCCTCTTTGTATTTAATACAGTGATGATGGGATAATCCCCCCACTTCTACACCATAAAGATGTCTCTATCCTCTGGCCTTATCACACACACACACACACACACACACACACACACACACACACACACACACGTACACACACACACACACACATGCAGGAACATCTAAGGCACAGTCTATGTGTTTGAGGTACCAATCTCATTGGAGCAGCTGTAGCCTACAGCCTATATGGAGATGGAGGGGACCCAGTCACCCTGACCTCGTCACCACGCACACACTGCACAGTTCTCGCAGAACAAGAGGCGAAGACAGGGGGAGGGCTGCAGTTCACTGGAGCTACTTCAAACAGCTCACTATAGAGACTTAGAGAGCATTATCTGATCTAGGTGTCTGCACACAGAGATGGTGAAACAGCTCTGTCCACCGCTCAGGAAGAGGTGAGGATAAAATAGAAAGCTGTTGATGGCTGTTCAGCTCATGTTATGTTAAAATTCAAACCTCTGCTTCGAGCTTTGTTTTAATCTTCTTTTTCTTTTTTTTAAATTAACCATATGTGTAATCAATACCAAATTATAATATCAATGGATCATATGTGAAATTTATTCTGATACCCTTGAATACTTGAGAAAATAAGAGTATGGTTATGAATACAGTTGCTGTCATCTATAATTTACAATCTCACAGAACCATTTTGTTTAATGTAAGAGTTTTTCAAAATAAAGACCACATTTCCCATAAACCCCCAGATCTGCTGTGGTAATGATATATCACTTTGTGGCCACTCCTCCACTGTGCCATTTTTTCTTTTTGGTTTAACAGAGGAGGACTAACACTTTGTAAATGAGTTCAATTAAGTATTATTAATTTATTTTTATTCTCCTTTATTCATTATTTGCAGACCATGGCACACATTCACACGTCATGAAGAGGCTAATTCCTCTTCTTTGTGGTTGTAACGATGATGTGTCCAAATGAATCCTTGCCACAATGCTACATGTAGAAGCAGCAGGTAATGTTCAGGGAGCACTGTACATTTATGTAGACATGCGTCAGTTCAGTGCTTATGCTCCTCAAAAAAAGACCACAAACCCCTAAACCCTCGAATTTAGAGTAGATTTTTTTCTTTCTCTTTTTCACATTTGCTGCTGAGAGAAAACTGAAAAGTAGCACAGTACTATACAGTAGTACTATATAAAGTACAATATTAGTTTTATTTCCTATTGTTTAGCAGGTGACACAGAGTAAGATGTCATGTTTCTGGATCTTTAAATTACAGGAATGCTAACGATATCTCAAAATGGAGAATGGAAATCATTTTTTTGACTAATGTAAGAACAATCTGTTGGCAGCTGCTTTTGTGCTGTTCTACATCTACATTTATTGATTGTTTCATTTACTTTTATTTATGGAGTAGATTTCACCCACTTACCTAATTTCAACACAAACACAATTAAATCCACCACTGTTGCATGTGAGTGTCTTCAGTCTGTGCCCAATGATGATGCAATTAAAAGTTTTCCTGGCTCCCCGGTGATCGGTTTCAGATTTCAGACGACTGTTAGTGCGTCCTGGTGAGGTGATGTTGTGAGGAGAAGCTGATGTTAGCAGCAGGTGCTGGGTATCATGTACCTGCACATGGCTCCAGCTAGTGTGTATCACAGCAGAGCAGTGACTGTTGATTATAAGGCTCTGCAGTAGGGATGCTCATTAATCACCTTGCTACTGATAATCTCATTTAGTGCCGCCAAATTACCTCCGGCTATTGCATGTGGGCATGTCTTGTGTGTGTGTGTGTGTGTCTGTGTGTGTGTTTCAGTGTGTAAACATTCACCCCCTAATTATGGCCATTACTTGCAGTCAGCCTCCCATATTCTCTCTCCTACCCTCGTTCTCACCAGAAGCACTTCCATGTGCAAACATGTACACACACATATGTACATGCACACACACACACACACACACACACACACACACACACACATTGAATACTACTGATCCTCAGATAACAGTCTGCCTCCACAGCTGAGGAGGATGCTTGAGGTTTAATGAGTCTGTAATTACTTGCATAAACAGCAGAGGAAATCAGTCCCTGGGTGACACTCTGATGTTCTCAGATGTTGGTGTCTGCTGCCACCTACCTCTCACAGTGAAACGTGGCTGGGTTGAGGAGTCATTTGCTGTCGTGGACTGCAGAGGGCAATGCAATGCTAAAGTCTACATGCCACAGTGGTGGAGGAAGAACTCAGACCCTTTTCTTATGCAAAAGTATCATGCACTGCTCAAAGTAAAGTTGTTGCATTCAGAATCTTACTTAAGTGAAAGTATCATCAGCAGTACACAAATTGTGCTAAACTGCCTCTTTCTGAGTGGTGTAATGTTTTATGAATGTGTTTGTACTGATGAATTAACTTGATAGCAACAGTTCTGAGGTTGTGGCAGGTTCAGCTAGAGTTCATTTTAAAGGAGCTCTTTGCAAGTTTTGCTATTGCTACACAGCCAGCGTTAGCATGAAAAGCTGTTTATCTACCAGTCTAGAAGAAATGCTGCATGTTCAGCATCAAGCTTGATTCCTTTACTCGCCAAGAGCTGTCTCCAGTGGTGGAAAATAACGCCGTTAACTCTTGTTTGTACTGTGGTTTTTCGAGTTAGCTTACTAACCAGCTAGCTACGGCCCAATCTCATCACTTTCCAATAGTGACCCACTGTGGCCTTCCAAAGTTCTTGTCAAGCGATAATCACCACCACCGGCTCTCAGCAAAAATGAACATGTTTGGCAGCAGAGAACACTTTGAATTAGCCTCTTTAACACTGAATCTATGATAAAGCATCTTGTTCTGAAAATTGTGTTTTTAAGTAATCTCTGAATCTGCAAAGTAACACTTGGTTAAAGCTGTAAAAGCTGTAAGCTGAGTAAAAAGTGCCATCTTTTGTCAGGATAAAGTAGCATAAATGTGTAATGTTTAATATTCAAAAGTATTTTAAATTGTAGTTGAGGAACTATAGTTATGTACAAAATACATTTAATATATTTGATTTCCGCGCACCTTCATCCTGCATCTAATCACATACCATAATGTGAGTTTATAAATTCAATCTTTATTTTATATTATATTATATTTTCTAATCCCTCATCTCAGATCTTCTATGTTTCAGGTAACAAATTAAAAATAAATAATTATCTTTATCACGATTGCTATTGACTTCTGCACCCTTTCCTGCTCTGTTCATTAGTTTTATCTGTGTTTTAGTCGTACTGCAAACAGCCAGTGAGTTTTGAAGATCTTAGCTCAGTTTTAACAACCGCCCTGTCTTTTCAGGACAAACCAGATTGCTCTGATTCAAATCCATCTAACCATTAAATCATTTCCTGTATCTGCTTCTTTTGACTCATTGTTGCTGTATGTGTGTGTCCCATAAATCCCCCAATCAGCCCTGTGTGGATCCTTGTGGCAGCTTCTCTTTTATAGCTGTTGGATGTTATTTCATTTCTGTGTCCAAATTACTATGTATACTTTATATACTTTATATTTAATTTAATCACTTTAAATGAGCTTTGAACAGAGAAACACTTATCTCCTCTTTTCTGGTGAAGCAGAAAAACAGTCAAGACCTTGAAGAGAAAGGAAGATGAGGAGTGGGAAATTGATTAGAAAAGAAATTTTTTTTTTAAGGGAGACAGCCAAACTTGACCCAGGGATGAAAATAACACAAATGTTTGTTTCTTCTTAAAGGGGCTATTTGTAAGTTTTGTTAGACAGATTTTACTTTCCTTTTATATTTCATTTTCATCTTTGGCAATTGCAAACATGCTGTACACAAAACTCTAAATGTCCTGGATCCCAGTCGCATGGAGACATTCCCTTTCAATTCCCCATCCAATCTCAAATCTCACCTTCATTATAATTTTCATTCAGAGTCATCCAGGTCTGCTAAATAGCATTAGTGACTTCAAAGCAGGAGACAGAGGAGGCCTTTAATCAGAAAGTTCCACTGCTCTGTACCCCCGGGGTTGTCTGGTGCAGCTGATTCCACTGCCAAATGAATATGGAGATGAAACCCTGTAGATGTGGGAAGACTTATGACAAGTGGAGAGTGAAGGTGTAACTGAGAAGAAAAAGTGAGTCAAGCACTGCAATATCAGAGTTTATGTTGTGCTTCATCGTATTTGTATTGTATTTGCACACACAGGAAGTATAGTTTAGACTTAAGGAAGTATTTAGAGCAGCAATGAATAACACCTACAAAGTAAATTGAGAAAATTTAATAAAACAATAAAACTGGATTCTTCCTTAGCCTGCAGGCTGCAAGATATGACCATCAGGGGGCAGCCACGCTACATGAACAGTATTTATACCTAAATTTTTCAAGGCCAGAGAAGGACTCAGGACAAACATTTCTTGCTTTTTCAGGAGGATTTCGATAGATGGCGAAATTATTAGACTTCTTAATTAAGGGCATTCAAGCCTGACCTGAAAACCAAGTGTGTAGGATGATTGAGAGAACAAAAACACATCCAACATGAATGTTTTAACAAGTACCGTGTGCATTTAATTAACTGAAGGGCAGCTTTCAAAATCACAATGCTTGGCATTATCAGAAAAACAGCCGGGAATCTGGGTTTTGAAGTCCAGCAGTTGTTGGTAGGTCTACGTTAGCTGCAGAGGAGGAAGGACATGTAGGGGTAAAGGAATGAAAGGATAGAGGGGAAAGGGGGAATACAGAAACAGGAAAGCTACAGGGACAGGGAAAGAGCAGGAAAGGGCAAGACAGAGTGATAAAGTGACAAGATGTCCTCACATGGTGAACCGTGTCTACACCGTACGTCCATTCCCATGGCAACTCAAAATACTGACCTGATGAAAATGCAACAGGGCATCGTCCTCCCTCCCCTCCCTCAGCTCCTCTTGCATGCCACATCCCTCCCCCTTCTTATCTATTTTCGCGCTTTACTCTCTGAACACGTGTTCGCCCTCCTTCCACCCTCATCAGCCACATGAAAAACTCTCTCAGAGTCTGAGAATGCTGCAGCCCCTCTCATCTATGTTTTCCTCGTGCCCTCCTCTTGAGGAAATGTGACCCTGGGGGCTTCATGAATGATCTCATTTCTGCTATGCAAACACAACACCATGTACACTGAGGCACAGAAGCAGCTTTGAAAGAGACTACCAACAAGTGTGTGAGTCTGTGCATAATGGAGTGAAAAATTGGCTATTTTGTTCTAATAATAACATATCGCAGTGATTTTTCACACCCATGTGATTGATTGCCATGCCAACATTGGCCTGGCATCCATACAACTTCCTTCGGCTGGCTGAAAATCACATGTGACATGATTAGGCTTTACTTGATTAACCTTTATTTAACCAGAAACCAAGTACAAACAGAACATGGAGAAATCAAACTCAATGTAAAAGTCACACTGTGCTCTTTCCATCAGCTGTTGAAGACAAAACACATGCTGTGACATTACTGATTGGAGTGAAGCACAGCAGCTGTGTACTTTATGGGATTTAGTATTGTTTTACACCTTAAACCTGCACTAATCAGTATTTTCATATTAACAATAGATCAATTAACAATCTCTAATGTGAAAGGTGGTACTCACAGTGACTAACCCAGAGAGAATTATCAACCAACTCTGCTCTAGAAACCGTTTTAGCATCTTTAAGCTCACTGTTTTGGTTGTACAACCCACAACCTCGCTGTTCTGATTCACTCACAATTTCACCCTTGTTTCCAGTAAAACATGAGAGACTTTATTCTGAGTGAATTAATTATTTCTGCTGCAAAAACAAGACAAGACAAGCAAGAGATGTGATGTCATCTTGTTCATAAAGGGGGTGAGGCTGTGCAACGGACAGGAAAATGTGGTGGTGGTGATGGGAAGGAGATCTGGATGTGATGTGTGCTAGTCTCTGATGACCTCGACCTGGTGCTGGGTATGAAGACTGGGGATGAATGAAGTGCAGGAGGTTTCACAGCAATACACACTGAAATGACAGCTGACAGCAGAAGATATCTCTGTATTTTGTCTTGTGTCCTTCATCAGGGTCCAGAAGAGGCGAGGACAGACGTGATTGGCTGATTATGGTGAAATATGTTTGATTACCAAAGATACGCTTATCTTAATTTCTGATAAACCCACTGTACACTACCTGCCCTACAACACACAGCAGACAAGGTTTAGCATCTAGCAGGTCAACATAGTGGGGCATCTGGTGAGCTGATGAGCACATTTCTCTTAGGGATGGATGAATTCAAAAATAAAGCTTAATTTTAATAAAAGCTCTGTGTTTTTGCTTATGCCTTACCTATATTAGCTTAGAGCATATGTCAGCTATTCATCATATTGTTCCGGCCTGAAGTAGCAACACAACACAACCATATTCACAAATACACTTCAAATACTCACAACACAACAGAAGTGTTTCCAGGGCTGGGAGTGGACTAACTTGCTAAGCTTTTGTGCATTTGGTTGTGTTGTCAGGATTTGCAGCATATGTGTTGTCAAACCGATGAAGATGTTTTCTGAATATGCTTGTGTTTTGTGTATGTGAATGTGTTTTCAGTTGTAGCATCATGAGCTCTCAAGGCCACTGTACGTTTTTGATGGATTGGGAAAAAATCTGTTAATTATTCAAAGGTGTAAAGCAAAGAGACATTCATTTCAGAAACATGACAGTTTTATTTGATTTTATTAAAATTGATATTATTTTGACATTGATAAAAATCCATGACATGGAAGAAAAAAAGTTGAGTATTTTTACTTTGTGGGGAAATAAATGATCTGTATTTAGAGCAATTATGTTTGATATATTTCTCTATTTGGCTGTTATAGCATCTCTAGCAATGTGGGGCCTATTCATGCTACTCTGGTATATTGTTAGTTCTTGTTAATTGGTCTACTTTAAACCTACAAAATCAACACATGGGAAACTAATGGCAAGTTCCATTGAGGACAGCATGGAAACAACTGACTGCACTGTGCAGACGTGAGTGTGTTTAACTGATGTCACTGAAGAAGTATTTTTAGCGAGCTTGCCTGGATCCCAGCATGAATATAAAATGCTTTTGCTCTAATTACCTGGACATCGATCCTAGCTGTGCAAATCACCATCATTTCCTTTGCTGGCGTCGCTAATACAGCTAATCTGTTATGATACGGGAATGACGGAAGGAGAATAAGAGGGCAATCGTGAGTGCGTGTCTGAATTAGCCTTTTATTTTTGTCAGCTACACCAAGCTAATGTTCTCACGCTGCCGTGTGTGGTGGCTGAGAGTACACTGGATGGGTGCACACCTAATGGGACACTGACACCCCGGTTCATCCGACAGCTTTAACGCATGTTTGCGGTGTGACTCATGTGCCCTTGAGCTCACCGGGGATAAATTGCCCTGCAATGTATTGTGGTCCACAGAGAGCAGAGTATCATTCATTATGTGCTAGCCACAGGGTAAGTCATGGAGGTTAGAGGGAGAGGACCAAGACTCAGGTCTGAAATAAGAACTGTAGAATTTTACTTCCACAGTGTAGCAGAGTAAGTGCTCACCTCTTTTCACCTTGCATTCAGGGTTCCCCCGTCTCTCCTCCCATTTGTGCTGCATCCCTTCTTTTCATGTCTGGTGTTTATCTTCACTTCTCTACCAGTCCCTTTCATCCTGTCTTCCACGCCTCCTCCTCCCTCCTCCTCCTGCTCATCTTCCCACCACTCTCCTTCTTTGCTTTCTCATCCCAGACAGACCAGAGACAGAGAGAGAAAGATCCCCCACACACGCCAGATCAATGGTGGCGATAGGCAGAGTCTCTGAGAGTCAGGAGAGGAAATTACACAGCTGTGCTCACTGCCAGCAGATTTCTTATTTCCAAAAGCCTCTCGTTCCAGCCTCTCATCTTGATTTCCAGAGCTCTGATAAGTTCCACTGATGCTGACTTAAAAGGAGAGGCTGGTTGGTAATGTGGCAGCGTCTCTCTCTCATTCTCTCCTCTGCTTTGTGTGAACAGTATCCACTTAATAAAGCCTTTACTCCTGTCCTCAGCTGACTATAATGAGGCATGAATGTGACTCATTGTGCTGTGAAGCAGTCATGATAATGTTTGGGGTAAATGGGACAGCATTTCCTTTGTGCAGAAGCAACCATACTGTCTCCACTGTGCCCTTGTGTGACCTCTGGCCATAACCAGGATGTGTGTGTATGTGTGTTGGGTAATGGTGTGTGAGGGGGGGCGGGTAGGCATCAGAGCACTGGGTGAGTGACAGAAGAGAGCATCTGTCATAGAAACACACTAGCAGACAACTCATGCATTATTCACTAAAGCATAATACAAGCAGGAGGCACGGGCATACATACTTGTGCAAATGTGTGTCTGTGTGTGCTTGCTGGCTTGTGTTTGTGTTTTTCATGACTCATGTTTAAGGGAAATGTGAGACCAATGAATGAGGACAACACTTGACATGAAAACAAGAGGGGAACAAGTGCCACTCCAATTACATAGGAATTCAAAACAGATGTACGTACATCAAAAAATGAAGCTTCTGGCCCGTCATATGCCTGGGTTCTCGGCCAGAGTCTGGTCCATATACTTCCTCATCTGCACAGGCTCTAGGCTGTTATCATCTGATGTTGTTGACAGACTTTCCTTGTGCCAGAATTAGTCCAGAAGTGGAAGTAGCATCTGCCAAACATGCTTTGTAAAGGCCAGATACACACCGTAGAACCAGGCGTACACTGAGCTAGAAGAAAACAAAATGTGGCCCAAATATGGGCCACATTTATTTTGTTACCTAGGTATGATGTTATTTTTTATTTGAAATAAAATGAACCATTCAAAATAAAAAAAATTTGTCTGTATTGATTTGTTTAAACCCTTGTCATGCCTTGTACTAGAAAGGCTACCGTTCTCTTTGCTAACGAAAATGGAGAAAACTAGTGAGCCGTGCTGATTATGACACCAGTCAATTTGAGGAATAATGTGTGGAAACATTTTTGTGTCACCACCAGAGATGGACAGATTGTGGATGACAGAAAGACTGTTTTCTGAGTCTTTAAAATTCAGCTGCCTCACAGAAGCATTAGCTTGTCACTCAAATGAAACAGTGGAAGCTCAGCAAACGAATGGAACAACATCTGTTTTTGCAATTTAATTTTCTATTAGGCTACGTGGGTTGCATTTGAATTATATGTCATGTTACTTCAGATTTGTTACAACTTGATTTTTATGCCACCGCACCAGAAAACCATAATGTTTTCAGATTTTCTGTCTGCCCCATTCTCACGAACATGATATCTCATTAACGCCTTGGGGGATTTTCTTCAAATTGGGAACAAACACTCAACTGGAATCAAAGATGAACTGATTAGATGTTGGTGGGCAAAGGTCAAAGGTCAGTGTGGTACAAAGCACATCATTTTTATCATGAACTCAGGACTTCACACAGATGGTTAATATTTATTGTGATTCTGGGGCGTCCCGATGGTTGAATAGTTAGGTCACATACCATATGGGCATACTGAGCCTGAAGCAGCAGGTCCCTGGTTCAACTCCCAGCCAGCCAGATCATTTACTGTATGTCTTTTCCCCTGCTCCTTCCCTCACTCCTCTATTTCCTGTCTCTCTCCAGTTTCACCATCAAATAAAGGCATTAAAAGCTGTGCAAAAGTAACTTTAATATTTATTAATAGTATAGAATTGTGGTTAAACAGGGATGTAAAAAGGGATGAAACAGACTAGATCTGAAACTAGTGTGAGTGGTCATACAACCATTAATCCATTAATTCATATTAAACCTGTTTATCCATCAGGGTCGCTGGGGGGGGCAATCCCAGCTGACATTGGGCAAGGGCGGGGTAACATCCTGGACAGGTCACCAGTCTATCACAGGGCTGACATATAGAGATATACAGAGACAAACAACCATTCATACTCACACTCATGCCCATGAGCAACTCAGTCACCAATTTGGACTGTGGGAGGAAGCCCACGCAGGCCCAAGGGGAGCATGCAACATGAGAACATGGAAACACCACTTGTTCATTCATGTAACAAGAATATCTTCTCAAATTGTATGAAAACTAGCAGAATTTTTTTTTTTCCAATAATCCATTAGTATTTTTTATTTGGTATATATCCTCATATTGTCAAGTTTTACTGTTTACTGAAATTACTGTATGGAAACTGAAAGGTTATTATCCACTTCAGTGCATTTTGATGCTAACAGGTATCGACGGCAGATGCATCCAGGCTGTCTTTAACCGTCTGTCCATTCTTTTTCTTCTTCTCCCAAGAGACAGACACAAAACCCTTTCCTCAGCATTCCTCATGCATCAGACGGGGGGTTGTGGTTACATTGTCGCACCGATCCTTGACCCCATCCTGTCACTGAACACATTTCCCCTTCTTCACTCCTTCCTCCTCTGATTCCATCCCCCACCTCCCCTCAACCCCCCAGCTACTGTCTCATAAGTCATATGTTCTGGTCATCCAGTTAAACCTTTGAAAAAACCTTTTAACCTCTTACCTTACAATATTATATATTGTGCTCAGAGGCAAAACAAAAAATAATAGATGTGGAACTAAGACCATTATGACTGATGATGGTAACTGTCATTAAATTAGTTGATTTAAACATTTATGTCGCAAAATAAAATGTATTCCCACTGATCAGTATGTTTTTTCCATTGTAACCGTCTCTACCATTAATTTGAAAGTGAAGCCTTCTCCTTTTATCCTTTTATGTTCCCTCAGCACATTGTAGGTTTACACTCAAAAATGATTATACTATACTTTGAACTTATAAAAATATGTTTTTTATTTCTCCAGAAGGAATCAAGAATGGATTTTCTGTGTCTTTTGCTCTCATCCCCACTCTCTGGGGGTAAGACACGGGGATTAGAAAAAAGAATAAAACAACAGTGTGAAAACGTGCTTTCCTGGTGGTGGGATTTCTCCAAGGCAAAGATCAGACTGCTGACATCTCTTCCCTGGACAGATGGAAAACTACAGTCAGCTGCTGCTGCTATTATACCTCAGTCCTTTTTCGTCTGTATGTTGTTTATGGACAGAAGTGCACAGCACATTTAGAGATACAGAGATTTGTAGATACATATATTGTGGATACACAATAAGTCCACCAATCTGCTGTTTGCAGATAAACACCTCCTATTGATTCTCATTGACGAGAGATGATCATGTCTCACCACATAATGTCTTTGTGTGCAGCATCAGTACTGTGAGGAATATATGTTTCATATTTACTTTCAGTAAACCATACTCATACATCAGTTTGACGCAAACAGAAACCAAAACTATGACATATACTGCATAGACCTATGTCAAGAGTGATGTTGCTATGAATGTCACCTATAAAGGGTTAAATTGTTATCATCATTCTCTGGAGATGTAACGATATCATTTTATAACATATATAACATCATTTTACAATAAGATACCAGAAAATTTTTTAAAAAGTGTCTCTATGATGAATTTTTATCGCAATTTTGACCATATGTTAATGGTATATATTTAATTTACATATGCAAGTTTTTTAATATATATATATACACACACACACACACATTTATTTCATCTATTCAATATATGTATAATGTTTGCATATAGTGGTGTTGTGTTGTGATTTCAAAAGTTGAAGAAAATTACTTTTTAATAGGTATTTAAGTGATCAAATATAAGCTGCCAGTTAATCAATGCAGGTTGAACTTTGTACTGCTTTTTTATTACAGATATGGTGACCTGAACTGTTCATTAACAGATAACACTGTGAACTCACAAATCCATAAATCGTTAACATTCTTATTCTTCTGAAGATAAAAGATTCGAAAACTGAGGTGACTGGTCAGTGTCACCTTGATCTCTGTTTGGTTGATGGCATTAAAATAAGATTTGTCAGCTTAAATATAATTTTAAGATATTGATTATTAACCGATTATCTTTCATTAGGTTAGCAGGTTTGTGGGGGGTGTCCCTTGTGTTTAAAATAATTGTATTTTCTTGGGGTGTTTGGCCTCAAGTAATCAAATAATCTGTTACTGCTGGGTTTCATAATCAATTCTTGCCAGTCCATTACACCAATGATCTGTAAGATTTGAGTGACGGGGAGCAGAAGAGTGTGTCAGTCTGCAATGAGTGAAAACATTACAGGGATTTCCATGAAAAAAAAAAAAAAAAAAACTTCCATATTCCCTGATGTAATTTTGGTCAGGCTAAGCCTGTATCATTTGGTGGGGGCTAAGCTGTTAATTGAATTTGATGGTGCATCTGCTGCCTTATGAAATGACATAAGACATTGCGGCCTCATATGCTTCATGTGCTCTGCCTTATTTTTCCTCTCTCTCTCTCTCTCTCTCTCACTCTCTCTCTCTCTCTCTCTCTCTCTCTCTCTCTCTCTCTCTCTCTCTATATATATATA
>CM076663.1:16941322-16953061 GCA_038496675.1 Rachycentron canadum | reverse complement strand
TATATATATATATATATATATATAGATATATATATATATATATATATATATGCTGCTATGGTAACTGAAAGCATCTAGATTCAGAAAGTACAGTTTCTTTTTCTTGTTCTCAGCACTGCGCTTGCTCCCATCTAACTGCTTTGTGTGTTTCTCTGTCTGATTCATTATTTACGTCCCTCTCCCCGCCTCTCGTTCATCGTGCTCAGAGAAGGACTAATGACTCGATTATGTCAACCCGTCTTTGCACTGTCCCTCTTTCGCCCGTCTCAAATTCTCGGACATATGAAGCAGCACATGGCCCTGGTTGTGCAGACAGGGCTTGCCCCAATTATCGACTGGCCGCCGCACTGGGAATCTCCTCAGAGGATGCTGACTGGCTACAGCCCTGCCAATCCCCCCACCCCCCCTGCTGTACTCACATGTATGAGGCCACAGCCAGACTCTGAAAGATGCAGATGCACCTGTAATAACAGAGAGGGTTAGATGTAGGTATTAAAGTCAGATTATAAATGCTTACATAACGAAAATAAACAAAAATGTAGGTGGACACAAACATAAAAGAGGCATTAATGTGAGTTTTTGTTTACCATAAACCATTTGATTTTTCTCTGAAATTAACATAATCAATATCAGACCAATCACCAAATGTCTAATTATCAAATGCACATGCAAGTGGCCATTCACAAAGCCTTCCTGGGTACTGTTGCTATGGCTGTCAATCTTTCCATTCGCTCATGGCACATGTACAGTTTACAGCACAGATATAAAACTCTATCAGTCAGCTAGTTAAGCTAATGTTAGCTTCATGAATGGTAAAGTTTTCTCTGGCCTGCTTTTCAATGTTTCAAGTGGACTTGTTTTTTCAAGTAATAAGCAGCAAGAGTAATTAACATTTCAAAATTACAGTTGGCTTGTTTGCTAGTTTGGGGACACATTTGAGATTCGATGACAGACTTTTCGAGGTGGTCTAGGCCAAATGCATTTTTTTCATAAATGCATTCTTTATTAACATATACACAATACACATAAACAATCACATACACAATATAACACACAATCCAGCCTACACACACACACACACACACATATATATATATATATATATGCACATCCAATAAAATAATCAGTAATCAATAAAGTCAAAGTGCGGGTCCCAGGCTGAGAGCAGCAAGGAGTCCAACTCAGCTCCACATGACATGGGGTGATGGATTGTGAAAACTAAAAAAGGAAAGGGAGGATGTAAGTCTCTGCAGTTCTGCCTACACAACAGGCTGCTCTTCATGGATGTATGCATAACAGGAGAAATAGAAGGGGAGAGCAGAGGAAGAGGAGGAGGAAGAGTGAGTGTGTCCTCTGGCTGTGAGGACAGAGGACGGTATCTGTCTTTGTGCGTGGATATGCCTGTCATTATCTGTTACAGACAGTTTGTTCGGCATTCAAGCAGGATTTAATCCAGTTGTGCATGTTGCTTTCTGTTAATAAAAGTGTCTGTCATAATCAGATACAGTATGCATGCTCACAGTGGCTGCAGGAGGAAAAGCAGTTTTGACCACTCTTCTCGCTTTTCTGCTATTTGCAGATGATGTGGTTCTGTTAGCTTCATCAGACCAGGAGCTTCTGTACACACTGGGGTGATTTGCAGCCGAGTGTTAAATGGAATGAGAGTCAGCTCCTCCGACTTGCCATGGTTCTCTGCTGGAAAAAGTTTCTGCCCCAAGGTAAAGTATCTGGGTGGTATAGAAAGGGAGACTGACAGGCAGACTGGTTTCGCCATCAGGCATCTGATTAGGATGCCCCACTGGCTGCCTTCTATTGGTGGTCTTTCGGGCACTTTCCAGTGGAAGGAGACCCCAGGTAGACAAAGAACAATCTGTGGATATTATATATCTCATCTGGGCTGGGACGGCCTTAGAAACCCCCTAGGAGGAGCAGGAAAACATTGCTGTGCAACCCATCTCTGGATAAGGGGATTGAGGGGATTTTATATACTGTGGACACAAGACAGTATGACATGAGTGTCATTTATGATTTTAATATCCTCAGTACAATGTCAAGTCATGTGTGTGGTATACAGAAATTGCGATGAAATTTAAAGATAAATTTGTCATTATTTCTATATTAACAATTAAATGTGCACGATATGAGATGAGTTGCTTGATGAAACAAAGAACATTTGCTATATTCTCTCCAGCATTTAAGCATTTTTCAGCTGCTTGTTTTGCTTTTTTAAATCACTAATTTATTGTTTGGTTCTGTCGCATCAATGTTGTTTCTATTCTCATCAAACAAAGCTCATGCAAATCCACTATACACAACCTACCCTGCTGCAGATTAGGATAGTGTCTAGCTAGTAAAAATAAAGGATATAAAATATAAGTATTCCTCCAGATGCTGCTAGAAATATATATAAATAACTTATTAAGGCAATAGAAAGTATGTTGAATGTTGTGTTTGTCAGTTTGTCAGATGCCAGTAATCAATTATAGTTGTTATGATATAGTTTTTGCAGATGTTTTTTTAACAGAATAACAGAAAAAAGAAAAAAAAAAGACAGTTTACTAAGTATTTTGCATTTGTGTATAATAAAGGAATGTACTGTTTGTGCAGGCATGTTCTTGCTATTTTTGTCAGTGAACACCATACAAGAACATTATTTGTGTTTGTGTGCTTGTTTGTATACAGAGATTACTATTTGGACAGAAAGGCATAATGTGCTTAAACTCTCCGGGTTAATGTAATGAGAATCAACAAGTCTAAACCTAACACAGCATGTCGAGGTTCACGTTCAGCAAACACATGTGAGGAGATTTTCGTTTTAGGTAAGATGACACACACAGGCGCACAGAGTCATATTTGCTGTGTGTGAACATGATGTCACGTCGTTCATATGGCCATATGTGTCACATGTTACGCAATTACTCTGTAGCAGCCTTCAAAAAGCCTTCAGATCACAACACACAATCTGTATAAGTTTGGTATTTGCATGATTTCATAATATAGAGTAGGTCTGTTTTAGTTTATTTCTTTTGTAATTATTGATGCATTTATATAGAAAATTACTTTTTTATCAGTTGAAAAAGTCCAGTCCCCACAGTGATCCATCTGCTGAAGGCAATTTTGCTAAAGAAAGCCAAATCTGCTAGTTGCTTTGTTGCATTTGTCTCTGTTACACCTAATCGTCCTCATCCATCTTCTTGACGTTAAGATAGGAAATTAATTATGAAGCCAACTTCTTGTTTAATGAATCTGCTGACACACCAACACACACATGCATTATAACCGTGAAAGGGACAAAATCATGACTGGGGTCCACGTGCTCTGCGTTAATGCACGGTAAACTGCATGCACTGCATCCCGATTTAAAGCCCATTTAGCTGCATTGTGGTGAAGCTTTTATATGCAACGGGAAGGCATGAGGTGGAGGATTTGTTGGGACACATGGGCTGACACATGGAAACGAGACAAGGCAAAGCAAGACAGAAGACATATGGATACAAAAAAGGAGGGAGAGGAAGACAGACAGAGTGTTACATAACAACACATCAACCTATGAATAATGTAATAATCTTTGTTTACTGTTTTCTATGAATAATGCACTGTGTCTTTGTAAGTTTGTATTTGTGTACTTTTGTGAGTGTTGTCCCGTTGACTTGGTGGATATTTGGGCATATGTTTAAGTGTGTCTGTGTGTGTTTGCATATGACAGATCAAACAAACCCAGACAGACATGGGTGAGGCAGGGTTCTAAAGATTCACTTTGAACTGGCAAAGTAAAAGAGAGGGAGGGCAAGCAAGAGAAGGAGGGAGAGGATGGGAAAGGGAGAAAGAAAAAGAGGTGAATCAAAGAGCTGGCCTTCACTTTCCATGTTTCATTTTCTCACCCTGTGATCTTTCCCGTCACTTGTTCAGACTCCTCCACATCATGAATGATAAAGACTTTGTCATTTCTATTGGATGAATATCGTGTCATATTTCAAAACTGAAAAAAAAAGCTCCAAAAGATTGGACTCTGTGTTTGAAAGCTTGAAATTTAATGAAAAAAAAAAGTTTTGAGAGCTTGCATAATATTTTGATAGGCTGATTTTTTTGTTTGTGTATTTGAGTTTCTCCACAACTACAGCTCTTTTTTTTCACAGTGTTTCTTTGCCACATTTTCAATTTTACTTTCAATTTATTCATGTGTATTTGGTTTGTTTTCTAGGATTTGAAACCGTGAAAATGCTCATATGAAAAATAATGGAAAAAAGTTCTGAAATAACAGAACTTTATTTTGAACTTTTGCAGATGTACATTTGTTCTCGATTTCAGACTGTTCAGCCAGTCTTCAGAGATCCACCCACACAGGCTGGTCAACTAAGTTAACTGCTCAACAGAGATTCACTAGGGAGCCAGGCAGCACAAAGAACCTGGTAGCTTAGTTATTCTCACCTTACTTGTCAAATATGACATGTGATTGGACTGAACTTAAGCAAAGAGAAATAGTAGGTCAAGACCAAATGCCTCTGCCTCCAGGATCCTGGCTCTTTTTTTTTTTTTGTACTACTGTTTTTGCTTGTGTTTTTTCTTATTATTTATCTTCTGCCACGGCTCAAACTGGAATGGAGCTAGAATGAGCCAGAGACATGAAGATTTACACTACATGATGTACAAATGGTTCACAAAAATGTGATTTCAAATGGTCCAATGATGATACTATAAAACTGGGCCACAGAGGCCACCACGAGGGGCTTTAAGCTGATTTGCTTCTTGCTGTTGAGTGCAAAGGCAACTTACATCACAAGACTTTCAAGCTCGTGACTCGTGGGCAGATCTCTGATAGGTTGTGGTGTTGTAAACTCAGCTCTGAAAGAACCGCCTGCAATACAAGTTCAAATGTACATCTGTAAAAGTTCAAAGATTCACCTTTTCAAAACTCAACTTTCAATGCTTCAGAAACTTTTTCCCAACACAGGTTCACCTGTTTTCAGACCACCAAGGTTTCGGGAAAACAAACTCAACACACCAGGAGAATTTTTTAACCCTGAAAATGTGCCGGAGAAACATTGTAAAAAGAGATAGCTGCAGTTGTGAAGACAAAAACTCAAAATAATGTTTAAAGAGATTTGAAATCATCAGCCTCTCAAAACAGTATGCAAACCTTTAAAACTTTGCAGAATGTTTTTAAATTGAATTTCAAGCTTTCAAACACTGAGTTTTAAGCTCTCAAAGCTTTTTTTTTCAGCTTCAAAAATAATTTGATTTTCATCCCATATTTCATCTTATATTTCATCCCATGTGTCACACACCTTTAATCTCCAGGAATTTTCAACTTATTGATTTATTGTAATAATTCTGCTTCTGTGTGCACTATATTTCCATCAATAAAGAAACCACAGCAATGTTGAGACTGTGGTTTATTTGCATAAAGGATACAACACTCAAAAGACTCCCAGCCTACGGGAGCATAAGCCTATAAGCAAAAACCAAATATCATAAAATTAGAACTCAATGGAACTGAAGCAAACATGTTTTTTTTTTTGTTTTCTTTGCTATTTAGCACAAGCAGCATCATAGTGATGGTGTCTGGTCTAGTGCTGTAAAAGCTTCGTGAATTAGCAAAATACAAATAACCCAAATTGCAATGTGAGGCTGTTGGTCTGTTCAATAAAGCAGCTATTTCTATCTTAGATCATTCAACTGTAAAACTGGAACTGGGTCAAACTATCACTGACCGATACATAAAATTGACAGAAAAAGAATCAATCAACCAATGGACGACACATGTTTGTAGAGTCCTTTGACAGTTTCTCTGTCTGCAAAACTAAGTGACTCTTTAGGTGATTTCTGCAACTGAGCAGCCTTTATACTAAACTCTAAGCTGCTCCAAATGAATCAGATGTGTGACTATGTTTTTAATATGTAAGTCAAGTGAACAAACAAATCTGAAAACTGAGACGCGAGAGATGAGAGTTAGGCTGCACTACTGCTAATTTTCACAGAGATGCTCACATGAGAGAATGCACATGAATGTGCAATTTAGTTAAACCAGTAAAACTAAACCTGTATGTCTGTGGACTGTGGGAGGAAGCAAAATTAAAAATTAGGGATACCTTAGCCAAACCTGGCAAAAAGACCAGAATGTCTCACTTATTTAGGATCAAATCAAATCAGTATCAACTGTTTACTTACTCATCTAGAAGAAACTCTAGAATTCGGCATCAAACTTCATTCCTTGGAGATGTGTCCAGCACTGGAAAGGAAACCATTGTTACCTTGTTTTTATAACATCTTTCCATTACTGAAGTTAGTTAGCAGCTAGCAGTGGCCATATCACTACTTTCCGATTGTGACTCACTGTGGCCTCTAATCTGTCCTCAAGATGTAGCTCTATTCAGAGGTTGTATTATAATTTATTCTATTATTAAGACAATGATGGACGAAGCTGTTGTCGAGCGACAATCACCACCACCTGCTCCCAGGAAGAAACCACATTCGGTGGCAAAGAAAATGTATTTATTTAAATTTAGGTAGCCCTTTTACATTGAAAAGTTGTAATGTTGTAATGTAATTACTTTTTTTAAAAAACTGACTGTAGCCTCCAGGCTGCCTTGAGGACATAGCACTGCTCACAGTGCTATACAGTGTTAAATAACCTCTTTTCTTGTAAATGCAATGATGTTTTAATCTCCTGTAAAGCGACTATCAAAATCACTTGATCCCAGCAAGAAACTCCTGCATCCAGTTACTACAACAAACAGTTGTGACAGTCAGAACATAACAATTATACAACAAATTATTGATTCCATTGACTACCATTAGTAATTTGACTCTAGATGTTTCACAATGAGAGCTTTCTAGGGAAACTTTTAATTTGAAAGAAATTTCATTATAGAACAATTATATATGCATTATATTTAAATAAATGTCTGTCACTAATGAACGCTTGGTTCTCTTGAGTTCATGTAGATAAAAGTCCCCACCATTGTTTATACAAGTAATTACATTGGTGTAGGATTACATTGTAATATATAGTATAGAGTTAATAAATTAAAGTTTTATCCCAAACTTTGAAATTGAATGATAACATCTTTCCAATAAGCTTCAAGCATATACAGTATAGTACATTACTCCTCTATTTTAAACATTTAATAACACATAATAACATTACGATGACACAAGCAGCTGTAGTAACAGGTTATATCATTTGAAATTATTTATTAGAAACACATGCATTGGTGTCATTAACTCTGATCTCAAACCATCACAAACAAATGCTCTCACATAGGCATATACACACAAAGACTGCTAACACATACGTACATAGATATGAACACGCACACATGCTGCTCCACCCACACATGCAGTAACAGATGTACAAAAACACACAAGAGAGATGAGCAATGCTCGTCCATCTGGACCACAGACTACTGTGTGTCATAATGATCACAGGAGGATGACATAGAGAGACAAAACTACAGTGGAGCAGGAGAGCACACAGACTGATGGAGATCCAGGTGAGAGAGCAGAGCTGTGTCCTGGCATGAGCAATCGTCTCATGCGTGTAGGGAAATATTTTATTCTAACTCTCGGCTCATTCCACACAGCAGGTGCACAAACACACACTCACCCCCCCCCCCCCTTTATTTTGTGCGTCCTTGTTCTATCAGTTCTTTTACTGCTGACCTCCCTTGTTTCCGTGTTCTCAGAAACTTTGGCTGTACTGAAGGTGGAGAAAACAGACATTTCCAGGGCTTTTTCCTCCAGTCTCTTTCGCTCCACTGTGCTGAAAAATAGAAAGACATAGACATCACAATCACTCTGCGCTGTCATCGTTCAGCTTTTATGCTCACTGAAGGCTACTGCTGAAGGTCTCACAGTGTGCACTGTTTTTATAGAGGTTGTAATGAGGAGCAAGTGAGTGCTTTAGCTCCGCTACCTGCTCTGTCAAAATGGGGACAAAGGGAGAGAAAAAACCCACACGCATGCACCCATACACATGAAGGCAACAGAACCAATATGACCTTTATTTGCCCTGACAATAGAAGTGTGGATTGCAGATGGGGGCATTTTTCACAGTGCATGAGCACACAAACCAAACACACACACACAGACACACACACACAGGGTTTGCTCACAGTAGGAGAGCTGGTGGTCAAATACATCCAGCTGAGGAAGTCACTCCACTACCATATGTCACCCACCCTCCCAGTCCCCAATCCCCATTAGTCACCCCAACCTTCCCCTTCCCCACCCACCAACAAACTCAAAACCTCAGTCCTCGCCTCTCTTTCGCCACTCCTCTCCGCTTCATAAAACTATCCACTGATGCAGTGAAATCATCTCTGCGCAACTTGACACTGCGCTGCAGCATGACCACGCTGTGCAAGAAACCTGAGAGGCCCAGTCTACAACATTGAGACCCAAAACAGGAGTCGACCTATGATGACTCAACTGCTCTTTACCCGTTGTAGGTGGAAAGACAAGCAAAAATATATTATGTGACTCAGGTTTTCGGACTTAGCTCAAATTTAGTACAAGGCCATTAATTGACTATGAGTAATAATATGACTGTATAATATGTATAATATGATTGCTTATGTTTAAAACATCACCATGTTAGCAGCGTCATTATGAGAATTTTAGCCTGTGTTAGCGTTTAGATTAAAACACAGCCTTACAGAGCTGCTAGCATAGCTTAGTGGCTTGGTCTTCATTGTTCAGGTTGATGGTATTATATATTTTGTTAAATCTGAAAACAAAACAAAAAAGAGCAGAATTACTTTATTGGGCCTTTATTGCATCTTATTACATCATTCTAACAGAAACAATGAGAGAGTTCAGACATGGTCCCATTTGTTTGAGAGAACCTGGTCCTTTTAGATAAAAAAAAGGATTTTGTTAATGTGTTTCCCTTATTATTTCCCTCATAATTTCAATTTAATTAAGTCCTCAACCTTATAAAGAAAAAAGAAGGCGATGACAAAGATGATGTTATTGGCTAGATTCAGCAGGCTGATTCAGTGAAGGGTGGTGGAGTGAGTGTTTAGAAGAAGAGCGCAGAGCAGGACTGGAGTGCCATACTTGCTTTCTCCTCTTTTTTGTCCCATTTATGACCATAATTCATTGCAATATCACTATGGAAACTGAGAGGCCATAATCAGCAAGCAGCATCATAAGTGGTGCTTGAACAAAAAAAAAAAAAAAATATTGAAAGTAAAGGCTAGAAAAACACTGTTGACTCTGGTGCAAGATAGGAAAAAAAAAATACAAGTGATGATTCTGCAATGTTCATAGCGAAAGATTGGATAAATTAAGTATTGAATTTAAGTGCAATTTAGGATCCTTGAAAATTTGAGAGTTATTATCCAGGAGACAATAGATAAGAGGCAATCAGTCAACCCTAATGAGGGCGTGATTGGGAGCACTTTAATAAAGGCTAAAGCGGCTTTGTGAAGCCTTAAATGTCTTTTCATTGGCTGGGACCGTGTATCGCTTTGTGTACAGCTTTTACAGCGTGCTGTGTATTGTGAAGACCAAACCTGTCAGTAATAGGACCCACACACACATACACTTAAAAACTGCCTTCACAGCTCTGCTCACGCCTTTCAGATGGGAGGAGGCTGGTTTCATCATGTGGTGTGAGGAGGAGGTCTTCCTAAGATAATGAGGTCTAAACTAATGGTGCATAAATGCATTCTCTTGGCTTCAGGCTTGTTATTTACTATCTAATTTACTGGGGATGTAAAGATGAATACATTATCCACCTATGAAGAGATCATTTGCTGTGACCTGATACAAACAACATCCAGATTTATGCAGGAATATTTCTTTATCAGACACATCTTTTTTTTCTTCATAGAAAAGCAACCTAGTAATGGTCATTTGTACAAAGCAAGCAGTAAGTGGCCGGTGTCTTCCCATGATGCACATTTTCTAGAGAGAAAAAGATTTTTAAAAAAACGCAGGTCTAGTTTAAATTTTGATCAGATATTCAGCAAGGTTAATATCCCATAACTACTCATCCGTCTTCACCAGATTTGTTGCATGAGAAAGTTTGACTCATAATTTGCAAATTTGTGTTATTTTTTGTGATGATGTGAGTGTAAAACCTGGCAATTCGTGCAGCTTGGCAGCAGAGGAGCTGCTTGTCCAGATTTTCATCAATAGCTTTTTCTTTTGTTCAAAAAAATTCCACTTCATCTGGACCTCCTCCCATCGTATTGAGGACTGTGCACACGGCCCATTGGACTGTTATAGCCTGCCTTCCAGCAGCACAGCTGTAGGTGTGACACTGTTGTGTTGGTCAGTCAGTCTGTCCGCCACTTTAGATTGTCAGGTGACAGATGGCACAATATTTAGCATATTCTTCCAGTTTCATCCAAATTACCTAAATGAACATTTTCTGTCACAAAGCCTGAAGACATTCTCACATGGCTCCTGTGCTACACAGTGGTGCTGTGTTAAATGGCTACAGTGGTAATGTTATTAGCAGTGTTTTGCTCTTTCATTAACTTTTTGTAACAAAGCAGGTAGCTGCATCTGCATGCTGACATTTTGGCAAGCACAACGATGTTCAGAAACTCATGTAATTAGTTTTTTGTCCACCCCGTTAATTCCAGCAGCGGCGTAAACCTACTGAAATTACAGCTGAGACTTGGCACTTTAATGTAGCATCAATTATTTTTATTTCAAACTGAATGTGCTAAAGCAATAGACCCTGAAGAACAAAAGATGTGTAACTATATCCAAATACTTACAGTCTGGACTGTGTGTTATTAACCTTGAATTAAGAGTCTTTTTCCAAGGCAGGTTTCAAATGTAAATGAAGATATGTGGTTTAAGTGTGTGGTTGAAATTGTGTTATTTGTAAACAACTAAACTTAGGTACACATATAGCAATATAAATGCAGAAAACAAGAAAATAGTTGAACAAAGGAAATGGAGCAGTAAACACCCAAAAACAAATATTTGTGTAAAATAAACAGAAACTTATAGTAGCTTTGAGTAAAACCCTACAGCTGCTGTGATTCTCCTGGAGTGTATTATTACATTAAAACATTTTTCTGCATAACAAAATATCAGCTTTGTCTTTATCAATTACACATATGATAATGACCACACCCAAACTGGCAACCCAGGCCACAGTGGGTAACCCGACAACCATAACTTCACCCTCTCAGATGAGTGGGCAGAGTGATGAAATATGGACAGACGCCCCCTCACCTTGGTGAGCAGATCGGTAGCACAGCAGGACAGACTGATGTCCAATGACCCCTGGGGAGATGTATGTGCGTGTATTTGTGTGTGCGTGTATGTGTGTGTGTGTGAGTGTGTGTGTGTGCATGTGTGTGGCTGCAGCAGCAAGACAGACTGGCAGCCTCCAGCCACCTTTAAAGAGAGAAGGAAGAAAGAGACAGAGAAGAAAGTAGAAGTGGGTGTGGGGCTGAAACAGTACAGTGTCGAGACACCAAGAGAAACCGAAGAGAGGAAAAGAGAGATGGATGATGGGAGGAAGATCCTGAAGGATGATGGGAGTGGGGGTGCGGGGGCAGTGATGAAGAAGAGGCTTAGGTGAAAAAGAGGCAGAGGATGACAGAATTAAGGCAGGGGGTGAAAGTAAGAGGGAGAAAGATGAAAGGGAGATGAAAGAGAATCTGTCCTGTAGGGAAAAGAGTGCAGGACGGGGGAGGGGGTGTAATAGTGTGAACTGGGTGGATGCGGAGCTGTAGTTATAAGAAGGGCTCTGAAGAAGAGGATGTC
>CM076663.1:16906619-16936330 GCA_038496675.1 Rachycentron canadum | reverse complement strand
TATGTATATATATATGTGTATATATATATGTATATATATATGTGTATATATATATGTATATATATATGTGTATATATATATGTATATATATATGTGTATATATATATGTATATATATATGTGTATATATATATGTATATATATATGTGTATGTATATGTATATATATATATATGTGTATGTATATGTATATATATATATGTGTATGTATATGTATATATATATGTGTATGTATATGTATATATATATGTATATATATGTGTATATATATATGTATATGTATATATATACGTATATATATGTATATATATATGTATAGCATACAAGTGGACAGACAGCTCTTGTGTGTACTATGAAATACAATCTACTGATTAGATAAAATCATAAAAGCCCTTTTCATCCTTGCTCACCATCATCCAAAAAAACCTGAAAATGTATAGAGATACTCCAAAATATACCATTGTCCATATCTGACAGTGTCATGGTAAAGTGCTGCTCCCTGGTCCTCTCAAAGGAAAAACATTTTCAAGCATTTCATTACAGCGGAGGACAATGAAATTGATTTTCTCCCTTTCAGAAAATGTTTAAAGCAGACATGGATGTAATCTAGTGTCAAATTTAAGACATCAGTCAGGTATAGTTCCCGCTAAAGGCTGCACAAATGCACACAGATCTACACTCCTACACATGAAATGGAGGGATGATGTTACACTATACAAAGAGAACCTTTCACCCTTTTACCTTTTAACAGTTTTTCTCTTTTCTTGCCTCAGTTAATGGTCTTATCTAACAGAAATCAAGATGGGAAGGAGGGGAGGTGATTCAAACCACTCTGTGTGTGTGCTGCCGTCATGAGGTTGAGTCTGCTTAGATTGCTCAGATCAATAATGCAGTGAGTGAGGGGGAGAGAAAGAGAGCATCATCTCTGATTCAGATGGCTCACAAGGATACGCTGGAACAAAAGACAAGAGGATAAAAGCAAGGAGGACAGGAAAAGAAGGCAGCACAAAGGTGAGAGGACAGAGCAGACAGGAAGGAGAGTGTGATAAAAACACACACACATAAACAGAAAAAACAGATAGTGTCAACATACACTAATTAGTATTCATATAGTCTAGTTTAAACTGAATATTAATGACACTATTATCACTGTGTGAATTCCTGATGCCCAGGCAACTATACAGCAGACAACAGAATACTGTACGGTATTACTAGATTGGGACACATAAAATATGAAGACACAACCTTGAATTACAACAAGGATAATACTCCATACAACACATAAAAGAAATCTCTTCCCTATAAATGTGACACTAGACTTAGCCAGTTACTGTGCTACTGCCTTAAAAAAACATCCCTTGTCTGTATCACTTCACTTGACTTATTGGCACTAAAATAAACATGTAGAAGTCACAGGACTGTTTGGCATTTTTCTGCCTCGAAAACCTAAAAACTAATAAAAGTTAGATTCCATTTATTTTTGATCATTGCTACAGGCAATCATACCAACTACTCAAGAGTTTGCTGACATGTGCACCAACAGTACAATGTTGGTGTGGGACATCAGAGTGCTTTTAACTTGCACATCTTGCCTCACAATTTCTATTTTTCCACGAACCAAAGGATTTGTTAAACATGTCATAAATACAGACGACACGCATGGATACATATGGACACGCTGTTTGCATCCAAATTCCTGCTGGATTTCTGCCGATGTTTAACACACCCTCAGAGGACACAGGACTGAGAGAAACCTAGTTTTCTACTGGAAGTGGGTCACAGGAGCTCTGAGGCCTGTCCAGCCTGCCAGGCCAGGAGTGAACAGTTACCATAGACACATTTACACACACAAGCACTAGAAACACCTGTGAGTCACCCTTCTCTGTCTGCCTATCACCCTGACCCAGATACACTAGCTACAAGAGCGAGAGCGGGGGGGTGCGCATCCAAACAAAGGGAACAAGAATCACTCTGGGTTGTGTACATAATCAGGGTGTCTGGATTTCATTTCATCGACGGTTGCACTGACACACAGCGCATTTAGTGAGGCAGTTTCTTTGTACATTTCAAACTGCGGAGTGAGCACATGTCTGAGTGTGTCACCTTTTTCACACTAAACCTGCTTTGATGTTCTCACAGGGCTTCTTTCTAGCAGGAGGACATGCAGATTTCAGCAGTGCAGACAAAAAGGAACACACAGGTGTAAAGGTATGGCCACAACAGACAGTGGAACAAAAAAATGTATGTGGTATACTTCTTTTTTTAATAAGATAGGTGTTGCCTTAGGCCTGTTAACATACATAGTATGCATGGGGCCAGTTAGACTTAGGCTATTTTGTATTTTCTCTGCACGAGACCATTTACTCCTTCTGGCATTTCCCTCTCTGAATTGTACATCATTTCAGTCGACAGAGTCATTTAAGAGGAACAAAAAGCTTCCTGAACTAGCAGGCTTTTTACTGAATTTACTGAAAAGGAACAATAAGATCATTAAGTTTTTCAGGTGTATTTTTACCACTTCTGAATCACAATTATGTACAATTATATTACTCTCCTGTGGAGCTGTCTACAGAGAAGGTTAAATAAAGGTAGATTGTGGAATAAGATGGTAATAAGGTCCATTTTTGATTCTCCAGCTTTCTTTTCCTCGAAAGGTCAGCACTCTCAACACAGGTTGTCATTGGTCTTTGCCACTGACTGTAGCAATTCCACTGAACTTGAATTTGCCATCTTAAAAGCTGGTGTCACCAGGCCTTAAGACTCTAACATCTTGTCTACACAGGGGCTGCAGCACATTAGCACAGCAACTGCATCACTGCTGTGCCTATACAGGATGCATTCCCATAGCCCAACTCACAATCACTGTAGCTACGTGCATTAAGTGGAACAAAATAGACTTGAAGCATGAAAATACCCTTAAGCGTTAACAAGCTTGTAAACACTATGTAGACAGCTGAATTAACTACAATAGAAGTATATTTGCATGTCCAACAGTTCTGTTGGACACGTAGGGTGGACGACTGAAAGACGTGGCTGAAACGCTTTCTGTGTAGACACGGTGCGCGGGTGCTTTAACACCTAACCTGTTCATTTCTGTCGAGAGAAAACAATTAGTACAGTTTGTTCGGGGCGGTGTGAAAGTTGCCAAGTGCTCCGCCAGTCACAACCTCATTACTGTGTGAGAGTAGATCTGTGTTTTTGGCAAAAATTCAAAAGCTAAATTTTTATTAAATCTATCAGCTGATTGTGAAGAAAGTAACCCCACAATTTGTATGAATGTCAAATTTATAATAATCATTTTGTAAATGAGTGCAGGGATTTTACCTGATATATGATATATGTGTTTATATCCTCCTAAAAAGGAAAAGACACACAAAGTGTCTTAATATTGTAGTACAAAATGCCCATTTTTGTCTAGTTTGTGTCTCTTCAGCACTGTTGATAATGTACCAGTTGCAATCTTGAGAAATAAAACTCAATCAGTCAATTCTGATGAGCTCTTTGTGAACACCAGAGAAGATAAATAAATACATAAAATAAAGTTATGCAGTTGTTTGATTTCCCCACATGAGAAATCAAAATATGGTGACTGACAGCAGGTCATGCTGTTCAACACCACAGACAGCAAAACTGTGCAATCAGTGAGTCACCTGTCACTCCAGATGAATTCATGTTTATGGCTATAAAAAATTTAAACCAAATGGACCAAACAAAAGAGAGAACGCAGCCTTCAAACATTTTCATCAATGCTGCAGTTTTCAGCACTGTAAGCCCAGTGGAGAATCCTTCTCTTCAAACAAGAGTACAGGTCAATACACAGAAGTAACAGGCTTTTCCTCGCTACATCCCTTTCCCTCCACTTCCTCATTCTCTGTCTGGTCTGTCTCCTGTCTCTGCTCGCACCTGTGTTGTTCCCAAACACACAAATACACACATAGGTGTTTAAACAGTCAGGCGTGAGATTAGGTTCAGAGGGATGATTACTGTGCGCCCATGTTTTCCTGCATCCCCGTGTTCTCACTGGCCCCTGTGGGGTCAGGGGTCAGCGGTAACCCACGGCGGTATCATGACACCTCGTTACTCTCCCCCCCCCCCCCCCCCCTGCCTGGTTGCCATGGTTGTTGTCATGGCAACAGCGAGACACAAAGTTTATCTTGTTGCTGAGAAAATTACATGTAAGCACCGAACCCCAGGGTGTAGATTGTGCATATTTGTGTGTGTGTATATGTGGCATATGGTGTCCGCTGCATGGGGAGGTTGTGGGAGTGGAGATTTCCTCTCATGCTGTGTCGTGTTCATACACCCCCACAGTGATGGAGGTTTCCCAAATAATGGGGATGAGGCAAAGGGGCAGAAGGTGATGGCTGAGCATCAGAAAAATGCATATTCATGGCTAAAAGCCCGGCCGGGGGGCAAAAAGGATTGGAAAGGTGAAAAGTAATCACATTCACTTCAGTTTCTAGAGGCTCTTTTACCCTCAGCGGGACAGTAAGAGAGATTTTTATTATTATTATTATTATTATCAAGCTGTAATTAAATCATCTGCACTAATTCAGATGCCATAGAGTTGTAATATTTAAAGCGTTTAGCAGGTAAAGTCACTGACTGCAGGTCCTGCCCACACACAATAAGTGACAAAAGAGCTTCATTAGTGAAACACAATACAAATGTGTCTTCTTATGAGCTGTTCATCTATAACCTATAGCTGGACACCTGAGACAGACTGATACACTGAAGTAAGGACTCAGGACAACACTGTGTCTGCCATTGGTATGAATGAGTCAACATGGATTATATGAGCAGGCTCCTCGGCTCTACTCCCATACTGTCTCCCCTCAGTGACACTGCATGGATTAGGTATGAAAGAGTGCCCTCAAGGAACTATGATCACTATGGAGTTCATAAAATACAGCTCCTCTATCCCTGAACAGCATGAACAAGTTGTTACATTAAGTTCTTATGAGAAATTAATTTTTAAAGATATTTCTTTTTCAAAATGACATCAGATTATCTGCTCTCTCTGCTGCATTTCATGTCAAAGCATATAATGACAGCATCAACTGATCCAGAATAAACCAGTGAACAAGCTCATCGTTTCATTTTGCATTTTTCATGGGGATAAATTTCACTATTCAAAAGTCAGCAGGAGCAGACAGGGCAGAAATTGTAATAAGGTCTAAGGTAAAGGTCTAATAGGTCAGTATTCTTAAATGCAAATGTAATATTAATAAACACAATTTTCTTTATTTGGAAGACAATCCTCATGTTTCTGTTGTATTATTTTATTCATTTTTTATCTTCTCCAGTCTGCTCTAACTGCTGCATGATGTGTACAGATTGAGGATAGGGTTGTACCTATGGTTGACCATCTCTGTATCTTAATCAATATCTTATGTTTGTGCAAATGCAAAGATAATTTTTGGCTTGTTTTCCTATTAATGCATTCACTTAAAATGATCAGTATTTGTAACAATGCCATAAGATGAAATGTAATTTGTCCTGCCATAGTTTCACCCCTATAACTGATGCTTATAATACGCACACACAATCTAAACCAGTTGTCACTGAAGTGCTGCTTGTTGTTGTTTGCAGATACAGCAAAATTAGTTTGGTTTCTGATCCTGCTGATTTTTAAGGTTAGAAAAAAAAAACTTAGTGACAGTCAACGAGAGACAGAGCGCAAGAGAAGTAGCTGTTTCTATGCGGTTCCTCCAGCCATTGTCAATTGTGTGATTATTAAATAATAGTTAATACTTTATTTGTGATGACAAATGATCACATAAATGATTTTGTTTTAACATAGCCATGAAATGTTTTTGTCATCTTACTGTCATCACTCCAGTTGCTGCTTCTCTGGGGACAGGAGTCATTCCTCCTGGATTAGTACAGAACAGTTTTTTTATTATTATTATTATTCTGTCATGGGATTGGGATGCAATAGGAATTTTTTTTTGTGGGAGCGGTATGTGACAGGAGTGGAAATCCACTCCCTCTAGTTTTGAGGTAAAATAAATAATCAAATAATTACTTATTTGTTATGTATGGTGTTAAACTAAATACCTTTAGGATTTGGTCAGTCGCTCAGACAAAGCAAATGTTTGGACAGTTAAAACAATAATTTGATTAATAAGGAAAATAATGGCAGATTAATCAACCAAAAAAATTGTTACATGTAAAAAATTAGTTGCAGCCTTGAATATGTTATCATTATCAAACTGTTAGAGCTAATGGTCTGACTTACAAAATAAAACTATCACCATTGTTTTCCTTTCAATTGTCTTTAAAGTTAAGTAAAAATGAATAATTATCTTATAATTTAGAAATTATGAGCGATCAAGCATAACAGCATTGCATAACTAATCCAAAACTGACAGACTCCACAATTAGATATATAGTCTGATCAGTTGTTTTTTTTTCTTTTCATTTCATCTCATTTGTCAACACAGAGTGAAGCTTGTCCTTCTCTGACCTTGAACACACATACACAACATTAACAACTGATGCTAAGAGCAGAGCTTTCTATCCCAAACCTCAGTACAGCTGGCACTGGAATAGGTCATCTGCCTTACGTCAGTGGTGAGCAGTTGTGTGATTTATAAACCGAAACACACACACACACACACACACACACACACACACACACACACACACACACACACACACACACACAGACATACACACACATACACACACTTTTAGATGGTCAATAAAAGATAAGGTGAAGCAGAGATGGTCAGACTCACTTGGAGGCCTCCATGCACTCGGTCACTGAGCGTATTGCAGTTTGATAGTCGTCTCATTGATGGTGATGGTCACCGATTGTTGGGGAAGGCAGTTTAAAGAATCAATGCTCATTTACAAGTCTGTAAACACCCAGCACGCACACACAGAAACACACACACACAACTCAGTCTGACGTAGATCTAGATGTGAGTCAGACAGAGAGGATAGCTATTCCTGTAAGAGCTATCAACCATGCTCTATTTCCCCATTGTAGAGATAAAGCCCTCCCACCCAGAATAGTTTGGCCTGTAGATGAAATCAGCTGATAGCACCAATGACCTGTCCATCAAACTCTGATGTCCCAGACAAGCCTCTATTGAACCAAAACTGGTCAGACAGATTGAAACCCAGCTGGCATACAGAGGGGGACTGAGTCACTGTTCGGCAATATCTTTCCACCCTCTCCCTCCCTCCCTACCTCCTCCTCCTCTCCTTGTTTGTTTTCTTGCATTTTTCATTATTTCATCAAGTGGCTTCATTCAGATTGAAATTTCTGTCTCACGAGGAGCATGAGTACAAAGCAGTCCATAAAAATGATAATCAAAATAAACAAAACAAAGCAGCAATCAAAGTGCCAGACAGGGATGCACTTTATGAAAAAACAAAATCAAACCTCAGAGAAAATGGAAGACGAGTTAATTTAAAGTAATTTTGCTCCATTTATAAGATGCATAGCACAGGAGACCTGACTTGCTATGTTGAGAATTTTGGTGTGTAGTTTTTGAATCTGACTCACAGTGTGATCTGGCACTATAAATAATGGATTTTGTAGCAACAGCGTAGTTTGAAAACTGAGGCTCGGTGGACACTCTAAATCTGATACAATTAATTTCTGCAACAGCAACTTTCTGATATAAATCTCCATGGTGACTGTAAAATGTATTGCCTCTAATAAAAGCCATTGAAGGAAGCTTTGCCCTGTATCTTAAGACTAGAAGGCAGCATGTTCAAAGAAACTGTCTCCATAATCAAATTCAGGGCTGTTGCATTTTTCCAACCATTAAATGAATCATTCGTTATTGTGAGAAATAAATACTTTTTTTGCTTGTTTTTTTTTTTTTTACATGAGATCAACATCTCTCTCATTTGTTATGTCTGTACACTAGATATAAGGCTGTAAATTTTATTAGGAAAAGTGCCCCACCCTCCTCTTCCTCTCCCTTAAAAGTCTTGATTATGTTTGTCTTTCACCAGGAAACATTAGTCCTTGTCTGCTGGGCATAATGTTTATGAGCCTCTCCTAAAGCAGACTGATTATAGTTGCCATAAAAGTTGGTACAGATGTAAAGAAAGAGTCAAACATAAATGGGCATGAAGGTACCGTATGATGGGATGTAGTCAGTGGATTCAACAGCGCTGTGCACTGCAGCCCTGATTTTGTAACACTAAGACAGGCTTCATGTTGAAACTCCATCATGCTCGTAAGTGGTGAATTCTTTGCTTTAAACTGGAAGGAGAGGCAGTGTGAGAAGTCAGGCCCTCAGAGGTAAGTAAATATTTTATTATCTCCAATCCTGCACAATACTTTTGATTCAACCAAACAGCATAGCAGCAAGTGCACCGGCATCAACAGCCAACCCACTTTACTGCTAAATTGAACATTTTCTCATTCACCAAATCACTACAGACTTATCTCAGTGGTCATCAGCGATGTCAATAGCCCCAGTAGATAGAAATCTTTCATTAACCTTTCATTTCATTGCAACCTAGAATATTAAACAGAATGCAAAACTGCAGTATTCAGTTTGTCCTTCAACAGGAAGAGGAAATGGGAACATATAATGTGTTGGAACAATCATTTTAGTTGTCTTGGTGTTTAAGTCCTTCTGGAAAATAGATAAATCAATAAATAAATAAAGATTATAGAGATATTATTGCTCTATTTAAAAGAAACACAGCCTGTTCCATAATACTCTGAGGCCCCTGGAGTGGGCAAACAGAAACTATGAATCATGCTGTTATACAAAGTACAACAAATTGATGTATTGCGTCTTTCTTTAGTGATGCCTCTACTACTGACACTGTAAAGCCAGTGTTTATTACCAAGGCCAGAGTGAAAAAAGCAACTGCAGGACTTTGGATGCACCAACAACAAAATAACTACAGCATCATAAATTGCCAATATGCTGCATATATCATTCCCTGGCACTGTGAATCCAACAAATCACAGGGGGTAGAGGCTTCAACACTGTTTTAAAGATGAGAGCAGGAGTGCATCTCCGCTCCCCAAAATGTCTGGATTAACACAGAACACAGAAAACACACTGGCAGATGTGATTTGCTACTTTAGACATGGCTGATTCCCACTGAGTTTTAACCCAGACTCTGAAATAATCTTGGGGCAGTTTCCACTCGCAGGTCATGAAATATTCACTTCATATCGGATGAATAATATATCCAGTATTACTCACTTTTACTCAAATGCTGTTCCACTGTTTTATCTCCCTCTCAGTCTATTGTCACAACAGGACAAGAAATGAAATACATCTAATAATATACTCTGCTGACATATGAGTTATATAACAAATAATGCTGCTCGGGGACAGATGGGATAGTTTTTTCATAAAGCATGTAGTCTAACAAAAGTGATTTTGACATATTCTGACATGGTTGCATGTATTCTTGACATGTTTTAAATGAAAGCGTTTCAAAACCAAAGCCACAGCCTATTTCTCTTTTAAACCAATAAAAAATAGATTGATTTCAGGAGGTCTTATCTGCATTACTGAATTGAAAATGTGAAATCATTTAAATGTGGACAGCTTAAGATGGACACACTAGATGAAAAACATATGAAACGTTGCCCATGAAGCCCCAGTCCTCCTTACTGACTCTCTTCCCTTGATTCTTCTACTCTCATTTTCTCCAACACAACCTCTTTCTCATCTGTCAGTCACCACAGCAAGCAGCATTTTTTTTTTCTCCTGTCTTTCCCTCACACGTTCACCCTTCCGAACAACGGGATACATACAAGTACCATTGATTTAGAGGGAACAGGGGTGGGAAACTCACGCAAGAGAAACTAACCTTGGCTTCATCAGACACAAAGCATTTCTATAGACATGGAGAGGAGCTGGGTCACAAATGTGGTTTAGTTAGCTCGAAGAAAAAGAACAGTTTACAGTAGGTATCATAAAGGTATCATAAAGGTGGTATAATATAAGATGTATATAATGTAATAATATAAGATGTATATAATGTTAAATACCACAGAAAATTATGATCGCAATGAGACAGTTGCAACATCAAACTTTTTACCTTCTGATTACTCCAGATTGTATATGGTCACTCCCTAGTGTTTATCTATTAGTGGCCACCATGATGGTTGTAATGTTTTCAGTGTTTTCATTAAAGGTACACCTTAGACATGCTTTAAACTATGTAAAAGTAATCAGATTAATCAGATGATTAATATGTTGTTTAACCTAATTTTCTTACATAATAAGTAAAAAAAAAGCGGAAAGCAGATAATTTACTTACACACTGAAAAATTCTGGATCAGGCTTTATGCCATGCCCTCACTGCTGCTTGTACTAGGTTGACAGGTGAAAGAGCAGCGAGTCTCAACGTCAGAGAGACTCAGCCACATGTATGAGCCTCAGTCAGACTCAGACTCAGATTAGGACTCTGTTGTGACCAAGTGACTGGTGGACTTTTCAGAGCAGTTGGCATCTTTTATTTGTTTGTGTCGTTTTTTGGCTTGTAACTGGTAGTGGCTGACACAGTGTTAGTGGCTGTACTAATGCAGACTATCACTATCTGGACTGACAAGATCTTAAGTCCACCCCCTCATCCCTGGTTGACAGGACCAGCTCCTTACATTTGTGACATGTGAAACCCTGGGTTCTTTTGAGGCTGTCATTGGTTCATGAGAGACCTAGGTTATAAATACTGTATAGGATCAAAATATCACAAACCTGTAACTACACTAGATGAAATCCTGGCTCAGTAAAGCCAGGCTTTGGGGTGTGCCCACACCTTTCCCTGACTCAGTGATTCCCTAAGGTACCAGGCAGGTTATATAATGTGTCCTGTCCTCTGCTCTTTTGTTCCATCTCTCTCTGTTCAATGTCCTTTTTCTGTCCTGTCTCTTTGTTGGCTCCATCTCCCACTCTCTTCCTTTTCTCTCCTTAATAACCCAACACATAACTTGCATCATTTTGTGTAATCAGGGTTGGGGTTGGGTGGGGGATGGCAGCGCTCCATATGGCCCACTAAGAGTTAAAAGACCTGACAGGTATTTGCAGAAATGTTCTCTCTTTTAATGAATGCATTCCTCCTTCACATCCTTCTCCTCCCTCCCCCACCTCTCCCACTTCTTTGTTTCTCCACCCTTTTCATTTTCTATTATTTTTTACTTTCCTTTTTTCATTCCTAAACAATCGAACACATTTATTCCTCCAAAGACCCTGACAGCATGGCAGGAGTTAACTATATGACAGCCAATCAAATGGTAATCGTTGTCTCTAAGGAACGTCACTCTCCCCACCCCGTCATATCCTCCCTCTCTCAGTCCTTTTATTAAACCAGTCTTTTCTTCTCCTCCAAGGGTACGCTCTCAGACTCTCTTTGTTCACTTATATTAATGCAGTGCATCAGAGTGGGTATGGGTACCGCGGCCCTCTTCTGACAGGTTGAGTGGTTTTTGACAGTAAGGGATGGTGCGATCACGTCATCGTGTCAATTTAATCCTGAAATAATTCACAACTTCCTAACAGCACTGAATCTACATTAGTGCTTTTAATTCACCACAACAAGGGGGCATTTCATTCTAAGTAGTTTTGTTGCTCTATCACAACACTCCTGTTTTACCAGCCAGGTGCTGTAGTGCATGTAGTTTTTGTTTGGTTCATCTTCACATTTGCACAAGGCTTTCACTGCTGTAGTGCTTGTGCCCAGAGTTTCCCAGGGATCACCTGCACATGAAATATGTTTGAAGATTTTTTTCAATGAAATACCAAAAACTGAGGTATCAGAGAGAACATTACTTTGATGAATAGCTAAAGGTGAGAAACACCTTGCCTTCTAGTTGACAGTTTAACATATGATCACCTACTTGTATGTGTTTTACCTGGAGTGATCTGTGCCATTGACCTGTGTTTGTCTTCTGAGTTGCATCAGACAAGCATGGCTCCCCCAAGGTCAAGCTGAAGCAAAGAAAAAGATGATTCAATGTTTACAACATCATGGCAGCAAAGTTAAAAACCGCACATCAGCATGACTTACTCTCTGTATCTGTAGTTCTCTGTTCTTTGTCAGTGCAGCAGAAGATATAAACTTACTAGATAGATTCATGGATGGATGGATGGATGGATGGATGGATGGATGGATGGATGGATGGATGGATGGATGGATGGATGGATGGATGGATGGGCAGACACTGTCTGGCTACACCATGTCTACCATTCCCCTGAGGACAGTGTAGACTAAATTGACGACATAGCAGCCGAGGAGCAATACTATGATAATGATATGATAATTGGGAGTAAAATGGGGTTGAAACTGAACATGCGCCTGGACGCATAATCACTGTGGAGTCTCAGGCTGTTTGATCTGATGTATGCTAATTCTAGACATGTGAAGCATGGTAATTTTATAGCATTTCACATTTGGTGGGGTTACCAGCCCCCCAACACAACCCCACCCCCAACTCCTACATCTTAACCTTTCTTTTCTGCGTGCCTCAGCACTGTCAAGGTGTCAGGACTATTGTGAGCTTAGGACTGCTCATAAAAACAAAGGCAATTACTTATCATCTTCTGGAAAGACTGCTAAGTGGAAAAAAGCTATTGCAGGTTTTGTACTTTTTTCATGTGGACTTCTCATGTGGGCCAGTATTCACACTCTGGACTCCTCTGTTGATTTTTGGTCTCTTTATTCTGATCAGCTGAAGGTGCAGTTGGAGACTCTGATTACATCCATATGTAACGATCCATGTTCTCAAAGAACAGGAAAATTGTGTATTTTTTGCTGCACTGTTATTATTTTCTGATTGATTTGAATGAGCTGCAAGAAATAATTGGGTTGAATTATTCAAAAATAACTTTCACAAGCTTACTGTCAGTTTCAACAATGACCACATTCATTATTCAGGTAACCTTTAGAGGTGGTGCTTTTTTTTCTGCCAGACCTGGGAAACGCTGGCTATAATAAATCTCTTGTACATTTTGCACCTGCCTAACAGAAATGTTCATAAAACAACCACAGTTTTTTGTACAGGTGGAGATACTTTGAGCAACTACAAGCATTCAAGCTGTGCTGGCACCGTGCAAATGGTTTTCTGCAGGACAGCACAGCAGGGATAAAGGTGTTGTTTACCTTGATGACATGCAGGAAGTGTGATGGCTCACAAATTGTAGTTAAAGAGCCTGACACCTGCAACAGTTCACCAGTTCACTTTTGTCATTTCTGATTTTGCGATTACAGAAAATATTTAATAAGTAATCTGTAGACCAGACAACACATCTTGTTGTGATGAGCAATTTTTATTAAAGAATAGTTCAACTAATGAAGATGTGCTCACTCTGGGACATTATTTCACACAATTAAAAACCTGCTGATTTGCTGGTGGAAAACCTTTATTTTGAAGCTGCAGCAACAGGAAATATCAGGTCTGATATGTTTACAATCAGTGACTGAACATAAAGACAAAGGTGTTTGATAAATGACTCATTACAAGCTGTGCCAATGGTATGAAGTTATATATGCATCCTCTCCTCTAAGTAGCCATGGCCAGCTGGTATGAAATGTGACAGTATCAGTACAGTAGCTAATATCAACAGCTAATTTATTATTTACCTGTCTGCATTGTTTGTGAAAGAAAAGACAAATGCATTCTCCTGTTATTACAGCATATTGCTTCACAAAAGTTGGACATTTTTAACACCAACTGACACTATTTCTTGTCCAAGTCAAAACAACACAATACAAAACAACACAACACTAGATACAGTACAAATTTGCACCTTATTTTGTGTAAAGATGGATGATGTGTCTCCCACTGTTCAATAAAGAAGCCAAAATATTTCAGATAGAGGCACTGCCATTTTCCTCTGGTTATGTTATTTTGTATGTGAAGTAGTAATCAGGGAGTGGGGCTGTGATATTAACGTCCCGCCCATACACCAACTCAACACAGACATTAGTCAATCACAGCTGTCAATCAAAATGCTACTACTTACTGACTAAAACGTTAAAAATTTGAATGGACATTAGCACGATAAGAACTACTTGAAAAGACAGAAATCATCATTGGGAAAATTTTATTTTACATCTCCTTTGGTTTTGTTTTGGCCCATTCACCATCTGCTAACATAGAGTGATTATAAGCATCCAGCCACCAGGGGGCACTCAGGATGTCACCCATCTTCATATTCAGTCATTGATTGTAATTGATAATTACAGTAAAATAATTCTCATAACTAAAGGTAGAAACAGGCACATAGTTTTATTCATGCATGATTCTTCATCATTTCTGCAGACTAACCATGATTTATAATGAACAGATAGTTAGTTGATATCCTCGGCTACCTTGTTATTACACACATTGACACATGAGCAAAACTCATCTAGTCCAAAAGTGAACAAACTTAGCTACTTTGTGACGTATAATATTGACATGTTGTCTTCATCCTATGTGGTGTGTAATGATTGGCCACCCCAAAATGTGATTTCCAAGAAATATGCTTCTGCATCTATTAAAAAGCAAATACACGTTCACTGTTCCTTTAATACTGATGAAATCAAAAAAAGCCAGGGCTTCAAACTGCCCTTGTATTACTGTGTATCCTGCCTGGACTCAGCACTGCATGACAGATGCCCCCGTGTTTATATTTCCATGTTAACTTACATGCACATCAAACAGGAAAACAAACAGTGACTACAGTATATACACACTTGTATGGCTTCCTTTATTAAACACTGGTTCAATGTTGTTACTCTCCTCAGCCTGCAAATAAAAACAGATGAGCAGGCTATAAAAAGACGAGAGGGCAGACTCGGACACTCTCACTGTGAAAAACACACAGACACCTCTTGAGGAGCCAAGTGAGGATGTAATCTTAAAATAGCCATGCAATGACATGACATGGTGACAGTGTTTTCGCTGTGTCATGCTGAGCTGTTTGCCAAATAAGGGGCGAATCATCAGCGACTCATGAGGCTGCATAAAGTCCATTATATAAGAGTCGCCGTGGGCAGGACTGTACCAGAGCAGAGACAGGTCACTCGAATATTTTAATGCCCAGCCACAAGCAGCTATTTTATGGAATTATTCATCTGATTGAATCGTACACTTCCTGTTATGTAACGGCGAACCCCATTTACCCTGTTACCCAGTTTTAATGCTTCCATTTAGGGGAATAAAGTCTATAAAGTCTTAGAGCACTGTATGGATCACTTGGAGAAAACAAGCTCTTTAGTCCTGAAAACACTTCATTGATGAATCTCTCATGGGAAAAGGAAGCTTAGCCCCATTCAACAATCTACAACTGTGTGTGTGTGTGTGTGTGTGTGTGTGTGTGTGTGTGTGTGTGTGTGTGTGTGTGTGTGTGTGTGTGTATGGGTGTGTTTAAGCCCCTTATTAGGGTTATTCCTGTCTGTGCCGATAGTAGCACAAAGGTGCTTACATAAGCTTAAGGAGCTGAACTATTCTAAGTGACTAAAACATTGTGTGTGTATTACTGTATATATATATATATATATATATGTGTGTGTGTGTGTGCATGTGTGTGTGTGTGTAGACTGACCTCACATTCAAACAGAGCAGAAGGGCCATGTGACACTCACGTTATGACTTCTTCTGCGTCATTTACACGCTCCACACACAGCAACTTCATCACACACTTACGCACACGCTTATTAGGTTGAATTCATAGGGATGGGTGTATACATGCATTTATATAAGCCTGCTCTGCAGATGGAGTGTGACTGGCAAACATGGATTAATTAACACATATAGCAGGCATGTGCGCACAAGCTCATCAATCAGCATGCAAATGATCCCACCAACACACTGGCAAAGGTGATATGGGTCCCATATTCACACTTTCTCTCTCACACACACACACACACAAAACCAATCATGCAGAAATTATACTCAATTGAAAGCCAGTCCATGAGTGTGATAAACAGAGGAGTGAGTGTGTGTGTGTGCATCTGCATGTGTGATGGATGTGTTGTCGTATTTATCTTGCCTCATCTCTACCACAGCGGCATCTTTAAGGCCTAACTCTGTTAACCTTCATTACAGAGCAAAATCCCAGTGGTGCTTTCTTGAAAAAGACTCATTGGAAATGTGATTTGCACACACACACACACACACACACACACACACACACACACACACACACACACACACATACAGTGAAATGGTTCACAAAGTCAATGTGTACACTGACTGGCTCCCAAAGTGAAAGACAGCAGGTGGTCTATTATTTTTTAGGTGGCTGAGTTCAAAAGCACCAGGGGAGCCTGAGGTCCACAGCAAAGGCTGCAGCACTGCTGTGGACCCTCACATGTCTGGCTTTAATGCTGCCACATCAGATGCCACCAGCTGTCTGTATGTGGTTCTTTTGTTCTGCATCTCTGTTTTTGTAGCTGGCAAACCACCTTTGCTTTCTGCTGGTGTTAGCAGCAGCGTCTGAATTTTATTCACTGTACACCATTTAGCTCACAACGTGAAAGGAACACATCAATATTTACGGAGATAAACTTTGTCTTTTTCTTGTCTAAATCTCACTGAGAATGACACCACTCATGTGAATAAATCTAAAATTACAGCCACCAGTCAGTTAGCTTAGTTTATCTTAGCTTAGCATAAGGACAAGAAGTAAGGCATCCTTGAGCTGTCACATCATCCAAGAAGTAGTGAATCCCAAACTGCCAATGGCCACCTCTCAAACTCACAAGTTGATGTATTATATTTCAATTTTTATCAAGTTTTATCAATAAACCCATCATCAACCTCCCTCTAAAACCACAAGTTAAACATTAAAGATACATGTTAATGGTGAGCTTTAGAGGAGAGAGAGTCATCCTAGCTGTTTCCATCTGCTTAAAGTCTTAATACTGAGCTAACAACCTCCTAACTCCACCTTCATTTCTACTGCTTGAGAGCGATATCTGCTGTCTCATCTAACCCTTGTCAAGAAAGGTAATTTGTTTTCTTTCTCACAATGTCAAACAATTCCTTTAAAATATCTTCATTGTAGATATTGACATTGGATTTCTTCTCCATGCGGATATCTGCATTCATCATTTGCTGTCATGGCGCTGATCCTTTCTAAATGACTGTAAATCCCTCTTTATTACTGGCTTTCATCACATCACGATACAGTTTTTATTAGTATATTACCATGAAACCTGCATGCCATCAGTCTGTGATTTTCTTTTCAGTATTTTACATTTCTGTGGTTTGGAAATGCCACTGCAATTACACTGTCAGAAATGTGGACAAATGTACCTCTGGACACCTTCAGTAAATGATAATTGCACTTCATATCTGAGCTGGGAGCATTTTTCTTATCCTCCTACAGGTCAGCTAATGTCTGATGAAAGGTAAGTTATATTATCTGTAGCCTGGAGGTAAAAGAAAGAAGCATGTGAACAGAAAGCCACTTGATCAACTCCCCAGGTGAGTAATGTGTCTCTGGTTCAAGGTGCCCTTGTGTAAAATGCTAAATCTCTATCATTCTCTTGAGCAGTATAAGACTGAATATTACAGGGGTGCTAATGCGAAGGAGAGTAGCTGTGAATGTGTTGTCAGTGAGACATGTCCTTATTGTTACTGTCTGACTCTGACTACATCCACAAAACAAACTGTATGTATGTGTTTTCAGGTGTGTTAGTATGGAAACAGGTAAATTCTGATTTGGTGCTAAAACACTCATCTGCACTGACATCACTTTCATGTTAAAAGAAAAATGTAGTTGTGGATGTAGCCTCGGAGTAGTGCCGCAGCCAGCAACGCTAGTGACACTAACGCTACATTAGGTAAAGAGGGCTTGGTTTAATTAATCAAGATTAGCCTACTTTTCAACGGACCAGAAGGGAGCCAGGGTCCAGATATACCACCATCCATCCTTTGTTATTCCTGAAGCCTCTGTGAGGTACCACCAACATTTTCCCACAGCGTGGATCCATGACATCACGCGTCTAATCCACCTTCATCCCGTCCTATTCCTGTCAGGCGAAGTGTGGAGTAAAGAAGTGAGGGTGACACCTGCTTCTAAGTAAAGATTCTGAACCTTTGAGGCTGCATCCAGCTTCGCCATCACGGACGCACATGTTGTTTGATTGGATTTTCTGTGAATTTCTGACTCATGTCAAAACTATTTGTAGATGTACTTTGATGAGAAACAGAGGCCAACAGGTCACAGCTGGTTTCAGAATAAAAGATTCAAAACAAAACTCTGACTTTGAATACAAATTATTTTTTTTTTGTGAGAAATGAATATGTTTAAAAAGATGCATTTGTGCATTGTTTATGCCCTTTTGTGCCTGTGTGACTGTGTGACAAAGTCTGTGTGCAATGTGAGAGAAGATTACAGTAGACCTGACTCTTAGGCAGGCAGACAGCCTGATACGTGTACGGCATAATACAAAAAAAAGACATCCCTAGAAAATCATCCACATTTACTGTAATACAGTCTCTGCAGTTTGTATTCTAGCTGGGGTGTTAAAACCTACAAACCCAGATAGATTAATTGTCTTAAGTAAGCTTATGGACATGGATAAAAAAAAGCCAAAGACATCCTTACCATTGCGCTGCTCTTGCTTTTCATTGTGTGAAGGCATGCGGAGGGAGAAAGTGGGTTAAGGGGAAAGAAAGATTAAGGCAGAGGGGCTGAAAAATTAAATGCAAAACTGCAAAGTCTTTGGGAAGGGATTAGTCCATAGTCCCTGCACACTCACAAATGATCTGAGACGCAGTTTAAGTCCAAGCTATCACACAGGAATTATGAAAGGGATGAATAGGTTGATGTACAAAGGTCTCAGATAAATTTTTGCCGGTGACTTGGGGTATGGAGAAGGATTGCTGATCTGACACATCCGACCTTGACCTCAGCAGCACACGAACACGAACAAATACATTTAAAGCGGTAATGATTTTTCATGGGATATGAATCCTGCACAGTCCTTGTAATTTATATTGATAGTATGTGTTTCAAAACCACATCCTAGTTTGGCCCTGCGCTGAATTCTTAAAGGGCCACTCCACAGATTTACCATTACATTAAGTTGGATGAGACAATTTAAAACAAGACACAAGGCACAACATGACAAACTATGATAGATCTAACATGATGTTTTTCAGATAATGTTAACCATAATTAATTAAAGTTGACCTTTGACCTGGTGATATGACCTGGTTTGAACTGGCACTAGATAAGAAGTTATGGCATTCACAAAATCGATTGCAGTCATGCTGCAGGGAATGTGAATGCAGCGCCAATTCTTTGATCCAGACCAAGGATATTTTAGTCTGGACCAAAATGGTGAACCAATCAGCCAGCAGACCTAAAGTGCCACTCTGCTGGTAGTGTAACTAAAAATGGTCAAGCATCAGAGGCTGACATAACCTGGTTTTCAGTCCCTGGAAGGGGTCCTACATTTCCCCTAGTGCAAACAATAGTATGTTTTTAATAGACACTCATGAGAAAGTGAGAGTGTGAGAAAATGCTCATGTCTTTCAAGACCCGTCCCCCAGTTTCAGTGCAGATTTTTTGTTTGTTGTCTAAACTTGCAGCCTCCAAGCCCAAAACAAGATAACACTGATTACATCATCAGTTTTTGTTGTTGGTGTTTTTTCAGCCTTTGGAAAAAACCAAAGAAGACATTATACAACAATTTTTGTAGGCTGAGTTGTACTCCTGACCAGTGAGATGACCTTTATGTTACTTAGTGGTCCTTTAATTTTCTTTACTAAGGAGTGATAACATCCTTGTTGATTAGGACAAACTTGATGATCTTATGCTTTAAACACTATTGTTTACTATATGTATGTTATTTTTCTATATGGGCTTCTCTTTACTCCCCCGTACTCCTCGGCTCTATTAATTTCTCCGCATGTGTCTGCCCCGAACACACAAAGTGCTGACGTTGTAGGAAAGTCAGCAGTTTGCTGCCAATCTAAATTTGGCCAGCTCACGTCTGTGCACTTTAAAAATAACCCCCTCCTCTCCACCCCTACTTCCTCCCACCTCTTCCTACCTTAACACCCTGGAGGTCGGAGCCCACGCAACAAGGCAATTATAAATTTCCTCCCTTGTAATTTCATCGCACAGGTAGAGCTGGGAGTCACACAACCATGCCTACAGATGCAGAAGCACACACTCACACACACACACACACACATATATATATGCCCGGATTTGAATGCATTGCAGTGCCTAATGTGCAGCAGGCATGTGAGGCAGCGACGGGGCCTAGTCTCAGCCTTGTCTAGAAGCATTGTTTCGAGCATGCATCATTACTGTGAGCAGGTGTTGCTGCTCCTTGCTGCCACTTTGCTTATCCACAGTCATCACTTTCTCTGGGCCTCGAGGAGACACTTTCACAACCACAGCCACAGCATACATCCTGGAAGCAGAAAAATGTCCTTTTAACCATTTTCAATCTACAAACCTGCACAAACGTAACTTATTCATGAAGCTGACTGAGTGCATTCGCTCTAAAAAAGAAGTGTTTGGTTTGGGGCTGGAGCCGTGAAAACTCCATCCAACTTACATGAAAAAAAAAAAATTGTAAATGTTTTATGACACTGTCTTTGTAGGATTTTCTCAGGTCTAATGAGTCCAGTGTGAATCGCCACAATTCTCAGAGAGGTACCGTGAGGACAGTACAAATCTTAATTCCAGATTAACTAGTCCAGAGGCTGGACACTGGCATAACACTCGAATTATGTCTCAAAATGTTGTGGTTCCAAGAACAGCGCTCTTCCAGCTGTGAGTCAGACGAAAAGGCCACATCCAGCTCCATGACGTGGTGTTATGTAACTGTCAGCCAGCGATGCCACTGACGCTCTGCCAGTGAGGACAAGCCATAAAGCTGTTCGCCCTTCGAGCGCTAGTTAACTGGGTCTAAATTTGACAGCTTAGGCTCAGCCAGACGGCGATACACTGACTGACTGGATCCAGCGTCAGGGCTGATCAAAGATTCTGCATTTTACTCCGGGCACAGGCTCCTTCTGGCCTCAGCCGCAGTGTGAAAGTGTACAGTGTGTGTTTGGTGAACAGCAGGTGTGGAGGGCGAAGCGCAGCAGCCATGAAGGTAACACACAGCAGGATTTAGGTGTTTGGCACTGAGGTCAGTGAAGCTATTATGTGACATGCTGATACCAGCAGCGCTTCTTCCCTAAGCTGCTACATTTCTGACTGCCTTGGTGTGATTCCAGATTAAGCTCTACTTGGTTGTGTCCTACCAAAAACACAGCAGTGGCTTCCAAGAGGCTATTTCTACAGCAGGCTGCAGTCATGACAGGTTTGACTGGTGGTTAAATAACTATTATTGTTTCTTCATTCCTGAAGGCTATGGTGCTCATCCAGTGGAGGATCTGCAGCAAGTCCATAAACAGGATTACTAATTGTACTTTTAATCATTCTGCCACAACATTACTGAGTAAATCTTTAAATCAGCCACTTTACAACCACTCACACAGACATTTATTTAGCCTCTTCCTAAGTGTGTGTGGAAAAATTCAAACTCTGCCAGACAGACACATCTCCAATCGTCCTGTTAACTTCATAGCAGGTGTTACAGTTAGGGTTTAGCCTGTTAGGGGTTGTGTGAAGCACTTATCTATAGTCAGTGACCTGTTGACGGAGACAGCAATACCCCATGTTTTAGCCACTTAAAAACATACACTCAGAAAAAAGTTGAAGCTTATATCAGTCGAATTGTACAATTTATTTTGAACACGTTCACTGCTTTCTTTCTTTCTTTCTTTCTTTCTTTCTTTCTTTCTTTCTTTCAACAATGCACAAGCCTGGGAATCTGTGATCATCCCTCAGACACTGGAGTCACTCACTCTGTGTATAATGCTTTGCTCTGTCTTCCTCAAACAGTGCACGCCACATATACACTTGTGTGTGGTTCACAGTTCATTAACTGTCATTCCAAAGGAAAGAGCTGTTTAATGGCAAGTGGTGAACGTGTTCAAAATAAAGCATACACTTGAACTAATATTAGCTTATAATATAAAAGTGGCTGAAACACACTCACTATATGAAATGTCAAAAGTGATGATTTTATCACAGACATTGTAAATATTCTAAGATGTTTAAAGCCTTGTTTGAGCTACACAGATTTGTACATCTTTAGAAAGACAGCTTGTTTTAATCTTAGTTACACATCCTCCCACCTGGCATTTCAACTTTTTAGTGTACAACCAACGCCACATTTAAGGTTGAATCACTGTTTAATTGGGTTTTGATTTTGAAAAAGTAATGATTTTGTGAACCTGAAAATGCACAACTCTTACAGAGAGATCAAAGGCAGAGTCTTTAATACAAAACTTGGTCGATGCACAGGTAGTCAAGCAGGTCGGGCAAACAAATCCAAGGGGCTCAGCAAAAGGCTGCTCAACAAGGAAACAGGTCATAAACTACCAGGCAGGACACTAAGACGAGGCTGTAATGCTTGCTACAGGAGAGACAAAGGTGAACTGGCAGACAACACTGCAAGGGGTAGGCATATATATGTACAAGGGAGGGGGAGGCAATTAGACACAGGTGAAGTACATTAGGACGGAGCAGGTGGAAAAGCAGACAAAAATCAGGGAGAGACAACAACTAGGAGTGGGGGCAGGATGTGACATTAAAGATAGCATGTTCTTTGGTATGTTGATGAAGAAATGACAAATATTTTAAGTTTTTGAAATTTCAACATTGATTAATGAGAGTTTTCTTAACCATTTTACAACCATTGGCATTAAATGTTATTTCAATGTTGAAACAACAACTGGTGTTATTTCACCCACATTTCAACATGTGGGTCAGTTGGTGGTTGCCGGTTGGGCCAATGTTTCTTAAAAAAAATGAATAAAAATAGTTTAATTTATTATTTTAATAATAAACCAGAGTTCAAATATGCTGAAATGTTTTAACAATGCTAATACTACCAACTGGGTATATGTGTTTTGCTTGCTGCAGCAGATCCATCTCTCTATCTATCTAATCAGTATATATATTCAATATACTGATTTTGTGTATTAAAAGTAAGAGCTGACTGTGTCTTTGCTTACTTTCTCTGTGAGTTATCCTTATAATTCTCTTCATAGAGGGACTTTAGAGTCCCGGGGGAAAATTATCTTTCACATCTGTAGATTGTTGGGGGGTTTTTTTGTTTTTTTTTTTATGTAAGATGTGAAAAGTTTGAAGCTTAATATCTCAACATCATCACAATTCCAAAGTCAGTGTTATTGCTGCATTGAATACAAGTGTCCTAACCTATTCCTGGGCCTGGGGACTTTCTGTGTGGAGTTTGCATGGTCTCCCTGTGCCTATGTGGGTTCCCTTCAGGTTCTCCAGTTTCCTCCCACAGTCCAAGGGCATGCAAGTTTAAGTTAATTGGTGATTAAATTACCTGCAGGCGTGAGTGTGAGCGTGAATTTTGTCTCTGTGTATGTGTCCATGTGTCTGCCCTGTGATGGACTGGTGACCTGTCCAGGGTTAACCCTGCCCTCAACCTATGTCAGCAGGGATTAGCTCCAGCCACCCCATGACCCTGACAGATAAGTGGTATAGATAATGGATGAATGGATGTTTCCGAACCTGTGAAATCATGATGATGTGATTCAACAATATCATTCAATAGAAATCTTGTCTTCTCCCCCATGCAACGTGAATACACCATGAGACATCCAGAGTGGAAATAAAAGACATGAATTTTGCTCTGAGGTTGAGCTTCTTTGCCTATGAGCCAATGTCTGAACTCCATCCAGAATCATTCAGACTGATTAATTCTGCTGGAACATCTTGATCAAAAGTCATTAAGAGAGCTGTGGGCAAACATTCCCATCACTCCTTCCCACATCTGAGGAGGACGGAACAAATGAAACTGTTGGTGAGTTGGAGCAGAGGCAGAAAAAGAGAGTGGGAGACAGAGAGAAGAAGAAAGGGAGAGAGGAGGGATGATTATGCTTGTTCTGTCCATTCACTACTTTGTAAAAAGTCATGTGTAGGCAGCAGGTGGGTTGAGTCATATCCAGGAGGTGGTGTGTGTGTGTGTGTGTGTGTGTGTGAGAGAGAGAGAGACAGAAGGGGGCGACTAAACTAAAAACACATAATCAACCTCATCAAATGTCTCACATTATTGCAGGGAGGAATGAGGACAATGAATTGTGTTTATCAGATTATAAGAGGTCTCTCTACATGTTTTCCAGTCTTTAAATGTGTGTGTGTGTGTGTGTGTGTGTGTGTGTGTGTGTGTGTGTGTGTGTCTGTGTGTGTGTGTGTGTGTTTGTGAATCAAAGAGCAAGGACAGCTGCTACTGGTGTTTTATGATGCTGGTGTCACATAATAGCCCCCCAGCTAGACTTTGAATTAGACCACTGTGAGGACCCCACCCTGTCCCAACACACACACACATTACACACACCAGGGAGTTCACACACTGTTTCACACTTAAATTTTTTTGCCTGCTGTGAGATCAAACTATACTCCCAAGCTGTGTTTGGAAATTTGCACACATAAGTATGCAGAAAACAGACCAACGCACACATACACTTAATGGGCAGAGATACAAAAATGCATACATGCAAAGCAACCAAGCACAACAAGAACACACACACAAACAATCACACACACACACACACACACACACTAGACAGTGATTAATGAGCATTTGTGGTTGCTGTGTACCACCACATCTGCTGCCACAGGGACTTCAGCATGAGCCTGAAACAATATGGCCTACTAGGCCCATTATACAGTGGGCAGTCTAATTCAAACACACACACACTTCTGCCCTCATTTTGCAGGTGACAACCCCATTTTGTCCCCAGCCAACCCCCTCTCACAGACACATGCACACAACCCTTGAAAACACACATATGCCCATTTCTTATCCATCATCCCTAAGAACTCCCAGAGTGTTTCATTCAGGTTTTCCTGTAATTGTAACCTGCAGACAGTCATCACACAGCCAACAAAGACCATAATAATAATAACTCTTCTAACCTTTTTCCAAGGAACAGCAATAAAGAGCTTTGAGAAGAGCTATAAGCTAATAAAACCAACACAGAAAACATTAAAGAAAAACAAATCATCTCATAAGAACGCAAAGACATTAAGCAGCAGCTAACTCCTCAGGCTGGTTGATCCCATGTTTTAGATGTTTTTAATGTAGAGTTTTTGAGGAGCGAGCTGTAATTTAAGTCTGGATTTTGCTTATAATTATTTTGGCTAGTTCCCAGACTTGGCTCATTAAAATAAAACCAGCTAAAAGTTTCCTAAAGTAAAAACTAATCCTGGTCTCTGTGCGCTCTGCTCTGAATCCTCTGCAGATCATCATTATCATTCAGTAGCAGCTCTTTATATCTGCTGTGATTCCCTTACTCGCCTCCCTGCAGTCGTCTTCATGTATAGGGCTGGCTCATGGTCAGATGAGCGTGGGTGGAAGTTTGTGTGATGTGCATGTGGCCAGGTCACCTTGTGTGTGGTGGAGTGTGTGTGTGCTGCATGTTTGTTGGGAAGAGTGAGGGTGGTGGGGGGCAGTTTGGCATTTATAAGATGACCTCTGTGGGGGTCACATCAGAAGACAGAAGTTGAAGCCAAATGGCGAAACAAAGGCAGGGCGTGGCTCTGAGTTTTATGGAGCCTGGCGTGTGCATGTGTGTGTGTGTGTGTGTGTGTGTGTGTGTCCACAGGGATAAAAGAAACACCCTGAGGACAATAGAGGTTATGTGTAGCAGCTGACTATAGCGGAAATTATTCAAGAAACAAATTAACATTTCACTCGACCACTTGGGACTCCACCTATTAATCTCACATAGCGTCTTAAAATGATCTGCAACATTTCCTTTCAGTATCTCCTGGTCCTCTGACACAGACTCTTATGATAGAGCCCGGTTCAGTGTCAGTGTCTGGTGTTCTCTCAATACGATCCACATGCACTGATGTGTTTTATGTTTCATACAGAAGATCAGACCATTTATTTCAATAAAAGCAGCAACACCACAATGTAACAACTTCAATTTCAAGTCCCACCTTAGTGAAAGTACAAAAACCAGCAATAATCATTACTGATTAACCTGCTGATTATTTTCTCAATTTAACTGTCATTCCTGTGGTCATTGTTATGGATTACAAAAAACACTGAAAAAGTATAATTGTCATAATTTTTCACAGCCCAAAGTGGCATCATCAAGTTGCTTGTTTTTCTAAAAAAATATGTCTATGCCATTCTATTTGTGTTTTTGAAACAAACAATATCAAACAATATTCTTTATTAATTTATAATTTATAATATTAATTTTTTATTTGTAGACAATACAGATAAGTTATATAATAGCTTCAATTTGAGAGGTTTGAAACTGAATTTGAGAATTGACTGATTTGCCGTTGTTGCCTGAAAAATTACTTCAATGATGAATTACAGTAAGTGCAAGTTAATTCTCTATTGTGCAAAAGTGAAGCAGAATTACCATTTTTAAAGTGTTATTACTACTGAATTATTATTACGAATGCATTCAAACGAAAATAGCTTTTTAATGTGGCTGGTGGAAGTGGAGCCAATTTAAACTGTTTCATGTGTAGTGTCCAGCAACTCCAGCAATCAGATAATTGTAGTGCAGTTGTGTTTGAGTGCAGCACTTGAGAATACATATTTTCCCCTTTTTGTTTCTGGTTTGATGAAAACCAGAACCGATGAAAAAAAAGTAAAATCTTGGTGATTAGCTTTAGCAACGTTAGCAATACAGAGAAAATGAACTGATGTTATAACAGTAGAAAATCACTACAGAGAACAGTTTCAGTCTTTTCCGGGGGCATGTCACAGCAGGAAGAGCACAGGTGTAAGGAGGGATGTTATTTGACATGAGGTCCTTATCTGTAGTCAGTGTGATACCTGCTGAAGATTTGGATCAGTGCAACCTCAGTTTGGAGAAACAGACGCAGAAGCTGAGCAATGTGCTGCTGTGGACGTGGTCAGAAGAAAAAAATATGTTTTAGCCATAAAAAAAAAAAAAAAAACAGAAGCGATGATAAGATAAAGGTGTGAAGTCAAAGTATAGGATACATTTGGCTAAAATGCGTTTTTTCTTCTGACCCTATCCCCAGCAGCACATCGCTCTGTATCTGCTTCTCCAAACTGAGAATACACTGATCTGAAGCTACTAAAGATAACATACTGACTATGTGTAAGTCCCTCAGACAGACCCAGAACAATGAACTATCCCTTTAATAACAACAGCATTATGTTTAGGTGAGACTGTTCAAAAATCCTGAGAGTGTGTGCACTGGTTAACTGGGACAATGCTATGATGAGTGAAATGTCTATTTCTGTTTGATACCAACTGACAGATTTGAAATGTCTGTTAGCTTAAAGATATTCTACATATGAGACAAAGAGAACCACTACAGTACATACTGTATACAATAAACTAGATTCCCCCCAGTACTTGTCTTCATATCCTGAAAACACAAAGCCTCGGGCCAAAACAGCCTCTGGCAAACATCAACATCACAATGACTGTAAAAATGTGAGAATCTCCACTGACTGTCTTCCCATGCATTAGTTAAAGAGGAAGAAACTCTAATCATACATGGTGCATCTGAGGGAGCAACACACTGGTGTACAGTAAATCATAACTATGTATATGATGGCTCATTGACTTGTGTAATCACACAGTGACAGAGAGTGATGAAAATGATCGATTCCCTCTTTTCGCTCTGTAACGAGCAGGGTTTAAACATTACAGTGGGATCCTCTATTCCCTGCTCAACCCTGCTGCTGCGCACTATGCTTTGTTGTGTATGCTATTAACACACAAAGGGAGAAGAATATCTCACCACACACACACACACACACGCTGTATATACACAGGCGGCTCACATTTTCACCTCTAACATTTAACGACAAGAGAGAAAGTGTAGGGCTGTCTACAGACTCAGATAATTAAACCAGAGGGAAATTATAACAACTCTCTCTCTCCTCCCCCCTCTATCTCCACCTCTCTCTCTCTCTCTGTCTGTCTTGTTACTGCTGCTCTTACTGCTTGTCAGCAAATCAGCCTATAGCTGCAGATGAAAACACCAAATCCAAAAAAAAGAACAGAAGATAGGAGAGGAGGCAAGGACACATGCCGTCACAAAGTGGAGATGAAAATACTATTTTTCATCCATTAAATTCCATCTGTGGTGTTTTTTTTAAAGAGAAATAATTCAATAACTGCTGTTGATGGGTGCTCTGCTGTGGCAGCTGTTAGGCGCATCACGGAGAAAACATCATTGGGCTAATTTATAGTTTTCATTTATTGTCTTTATTATTCCATTATTGGCCATCACACACAAACACACACACACACACACAGATTCAAGCAGACAGTGGCACCCCTGAGTGGGTCCAGAAGGTACAATAGTCATGCTCCTCGCTAACCTTTGTGTGGTGTGTCTCGTTACTGTTTGCAACACAATCAGGCCCTGTTCACCTCCGCAGCAGGGCTCTTTGACTTGACTCATGTTGTGTGCCTCTGCATGTGTGTGCGTGTGGGTGTGTGTGGAGTTAATAGATGTTCAAAGAGCAGTACGTAGGAGTGATACTCCTGCTGTGTTGTGTTTTGCAATTCATATCTGAGCCCAGAAGGACTATGGAATCAGCAGCACAAATCAACTGTGATGAGACACATATACACATATACTTTTAACATTTACCATACAGCACTTGGACACACACACATATGCACACACAGCAAAGGCCATTGTCCAGAGGGAAGAGAGAAAGGGTGGGTGATGGTGAATGGGTGGGGTGTTACCATGGTGACCAGAGTGACAGAGGGAAGAGGGGGTTCGCCTCCTGACCCTCATTGAGAAGTTGAATAACTGTCACTAAGCTGAGGCAAGGCAGCCAGTATTCACAATACTAGAGACAAGAGTGAGGGAGAGAGCGATCAGCCGCCATGGAAGCCCATCATGGCTCTGGGCTGTTTGAGCTTCAGCGGTCAGTCTGAGGCACTTAGCATTAGCATCAGAAAGACATTATGCTAATAGCATCAAAGGCAGCAGCCCCCGCCTTTGTGTTTCCTGCGTCAACCCAAGGGCACGGCAGGATTTTAGATTTCAGCCATCATTCCTGGCCCAAACTCCCAAAGCATTTGCATGAAGATGAAAAAACAAACAGGAAAAACGTGGTGCATTACACAAATGTTGAAGCACAGCCAAGCTGCTAAAGGTCTGACAGTTCACAGGCCCTGAGAGAAGGCTTCTGGGGTAAAACTTAGTACCCACTGCAGAATAGACACCTAAAGTGAAATCAGAAAACCTGTCAAAATCACATTGACATTTCATTTTTTACACAACTAATAATCTAACCCTACAATATATAACCTTGCTCAGTATGTCATTGTTTAACCCATTTTAAAAAACATATTTTGATACATTTCTTAAAATTAAAACTAAAAATGAAATTAAAGTAGAAGAACAACATTAGATCATTTTCACATAAACTACTTCTGGTTTCACTTCAGCTTCCTATAATGTACATCCTGGTTGCACTCCAGATGTTTTTCATACCAACTAATGAACTACAAATTAAAATAGCGAGTACTGTAATGTTGTATTTTTTTATATATGGATAGTAAAGCCTAGGAACACTTTTAAGAATGATCAGAAAATGTCAATAAGCAATAGTTAGCCATAAGGAAGCGATGCAAATTTATCTTGCTACAGGAGTTAGTTACTTTTTCCTTTGATATATATATATATATATATAT